>OY856413.1:337463080-338063080 GCA_963693085.1 Alisma plantago-aquatica
CTCATGTATTTTGAAAAAACTTTCTAAAGGTTGATTTATGTAGCATGAATTGTAGGTTCTGGGCCTTGTAGCTTAAAACAAAGAAGAAAGAATGTATCATAGATATGATTACCACCTAAAAAATTAAATCAATGCCACCAACAATGCTTGTTACTATAGAATACCCTTATTCGTTCTTAGTTGCAAAATATAATTTTTCAGCAGAGAGTCCAATACTACTCTAGTTTTCTCTTATATTAATTAGTAAGGATTTTCATTTAACTAACCAACAAGAAGATTTATAGTAGCATAATATTGATGGAAAAGAAGTTTTTTCAAGTCAATTATTAGGGTTGCATAGTATTTGCACATAGATATGAGTTTTGTGAACATTGATCCTAGTGTGTCATTCAGTTTGTGAACCAAAGCTTGACTTGTCCTACTGACTATCTTATCTAAAATAGCATTGATGTGATGGTTGGAAGACTCTACTCGACCACACTTATGAGGATGATATGGAGTAGCCGCTGAGTGGGAGATGCCATATTTACAAAGGAGTGCTTCAAAGATGTGCTCAAAAAGTGAGATCCGCATCAAATATGACAGTGTGGGAGACTTCAAAGCATGCAAACATAATATATGTGAATAGTTTGATCACTATCTTGGAGTCAGTAGATTTTATGGGGATGGTTTCAACCCATTTTGAAACATAGTTAATAGCAACTGTAATGTACGAGAATCCATAAGAGGAGGGAAATGGACCCATTTAGTCCACGCCCCAAATGTCAAATATATCTACTTCTTGCTAAAGATTGAGGGGCATCTCATCCCTTTTAGAAATACTACCAGATTATTGGCATTTATCGCAAGACTTATAAAAGCTATGAGCATCTTTGAAGATAGAGGTCTAGAAGAATCCACATTGGAGGACTCTAAATGCAATATTTTTAGAGATCATGTGCTCCCTAATTGGGATCCTATTCATACATGTATTGATGATAAAGGTCATATATGTATTGACAATAAAGGCCATTTGAAGATAGCTGGACAAGATAAGGCACATCCCAATAGTAATGGTGGATGTCCAACATGGACTTCTTCCTCTTATTCCTTATGTAGTCTGGATGAAGGATTCCCACAGATAGACAGTTCAAAAATTGGGCACACCATCGAGCAAACATGGATTCTTCCAACAAATGGTTGTCACACATAGGGTCATTAATGGGGATTGTTAGAATCTTGAATTTGTAGTCATCTAAGGTCAAAAACAACATTTCCAATCCATATTATCCTTCTTTGACATTAGATATTTGATAGTTGTGTGATCAGTGCAGACAACCACTTGCAAGCCTATTAGGTAGGAGAAAATTTTGTTTAAGGCATCAACAACGGTGAGAATCTCCTTTTCAACAGTATCATAATTCTTCTACGCATCATCCAACAACTTGCTTGCATAGTAAATGATGTGATTTTTCTTGTCAACATGATGTCGTAGAACTACGCCTACAACATAGTGGATGGCATCACACATAATTTGAAGGAGGAGACTAATCTGATTCATGAAGGGTGGGGTGGAAATGAGAGCTTCCGTCAAGGTGTTGAAGATCTTTATACAACTTGAGTTGAAGTTGAAGTCTCCTATAGAATATTCATAAGTGGCTTTGTGATATTGCTAAAATAATGTATGAATCTTCTATAGAATTTGGAAAGTCCTAGGAAATCTCAGACTTCTTTAACATTGGTTGATGGAAATAACTTGGCAATAACTTCTACCTATGTTTTGTCAACTTTGATGTCTCTAGGGCTGACATAATGGCCTAGTACACAACCCTCCTTCACCATGAAGTGGTATTTTCCTAATTAAGCACCAAATGTGCTCCTTCACAATATTCAAGGATAAGGAAAAGATAATGTAGGCATGATTCAAAAGAATCTTCATAGGCTGAGAAGTCTGCCATGAAGATTTCCATTATGGTTTTAGTGAGGCCAGAGAACATCGCAGGCATGAAAAGCTGAAAGTAGCAGGTGCATTGCATAATGCAAACAACATAATGGAAGGCATGCATGCTAAAGGGACATGTGAATATGGTCTTCTCTTGATCGGTGGGGTGGATGGATATCTGGTAGATACCAGAGTATCCATCCAAGTAGTGGAAAAATTCTTTGTGTGAGACTCTTCACAACTTGATCAATGAAGGGAAGGAGGAAGTGTCTTTTTGAATTGCATTATTGAGCTTGTTATAGTTGATCACATCTGCCACCCAGTCATAATGTACCTTGTGATAAGCTCATTCTTCTCGTTTAAAACAATAGGAGTGCCTCCATTCTATGGCACCACTTATATAGGGCACACCCACAGTGAACCATAGATAGGATAGATGATCCCAGAAAGTAGTAGCTTACTCACCTCCCTACGCACGACTTCCTTTAGGATAAGGTTCAACTTGTATTGCTCTTGATAGAGGGCTTGTAGTTGTGGACCATATTGATGAAATGATGCATAGGTCTTGGCTCACTCTAGTCAAATCAGTCATCTTGTAGCCTAGTGCCTTCTGCCTCTTCCTCAACTCTATCGACAACTTATCTTCTTTCTCGTCAATGATATTTGAATTGACAATGACTGGGAATACTTTCTTATCATCTAGGAATACATATTTGAGTCCCTCAGGCAGAGGCTTCATCTTCAGTACAATAGGCTCTTTGTCTTCAACTTCAATCATGGAGACATACATTAGATCTTCAAACTCAACCTTGGGTCTTCCTCGATGGAGTCTTAGTCGAAAAGATATTACTTGACTTGTTCATTGCCCAATTCATGATCATTAGGGTCGATGAGTGTTGTTTCAAGAGGGTTGTCAGAAGTCGGTGTCTCTTGCCACAGTTGTGTCATTTTTTCAACGCAATCAATTAGATAGTGTTTCTTCTAGAAAGAGGGCCCCTTCAAACTCTCAAAGACCTTGAAGTCGATTGTGTATGTTCCTAGCTTGAGTGTCAGTATTTCGGCTTTGATGTCAATGAGTGTATGCATGTAGTTTCAAGGAAAGGGAAGCCAAAGATGACAGAGTATTATAGGACCTGATTGATTTTCATGATTACAAAATCACATGGAAATATGATTTGGGACCCACTCTCACATAAGTGTCTTCCACAATCCCCATAGGGATGGCCATAGAAGAATTAGCAAGTTGAACTACAATTTTGATGGAAAATATGTCAGTGGTGAATCCTAGTCGTTTATATAAGCTATAGGGCATGGTAGAAATGCTTGCCCCATGATTGGCTAAACCTTTTTGGCATGCAGTGTCTCCAACAAAGTAATAGATGCCTAAAGATCTTAGATCTTTGAGTTTTTTAGGCATCTTGCTTTAGATGATGTCTCGTGTTGTCCTCTCTGGCTTCACAATCTCAACTTCCTCGGTGAAGTACTTGTAGACGAGGAGAGTTGAAGAACTTGGTCCATAGGGGATTTCATCTAGAGCATCAAGTAATAGAATATCAACATGTAGTTTCTTCATCGCTTTCTTGAACTTCATAATAATAAGTCTGGTCTTGACTGAGATAGATGACTCTAGTAAGGGGCACACGATTTGTAGAATGGCATCGCATGTATAGTAGAGGAAGTTGATGTAGCCTTTGGTGCCTTCTCAAGTTTAGGTAAGCTGATTTTTGCTAGAGGTTCAATAATTGATTCCGCTGGTATAGCTATCATTATAGTCATCAGAGTGACTTATTCATCTTCATCATCTTCAAGAACTAGTCTATTGTTGGTGATGGCTGCGAGTGGTGGTTCTGGTAGCACACATCTAGAACATGTGGCACAACCTTCAATTGCTCCTCTTAATGCTTAGGATTACCTTCAGGTTGACCTGCAAATAGCCTGTTGGAAGATGAATTGTAGTGGAAATTTGTACAATTTGGGCCTCCATTGATTTATTGTAAGCATGTTGGCTTTCTAGAATCTTCTCGATGGTATCTAGTTGACTTTGATCGTTGGAGCTTGGTATTGTCTATTGGCTTCCCTGCCTTAGTAGAAGTTGACCTTGTTTGACTTAGGGTTGTCCTCCTAATTTGTAGTTCTTGCCCTAGTTGAAATCATTACATTGTTGACCAAGATTATAGTTAGTCTAGAGAAAGTTTTGATTCTTTTGGAAATCGGGACGGCCCCGAATTTATTATTGGTTGGGTACCTACTAAATATAGTGACTGTTTTCTACTCCATCTAGGCTTGCATGCTACAAGCTTGGATGGTTTCTTAGCCTATCAGGGTTGTAGTACACCTATCATGAAATCAAATTGACAATATTGATTTCTTTAATGACCGAAGACTTTAGACTAGTGTGACCTTCTACATGATAGACCTGGAAGAATTTTGGGGCTACCCCAACTTGAAAAGAGGATTGACCTCTCTGGCCATACCTAATGTGAAAGTGTGATACCCCACTTGTATATAACTTACGACATAGAGAGGAGGCATGTATTATCATTTACCTGAACGAGGATGCCACAAACATGATATTCATAGCTCAAAATAGTGTTGGTATGTATGCCCTGAGAGCTAATCATGGGATGATTGGTGGGATACATTAAGATTGATTTGATAAACATCAAAGGCAAGCTTCCAATTCTTTCTGGTTTAGTCATATGAGATAGTGATAGAACAGATTGTATGTCTAGAGAATGACAGTACTCAATGACGTATGCTTTCAGGTTAAGGATCTGAATGATGAGATCATACAGATGCTAAGAGTTTGTACATTCTTGTTATGTCCATGGTCGGATGTCATTATGGAAGGTAGATAGATAGCAATGACACTCAAGACTAGATTGTGGTGTTGGTTGATGACAGAATCTCATTAGTCATGATATAGAGATATCAAACCAAACACATAGGTACTTGTTAGAGAACAAGTGTACCGGACAGACCCACTGTGAGTTTGACACATGGAACCATGACATGGTAGTCACAGTCAGTACTCACAGTGATGGTGGTGAGTGTGATTCTTTGACCTGAAATTACTACACTCAACGAATGTAGTTGGGCACACTTTGACATCATCAAACGCAGTCCTGAAACATGGGTTGTTATAAAGGTGATGATTGGGTGGCTTTGACAGATGGGGCTTTTGAGGGGTGAGTGATAGATATGGGATTTGTCCCTCCTGAGGGAGTTTGAAATCCATGGCCACTTGATGAGTAGGATTGAGAAAGGCGTGCACACATGTGTGAATCAGTATGTGATATTAATGTCATACATATCTCTTCCAATCTACTCTGAGATCAAGAAAGTGAATGAACGTTGACAGGATGACTGTTCCATGCCTCGAGTTCATTCGAGATATCAGTGACAAAGGAATTATACATTCACTGTAACACCATTCATGGATTGTAGGATTAAAAGTTGTTCTCCAACTTTCTACTTTCACTTGGGTAGCACTGATGTGTGACTAGGCACCGCTCTTTGCTTGTGAAGTCATAAGTGTTATGGACTTTCACTGCCAACATGAAATGGACCTGCAGGGTCACACACATAGGATTTAACCTGGAAGATGAGTTTTTTCCACAAGCAATGTTTAGATTGATTACTAAAGGAGTTTAGTAGTTCAATTAAACACTCAATCAATTGATAACTCAATATCATATTGTTCAAGGTGTTGGACACATTGATTGGAGTATCGGATTGATTGAAATTGCAATTGACTAATTCTGCACAATCTGCACTCCCAACCGATCAGTTCATGTGATGAACTGGTCGGTTGAGCTTGGTGAACTGGTCAGCTCAAGTGTTGAACCGATCGGCTCAAGTGTTGAACCGATCAGCTCAAGATCAGGGTGAACTGATTGCTTCAAGTGTTGAAACGGTCGATTTAACTGGTGCAACCGAGAAAGTTGGGAAAGTAGGATTGGTGAGAATTTACCTTTCGTTTCAATTGACCAATTTGATTGGAAATAGGATTGGTATTCGATACCAATTAGAAACAAAAGAAGGAAAGTCAATCGGGAACCGACCAGGACCACCAACCGACCGGTTCACTTGTGAACCGACCGGTTGAGGTGTCCCAACCGACCGGTTCAGGTCCCCAACCGACCGTTTCAGTTGTGAAACGATCGGTTCAGGTTGCGAGTTGGTTGCTTTTGTGGAAAATCTCGAACCCTTCTACTCCTGCTTTTAGTCACGCATTGCCCGGGATGGAGAACCCTGTCCCATGACCCTCCTATATATAGGGGTATTGGGGGCTTCTCAAAGTACAACTCAGTGCAACCAGTTGCTCTACAAAGTTGTCGTTCTCTGGTTTTGGTAACCGAGAGAGCCAGAGCAAGTGCTACCCGCAAAGGGAGGTGCAGCAAGGGAAAGACAACTGCAGTTGCAACTGGAGGCAGGAGAGTGTGTTGGCGACTAGTACGTCAACAGGAGGGTGTGACTCCTTCCAACTCCTTGTGGGACAAGGAGTGTGGAGTTCCAGGTAGTCCGTGTGGACTACTTCAGAGGCGAGAGGTTTCTGCCGCTTAGGAGGACAACTGTCAACCCGACAGTCCGGTGAGACCAGGAGTCATCAGTCCCGGTGCGACCAGGAGCTGCACAGACACTGTCGAAGACCGGAGTTGAAGACCGTGCAAGGCGCGAGGTATTGTCGCTGAGCAAGCCTCGGGACAAGGTATGATTCCACAAACCATCCTTTCCTATTATATAGACGTTGACATGTTTCCTTGTTCCAGGTTTGGGGGAGAAAATTTTTATTTCCACTGCCTTCTCTGCCTCTCCTAAAACCCAACAGTGGTATCAGAGCCACGTCAACTGCTCTATATTTTAGGAATATCGATATGATCGATTTTGGTTTGTCGCCTTTATTTATTGTATACAATGTGAATAAAATTGGCTTTATGCATGTCCAATCCTAAATCCACAAATCCCAAATTACATATATGATATGTATTATTAATGCACTCGATACGCGTCGCCCTTAAACGAGTTTTGTGGTGGATGTATAGCATGGTTATGGCCAATAAACCCTATCTGTGTATGGTTGTATGTGGTTGCTTGCATCTCGGTCTGCGCACTGATTCCCTTCTCCTATTCCTGATGTAACTCGAAATAATTTGAGATTTCTCTCCTACCTTTGCTCCCCTCGAATGTAACTCGAGGTTTCTCTTTTACAATGTAAAATAGGATAGATTTTATTTCCTGTTATGTCAAAGAACAGAGGACATCGAGACGACAACTCAAACGATTAGTTCAAGGAGTGAACCGATCGGTTGATGGCCGGTTCGAGGAGCGAGACGAGCGGGTGGCAGCCATGATGAGATGCACGATGAGCAGGCGAACCGATCGGTTGGAGGAGCCAACCGATCGGCTGGTGGCACGCAGACGACTGGGTCGGGACGAGCAGTCATTCATATGATGAGTTGATCTACTCAGAAGGCAGAGCATAGAGTTCATCCTATACAGGTTGCATGTGATGTAGACCTAGATGACCGTGATTCCTCTTGGCTCGAGGAATCACATTAGGATGGCCATAATCATCGCTTCTATCGTTTTGCATGTTTTATGTGGGATATAGCATGTATATGATACATACTATGTATTGTGGTGATTGGATATGTATATGTATATAAAAATCAAATCCCTCATTAAAATATTAAGTCCTATATGCCTTCCATTAGCGGTACACATGAAAAGCTTGATCGACCAAGCGTAGGTTACGCTAAAGCGTGGTGCGTCGTCTATCTTGTGGAAGTGTGAAGGGTAGACGTGTAGGTTCTGCCAAAGCAGGGTGCATGTTTACCGTGTCGGCTTTTGGGTTAGACTTAACTGGTGATTCTTAGAGAGTCTAAGCCCAGAGGCAAGGAATGTTCATGGCAAGGTGTTGTGCATGTTCATTCAACAAGAGTTGCATATGATGCAATTGGCAAAAGTTGCCTACCTGAGAGATCTAAGTTGTGGGTGACAGCCAAAGTTGGTCCATAACTTAGAGGATTTCATGATCTTGCCCACTAGAAGGTTGTACGCTGCAATCTTCCAAATTGATGGTGAGGGCTATCAATTTGAAGTAAAATAGTGGGAGTGATAACTAATTAAAGGCCTAATTATATCGTCAATCTTTCAAATCAATCAAATAAGTCAAAAATGAGTTTTTGGACTAAAATTGCATATTTCCTTTTGTAGTTCAAATGGCAATAAACAACAATCACTTTTCTTTGCGATCGGTCCTTGAAAAGGACAAGCTAAATGGGACAAACTTCCACGACTGGTATCGGACATTGAGAATTGTTCTCACTCAAGAGCGTAAGCTCTATGTCCTGGATACTCCAATTCCAGAGGAACCCGCTCCTAATGCACCAAAGATAGAAAGGGATGCTTACAAGAAGCATTTTTATGATGCCATTGATGCAAAGTGCTTGATGTTATGTTCTATGAACCATGAGTTGCAGAGACAGCATGAGAACATGGGTGTCATTGAGATGATTCAACATCTCAGGAACATGTATGAAGATCAGGCACGACAAGAGAAATACAATGTCTCAAGGGCACTGTTCAAGTGCGTCATGACAGAAGGAGATCCAGTTGGTCCTCACACACTCAAGATGATTGGGTATGTGGAGAACTTGCAGAGACTAGGATTTCCACTGAGCCAAGAGTTGGCTACTGACGTGATACTGCAATCGTTGCCAGAATCCTACAGTCAGTTTGTGATGAACTATAACATGAACAACTTTGATAGGCCACTGTCAAAGTTGTTGGGCATGTTGAGGATAGCCGAGATACAAATGAAGAAGGACAAGCCTAAGTCTGTGATGGTGATCACGAGCAAAAAAGGCAAGTCGAAGCGTAAGGGCAAGGGCAAAGCTAAGAAAGGTTCTGATGCTAGCCAGGAGCCCAAGACATCTTCAGCTCTCAAGGCCAAGGGAGGCGTGACCAAGAAAGGAAATTGCCACCATTGTCAAAAGCCATGACATTGGAAAATGAATTGTCCTCTCTATCTGGAAGAATAAAAGAAGAAGGAGGCGACTGATGTCTCTACTTAAAGGTGTCATGAAAGTAAACTTGTAACACTTTTTGAGGTATATGATACCAAGATGTAAAGTGTAAAGCACTCATAATTGGGGCAAGTGTTGCCGCCATAGATAGGAGTACTTTAGTTTATTTTCAGCCTACAAGGCATGTAATACAGTTATGAACTGCTATTTCATATTTGCCAATAGATAGAAACACTTTATTTTTGCATATTATGCGACAATGATGGCAATTAATAAAGTTGAGTTTTCAATCTTAAAGATATGATCTTTGTGGCAATGCCTTATTTATCTTGTGGTATTTGATATGCATAAGATAAAAGGATACCTGAAAGTTATAGATAACTCAAACAATCAAATTAGCATCAATCATGAGAAATTCATTTCTAGTTTCCATATGATGGATAAATCTAGACTCTTTTGGTTAGAGAACCAGTAAGAGACATGAATATCTTGGACATGATTAATCAACCTTCACTAATGGTAGTGGGAGAATGATTATCCAATTAGGTATAATACATGTGATGTATTTACATACCTATTGGAACAAATGCTAATACTTCAAATGATGTTTAGAGAAATACCAATATGAATATATTGAAGTGTTAAAGATTATCATAGATGAAGTGCAAATTTGGTAAAGTGTTAATTCTTGATGAGATCAATGAATGAATTACTTGGACCAAATGTTTGAGATCCTTATGAGTGATTAAGGCATGGTGATGTCTAAATCAAGAAGGAATCATACTCTAAGGAGTTAGAGAATGATTATCGAATAACTTAATTCTTCTTAATAAAAGAATACTCCACACTAATAAAATAAATTAAGAATCACAAGGGTTGTGAGTTCTTATATACTTAAGAGATACACCTCAATTATCTATGAGTTGTTCATATGATGAGTCAACTATCTAGATGAATATGAGGAACCGAATTTTGAGTTATGGTTTATGACCATTACATCCTAAATGACATCTGTGTGAACCATAAGGTATGACCTTGATGGTAGCACTCGTTGGATGAAATTCATAAGTGCAAATAAGTCTTAAGTGTTAAGACACATGGATAACGTTTGAGAAGGATGATGCTTGTTGATTGCAACTTAATGACTAAGACATTTGGCATATGGATACTAAAACCGCATTCCTATGAGGAATAAAACAAGGATGTGTACGTGATACAACCTATAAGGTTTATGAATCCACTAATGCAAATGAAGTCTATAAGTTACAATGGACTAATCAATGTGATTGATTGAGTAAGAGCAACTCAGAATTGGATCTTTGCTTGGATGATATAGTCAAATGGTTTGACTGATATATCAAAGGTAAAGAAGGGATCTGTGATTTAGTGGGAGCGTATTCACATTCCACATGTTGATGTGAAATGGAAATGTTCTAGAATGGAAATCCAAAAGTGGAAATTATCTTTAAGGAAGATAGAGATGTTTCCTATGTGATAGGAATAGAGATCCATAGATATAGTTCTCAAAAACCTCTTGACCTAAAAAGAGAAAGCATACATTGGAAATCTGTACTGAAGGGTTTAGTGTACACAGATTCAGTGGGAGAAAACTTGTCCATGTTACATGGAGTTAGTATCCCAAGGCCAAGTGTCCAATTCTTATGAAGAATGGGAACACTAAGAATAGATATGGATCTATCATGTATGTAATCATCCCATTATCTTGCATGGCAAGAACAAAATGCATTCATCATCTTGTATGTATGACATGACAATTTGATGTGCTCA
Organism: Alisma plantago-aquatica; assembly: GCA_963693085.1. Taxonomy (NCBI): domain Eukaryota; kingdom Viridiplantae; phylum Streptophyta; class Magnoliopsida; order Alismatales; family Alismataceae; genus Alisma; species Alisma plantago-aquatica. The sequence continues at coordinate 337,473,821 of OY856413.1, forward strand.
TCCTGTTAACTCGTATGTGAGACATGACGAGTGGATGTCTGTCTGCTTCCAGTAAGGGTTACTGGAAACCATAAGAACTTGATAAGTACTTGAGAGGTACTAGTTCTATGAAGATAAGGAAGAGTTCGATGTAAAGAGTTACATTGATGTGAACTTCTGAAAGGACAGAAAATTAATCGCAATATATATAGGATATATAAAAGTGAAAGTTTGTTGATAATTGGGAGTGTTCCAATAAAACCATTTAAAAGGAAGTGCCAAGTATCTGTGTGTTAGAGAACAACAGTGGATATTATATGGATCTGGAAGTTCATGAGATGAACTTATAGATATTCCACTCATCGATGACAAGTATGGAATCCTTGATCATGCAATGTGGATAAAGGTTATCAAAGGAATACTAGATCGCATATTACGGCAACTCCATCTCATACGTGTGACGTACAACGAAGAGATGAGAGACATGCAATGTATACTGACTTTGGCAAGGTGTTGCCATTACTCACAACGATAGCACAAGAGCACAGTAACATGTGGGACATGTTTGAAGATCACTATGAATATGATTCAAGGGTGATTGGCTCGCAGTGCAAGTGGGAGTTTGTTGGTATGTATGCCCTGAGAGCCAATCAAGGGATGATTAGTGGGATACATTAAGATTGATTTGATAAACATCAAAGGCAAGCTTCCAATTCTTTCTGGATCAGTCATATGAGATAGTGATAGAACATATTGAATGTCTAGAGAATGACAATAGTCAATGACGAATGCTTTCAGGTTAAAGATCTGAACGATGAGATCATACAAATGCTAAGAGTTTGTACATTCTTGTTATGTCCCTGGTCGGATGTCATTGTGGAAGGTAGATAGACAGCAATGACACTCAAGACTAGATTGTGGTGTTGGTTGATGACAGAATCTCATTAGTCATGGTATAGAGATATCAAACCAAACACACAGGTACGTGTTAGAGAACAAGTATACCGGACAGACCCACCGTGAGTTTGACACATGGAACCATGACATGGTAGTCACAGTCAATACTCACAGTGATGGTGGTGAGTGTGATTCTTTGACCTAAAATCACTACACTCAACACATGTAGTTGGGAACACTTTGACATCATCAAACGCAGTCCTGAAACATGGGTTGTTATAAAGGTGATGATTGGGTGGCTTTGACACATGGGGCTTTTGAGGGGTGAGTGATAGATATGGGATTTGTCCCTCCTGAGGGAGTTTGATATCCATGGCCACTTGATGAGTAGGATTGAGAAAGGCGTGCACGCATGTGTGAATCAGTATGTGATATTAATGTCATACATATCTCTTCCAATCTACTCTGAGATCAAGAAAGTGAATGAACATTGATAGGATGATTGTTCCATGCCTCGAGTTCATTCGGGATATCAGTGACAAAGGAATTATACATTCACTATAACACCATTCACAGATTGTAGGATTGAAAGTTGTTCTCCAACTTTCTACTTTCACTTGGGTAGCACTTATGTGTGACTAGGCACCGCTCTTTGCTTGTGAAGTCATAAGTGTTATGGACTTTCACTGCCAACGTGAAATGGACCTGCAGGGTCACACACATAGGATTTAACCTGGAAGAGGAGTTTTGTCCACAAGCAATTTTTAGATTTATTACTAAAGGAGTTTAGTAGTTCAATTAAACACTCAATCAATTGATAGCTCAATATCATATTGTTCAAGGTGTTGGACACATTGATTGGAGTATCAGATTGATTGAAATTGCAATTGACTGATTCTATACAATCTACACTCCCAACCGATCAGTTCATGTGATGAACCGGTCGGATGAGCTTGGTGAACTGGTCGACTCAAGTGTTGAATCGATCAGCTCAAGATCAAGGTGAACCGATTGCTTCAAGTGTTGAAATGATCGATTTAACTGGTGCAACCGAGCAAGTTGGGAAAGTAGGATTGGTGAGAATTTTCCTTTCATTTCAATTGACTAATTTGATTGGAAATAGGATTGATATTCGATACCAATTAGAAACAAAAGAAGGAAAGTCAATCGGGAACCGACCAAGACCACCAACCGACCAGTTCACTTGTGAACCGACCGGTTGAGGTGTCCCAATCGACCGTTTCAGTTGTGAAACGATCGGTTCAGGTTGCGAGTTGGTTGCTTTTGTGGAAAATCTCGAACCCTTCTACTCCTGCTTTTAGTCCCGCATTGTCTGGGATGGAGAACCCTGTCCCATGACCCTCCTATATATAGGGGTATTGGGGGCTTCTAAAAGTACAACTCAGTGCAACCAGTTGCTCTGTAAAGTTGTCGTTCTCTGGTTTTGGTAACCGAGAGAGCCCGAGAAAGTGCTGCCCGCAAAGGGAGGTGCAGTAAGGGAAAGACAACTGCAGTTGCAACTGGAGGCAGGAGAGTGTGTTGGCGACTAGTACGTCAGCAGGAGGGTACGACTCCTTCCAACTCCTTGTGGGACAAGGAGTGTGGAGTTATGGGTGGTCCGTGTGGACTACTTCAGAGGCGGGAGGTTTCTGCCGCTTAGGAGGACAACTGTCAACCCGACAGTCCGGTGAGACCAGAAGTCATCAGTCCCAGTGCGACCAAGAGCTGCACAGACACCGTCGAAGACCAGAGTTGAAGACCGTGCAAGGCGTGAGGTATTTTTGCCGAGCAAGCCTCAGGACAAGGTATGATTCCACAAACTATCCTTTCCAATTATATAGACGTTGACGTGTTTCCTTATTTCGGGTTTGGAGGAGAAATTTTTTGTTTCCGCTGCCTTCTCTGCCTCTCCTAAAACCCAACAAATAGAGTCTACATAAACCATCACAACATAAATATAACAACTCTCATTCACAATTCTTTAACAAGCTTCACACTTAACAAGATATGTTACTCATAAACATGTAGAGGAATATAAACTAAGTATAGTTGGCTCCCCACCAGGTCTTTTCTTCTTGAAGATTCCTTGAGCTAGTCCTCGCACATCAGATAGCTTTTTCCTCCTAAGCTTGCTCCTTACATACGACCATCGCGTCCCCAACCATGGATAAAAAAAATTGTAAGTGGGATTGAAAAAATTATATCTTAAAGATAACATGTAAACTAAAATAATCTTTAAACATTAAACATTGAAAAAGATATACAATTTCTTTTATGTTGACCTATATAAGAATCCTTGGATTTGAACATAAGTACCTCTTCTCTTATGCACCAAAATACCTCTTAGTTTTGCACTGAAGTGCCTCTTGGCAAGGATCCTATATAAGCTATCTTTTAACATTCTTTTTCTCTTGCAAACTCTTAACTTGTCTTTGGATCTTACTTGTAACTTTATCTTTAATGTGCATGAAAGATGATATAATAATATTGATAATAAATATGACATTTAGTTTATTATAGATCATTTGACTTTAAGCAATTGAAATAATAAGTATTATAGTTATAACATGATATATACTTTTCATATACAAATACATAAAATCAAAAAGTACTTATGTTTAAGTGCATGGACCACTTACCTTTCTCTTCAAGGAGATCCTACTTCTCTTCCTAGGTTGAGGAAATCCTAATCACGTTCTTGGGGTTGAAGGACCTTAATTATATTATTCATAACACATTCCATATTAATATGCATTTTAACCATGACATTAAATCGTAATACTACTTCTTATAAAATTAGGATTTAGTCGAAGAGAAAAAAGAGTATCAAGCTTGGAAATTTGTTCTACTCACTAAAAATCCTTTCCAATTAATATTTTTGCTCATTTTTCCGAGGTTGTATGTAGTTTCCATGAATATTTGCATACTGACCAATTAGGGAACAGAGCACCATTGTGACAAATATTTACACAAAAATAAATCCAATGTAAATAACATATGAAATGACAGAGAAACCTTAGGTGCTTTACACATTGGATCAAGAAAAAGGGGTAGAAATGTCATGTAACATGAAATCAAAGTCACACGTTAGATAAATTGAAGGTGTGTTAAATCTCGAGAACACCTTTGTGAAAAACATCATTAGATTAGGACTGCAGGGATACCGTGGTCATTTTATGACACATATTCTTCTCCCCTCGAGTCATGGAAATGGAATATTGACAAGAGCTCTTCGACTCTGATCCAAGTCGAGATACATAGCTGGTAAATGTCACTTGAGTTCTCGTCGGCCTCCTCTCAACAAGCTAAAGCCAAGTACCCTTATATGGGGTCAGGATGTTCCCAGGAGCTCACAAACCGCTTTAGCCATGCATGAAGCTCAACTAGAAGGCTTGACTCCATGTAGACACTATGAATATATTGTCAATATCAGTCGAACAACATTGTGATATCGAATAGAAGATGTTGAATTCATTGCATAAAGGAGGAGACTAGTAGTTCATTGGTTTGTTGGAACAAGAAGCAAAATAGGAGAAAAGAACTTGAGCCCAAAACTAAAGATAAATGCTAGAAACACATCTACTAGGGTTTAGAAAACAATCGTGGTGATCAAATTAAGGTTGGGCCTTAGTTCCCTTGGTAGGAAGAGCTCTTAGGCACCATGGCATCAATCTCGGTAGAGAACCTCAACTGAGGCTTATAGGGTACGACGTCTGGGTCCATATCGTGGCAAACCAGCAGTGAGAAGGGTGGTTGTAGGTGAAGCTTACTGGCATGCTAATTCCATTAAAGGAGTCTGAGGGAGATGAAGCAAGGTGGTAATAGAGAAAAAAGGAAGGCGATTAGGGTGCATTAACTTAGGGCACTAGAGGTGAAATTGGAAGATGAGGAGCAAAGAGGGAGGTTGAGGATGGAGGATGATCCTTTAAATAGGCATGGGAAGGCCTGTGGTAATCTCTACAACTTGAGTGGCAAGAAAGGGAAAGAACGTAAATAGGTATTTTACCCATAGAATATGAGAGAGAAATTAAAAGATCTATAGAATTAGGATGACATCTTAGATTCGTTGGCAAAAAAAATATTGTGAAAACATGTAAAGATGAGGGAGAACAAGATCGATGAAGAAAACATTGTGAACATGTCATGATTTTGCAAAAAACCTGGGGGTAGGTGACAACGGTTGAGTTATTAGATCATGGGGAGATTAAATATCATCCTTCAAATGCCATGGATTGAAAAGGAAACAAATAAATAGAGTGTCTGATAGCACATAATACCCGAACTATAGCGTAACTGGTGCATTAAAAGAATATCAATTAAATCCTAATTAAACTATCTACAAACCTTTCCTAATTGGTTTGAGGGGTCAAAAAAGTCAAAACAAAACTAAATTTTGACCACATGTTAATTAGGAAGCTAGATCCTTCCTCGCCAATAAAATTTGAGTTCTACATATCTTTTACCTACTATTTCTATATTGATCATTTAACTTGATTTTTATGCATCTAAAGAATGAGATATTTTGAAACGTTTTTCCTTAATTGTTTCTTTGAGTCCAAAAACAAGACAAGGAATGAATATTCTCTCAAGATTTAAGTTATATGCCTTTTTATTCCTTTCGAAGAAATTTTCTTGAGGAGAGAGAAAAAGAGAAGATAATGCTATTTCCTTCGTATGTATACAAAAGAAAAGAGAAAGTCTTGTCTATACAAGTAAGTAACTTATCTCAATATTTCTAAATTATTTCATATGGGTAGTTATCATCCCTTTTTATAATTTAAGGAGGAGGAGAGAGAAAGAGGTTAATGATATTTCTTTTTATGTTAAAAGCTATCAAAGGAAATGTAAGTCCCCTGACCTAGATTTTTGGATGATCATGCTTGATTAGCATAATTATATGCTTATAACCTTAATAAAACCTTGTTATGTGCTTTTATATCATGTGACATGTTTATGTTTTGAGTTTGGCCCAATCTGGATGTTGTTTGAGCTACTTATGCTTTTCTGTGATTGTTTTAGACCAAATTGCAATTTACCAATCTTGAAGGTTTTTCTTGCAATTTGTCACTTGCTTGTTGTGCCTCATATGTTTTGACATCATATTGGAGAGGGTGGTGCCTTGGGGTGCCTTGTCACACCTTGTTTGATGTGGTGACTTCTCATGTTGAGAATTAGGGTTTGCATGGATGCCCTAGTTGATGGTTGACCTTGTGATGTGTTTGACTGAAGATCACCTTGTTTGGCGGTTACCAAGGATCTTGTGAGCCATGTTCTATTTGATCGATGAGGTTTTGATGTATGCCCCTAGTCTTGGCAGTCTATGAGGATTATAAGCCCTCTAGATCGCCAAGAAACCCTGGGGTTTGGTTTTAATGATCGCTGAGTTTTTGGTCATGTTTGGTTGTTGAGAACCTCAGCAGTCGATGACTTTTTCTGGACCAAGTTGGTCTCTGGTTTTTCTTGGTTTTGACACCCTAGTTTCTTAGTGGAGGTGCTTGCATAGTTGAGGCATGTTGGCTTTGGACACATGGCATGTTTAGCATGACACCTAACCTTCTTTCTCTCTCTCTAACCCTATGCTATGTAACCCCTCTCTTTGCATGCAACTAAACCCTTAGAACCCTATCTTTCTATATTTCTTCTCTATCTTGTAGCTCGTCCCTTTGTGCTTGGTGGTGAAGGAAGAGCTCTAGGTTGAAGAAGGTGGCCAAACCCCTTGCATGTTGAGCTAGGGTTTTGAATCAACCCTTCTTGTGATCGTTTGGCACATCCTTGTTTTCTTCTTGGTCTTAGTGAGTGACATCCCCATATTTTGTCCATGTTTTCTTGATTTTATTCCCTTCTTATTTCTCTTCTTGGCCAAATCCATGGCAGGTAGTGCTTGAGTTAGAGTTTGAAGATCACCTTTTTCTTGCTTCCTTGACCTAGGGTTTTGCTCTCTTTGTGGTGTTGGAGCTAGCTTGGCTAAAAGTGGTGCTCAAACTAGGATTTTCTTTCTCCTTTCTTTGATATTCCTTGTTTTTTGTAGTTGCTTCATTATCTCTAAGGCGATTTATACAACTTTCTCCCCGATTATTACTTACACTTAACTTGCATGCACTTTATTTTGCCTTCAAACACGGTTATAAGTAGAAAGACAATATCCTTGATCTAGGGTTTGTGTTTTATGGTGATTCTTGAGTGAATATCTCTTCTTGGATGAACCCTGATCTTTGTGCATGAATACCTTCTTTGGTGATGGAATTTTTGATGCATGCATGTCTGTGGAAACATTGGTTTTTCTCTGTCTCACTAATCATGGATTTTGCTTTCTCTCATGATGGTTGCTAATTAGGGTTTTGGGGATGATCTCCTTGTTGTGATTTGTATCTTGATGGATTTTAGTTTCATGGTGATGTTCAACCCATTGTATCTTATGGTTGATGAGAACTTTTGGTCACCTTGTTTTTCTCTCTCTTCATGGGGTCGCTAATGTTGAATACCTTAAGTGGTTGCTAAGTTTTGATGTGTTTGGTCGCCAAGCCTTGTATAAGCATCGACCACCAAGATTTGATCTATGTATTCAATGATGCTTTTGGACCTTAGTGGTCATTGAGAGTGGTTAATCCTAGTTCAATGGTCTCTGAATATGGTAAACTTCTGTGATCGATGAAGAGTTGAACCCCAATCTTCTTCAGTCGCCAATACTCTACATTGTCTTCGGTCACCAATGTGTTTTATCTTAGGTGGTTGCAGAAACCCTAATCTTAGTGACTGATGATATCACCTAACTTTATTGGTCGATGAAGTTGGTTAACCTTGGAGATAGCTGAAGTGGCTAACCTCAGTGGTCGCCAAGAGAGTTAACCTCAATGATCGATGAAGGTGGGGTGATCTAGTTTTCAACAGTCTCCAACCTTGTGTTTTCAGCAGTCAATTACACCTTTAATCCTTAAAGTTTTAGTGATGATGGTCAGATTTGAGTCATGGATTTCTAAGAGCATTGCTAGTGTAATGTTTCTTCCCTTCTTTGACCTGAGGACGATCATGATGATCCCAGTTGGCGGTTTATTAGGTTTTCCCCCAAGCAGACATTGTCTTCAGGTCACAACCTGGGGGTTTTACCGACTTCTCGCCATAGTTTGGGATGCGTTGTGCAGTTCAGGGGAGGCCAATCCTGCTTCCACCATGACCTTTGGCCATACGGCCACCTCATCCAGATAGGGCCACACCTGAAAATCGGGTTTTATTTAGAAAAGTCTTAACTGATTTTCTCGAGTTTATTGATTGGTCAGAATCTTCCAAAATTTGTATTTTATTCATATGATGTTAGAAAATTTCACATAAACAGTCAACGGAAAGGATTTTGAATAAGGAAGCAAAATTTCCAATTTTAAAAACCCAATTCAATAATCCCAAACCATGTTTTCTTAGACTACCCAAATTAGGGTTTAGATAGTAATTAAGACAATAATTGATGTGAAGTGTATTAATTTCAAGAATCTAGGGTTTCATCAACCTCAAGAGAATCAGTAGGATTTGCTCAAATGTTAGGTACGTGGATTCATGCACTCTAAGTAACAAGTATGCCAAAAGGGCTTTATATTTGATTATATTTATGAAATTCAAGTACAATTATATCAAGTAAATATTTTAATGAATCTTTGCAAGAATATTAATTGTGAATCAGATTACAATTTTCGTTATGTCTTTTCCATATTCTTATCATCATGATATGTACATGCTTTCTAAGTTAAATTTAATGCTTTAAGATATTATGCTCAAGATCAATGTTAAGTATATGACGAATGAATTATGATTTTTCCTTCCAAGTTTAAGTCGCCTTTTGGCATAAGCTCTATGTGAGCAATGAGAACTTGGGTGCATAAGCTCTGTGTGAGAAATGAGAATATAAGCTTTGTGTGAGCAATGTAAGGATGAAGAACAACATATTCAGCCCAAGATAATGATTTAAGATAAATAAAGATGAAAATAAATGACATGACAAGAATACAATGTTTATAATGTTTAAATTAATGCTTTCTCAAAAGTATAGTCCATTTTCAGTTCATATAATGTTATTCAGTGCCACTTACTCTAAAATATTTTCATTTTGCTTTGCCTGGATGGGGACGCAATGCCCCAAGTGAAGAGTAGATAGGGACTAACGAAGGGCTAGACAAAGATTAGAAGTTCTTTATGTACAACCTGGGGGGTATCATATATGTAGATGATCCAACCATTTAGATTAGAGTCTCCTTCATGTTGTAAGTCGTGTTTAGATGTAAGATGATATATTCAAGAATTCAACTGTACTGGATTTTTCTTTGAGCAATGTATGAATCAATATTAATATTAATGTATGGCGATTATTTACTTTATTTGCAATGTTTATTATTATTGTGACGTCCTTTTGAGCTAAAGTTCCTCATGTTATGGAAAACATGGGATTTTTTTTCTCTATTATATGTATGCTTAAAAGGGGTGTTTTGATAATGGTGTCAAAGTGAATTAGTAGATGGCCACCAGGCATAAATTAGATTCATATGTTCTAACAGTAGGTATAGAAAAGTAAGTGAACGATAATAGAAATCAAAGTAGATGTCTAGTCAGAAGACATAAGTTAAAATAAGGATTAGGGTTATGTGCCTAAATGTTTTGGACTTTAGAGTTAACTCTAGAATTTTATGTATCATTCTCTCTTTTTTCCAATGTGTTTGTGGTATGGGACACATGTTTATGGGGTTTTCTAGATAGAAAGTTGTGTGCATAATCAGGCATGTCTTATCCTTTCAAGTGCATGTGGTGTGGGACATGTGCACGAGGAGGTGCTAAGATAAGTGTGATAAGACATGTAACCTTTGAATGTATGATCGACCGACATGTATTCAAAGGCGACAATGAAAACAAGAGTCCACATTAAAAGTCTTTGACATATAGTCACCTAAACCTAAACACGTGCATAGAATATGTAAAACCCTAAGGTGGGTAGTCTTATAAAATTTTGAGGGTGATTTTTTTTAAGGTGGGTAGAATTGTAACATCCTCAAATCTAAACTCATGAATGAATCCTTAATTGGAAACATTAATATTCAAGTTTAAAATGTTGATGTATCAACTAGAACCTAATGTGACTTTTAGACCCCAAATATAATGTTCAAAGCAAAGTCCAATAAACTAAGCAATATTTAATCTTTTTATGATGGTACTTAATTCAATATCCTTTAACATGGAATACAATGCATTATACAATTAACTTGAAAATTTTACTTGATTAACTCAATAAGGAAAAGATAATTCTTTTTTTTATCGAGAGAATTGCCCTCGTAGAAGCGCCACTTTTGTGACCCCCCAAACAGCGTAAAACTCTCAGGCCCCGAGCGTCTCGCACACCCAGGAATCGATTAAAGTGCACAGTTGGCCGGCCTGCACGAAGGGTACCATTTTAGAGGTGGCCATTGGGTTTCGAACCCATGTCCCTTCATGAGGGGACACCGTGCCGAACCACCTGAACCGCTCCTCCCCGACAAGGAAAAGATAATTCAATTTATCTCTCAATGCATATAAATTAAGATAATGGCATATATAAAATTGATGGATAAAAGTTAATCGAACCCTAAATCTATTTGTATGAGGAGATTTTAGACTCCTTATTTAACGTGTGTTTCAAATTTGGAGTCATTTTGACTTCGTATGGCCTTCCAAATCCATTACGGAAGTTTGTATGTAGTTTAAGTGAAATATTATTTGAATATTTGAATGATACATTGATTAAACATATGATCCATATTTAAATGTTGATTCACACAACCTTTCTATAGAGTCCACCTAGGACAGGACTCGTAGATCCAGAGTCATACCTGAGTAGGGGACTCATCTTGTCCACCCGACCATGTCCCTCTAGGACTGGAACTAGGCACAATGCCCCTAGTTTTTCTTCATGGCCCTATCTTCTTCTCTGCTCGGTTTCAATGCAAGGGTCACATCCAGAATCAATCACCACCTTTCTCATTTTGAGAAATCTGATTTCTACAAGATTCCTTACCATAGAGTTAAGGGACGATGGGACTCCTCTGTCCCTCCCCAGTTCGAACTCCCTCGTGAATCACAAGCCTTCACGATGCCTAACATATATAAGAAAACCTCCTTCAACAATCCACATGCCCCCAACAACTCACCTACATCATCTATTTCCCACAAGTCATTGACTTTATATGCCTTTAACTTTGCTTTGCTCTTGTTCCCTTTGACGGTCAGGGACGAGAAGCCTGATACCCTGAAGGAGTTGGCAACGCTCAGGTCATGATGGAGGGACTTTCATGAAGCTTTTTAGATCACATATTTAGTTGTTGGCTAGGTGATTCATGTTTCCCCTTTTTTCCTATTTGCGGTTGCCCCGGGAAGCAATGCTAGTAATGTGTTTTTGCATACTTTGTTCGTTGTGGTTTTTCTTTGACTCGAACTTCGTCGGCAATCAACAAACTTGGAGCAACCACCCTTAACCAATGAGCTTCTATCTTACCTTCTCCTCTCTTAATCCTTGACCGATTTCCCCTCACCTTCCATGGTGGGAGCCGCCACAAGAGCTTTCGGTCACTCACAAGCCTATTCTATAGTTGACTGGGTTTGGGAGGTGATGGGGTATGCGCTCAAAGATTCCATTTTCAGTGATGACGACCAGATTGGATTCTTGGATTTCTAAGATCATTGCTACTATAATGTTGCTTCTCTTCTTTGACATGAGGACAAACATGATGATCCCAGTTGGCATTTATCAGGTTTTCCCCCAACCAGAAATTTTTTTCAAATCACAACTCGAGGGTTTTACTGATTTTTTACCATAGTGTGGGATACTCTATGTGGTTCTGGGGAGTCCAAGCCTACTTCCACCGTGTCCTTTGGCCATAGGGACACCTCATCTAGATAGGGCCACTCCTAAAATCCAAGTTTTATTTAGAAAGACTTAACAAATTTTCTCGAGTTTGTCGATTAATCAAAATCTTCCAAAATTTCTATCTTATTCATTTGATGTTAGAAAATTTCACATATATAGTCAACGAAAAGGATTTTGAAGAAGGAAGCTGATTTTCTAGTTTACAAGTCCTAATTCAATAACCCCAAACCATGCTTTCTTAGAATACCCAAATTAGGGTTTAGGTTGTAATTAAGACAATAATTTATGTGAAGTATATTAATTTCAAGAATCTAGGTTTTCATCAACCTCAAGAGAAACAGTTTGAGTGTATCCAAAATTAAGTGATTCATGCACTCTAAGTAACAAGTATGAGGAAAGGGCTTTATATTCAATTATATTTATGAAATATCAAGTACAATGATAGCAAGTACATATTTTAATGAAACTTTGCAAGAAAATTTACTATGAATCAGATTATGGTTTTCATTATGTCTTTTTCACATTCTTATCATCATGACATGTACATGCTTTCTAAGTTAAATTTAATGCTTTAAGATATTATGCTCAAGATCAATGTAAAGTTTACGATGGATGAATTATGATTGTTCGTTCTAAGATTAAGATGTCTTTTGGCATAAGCTCTGTGTGAGTAATGAGCTCTTGGGAGCATAAGCTCTATGTGAAAAATGTAAGGTGAATGACAACATATTCAACCCAAGATAATGATTTAATATAAATAAAGATGAATATAAATTACGTGACAAGAATCCAATGTTTATAATGTTTAAATTAATTATTGCTCAAATTATAGTCTATTTTCAGTTCATATGATGTTATTCAGTGCCACTTGCTCTAACATATTTTTGTTTTGCCTTGCATGGCTGCAGGCACGATCCCCGCAGGTGAAGAGCAGATAAGGATTAACGAAGAGCTAGCTAAAGATTATAAGTCCTTTATGTGCAACCTGGTGGGGTGACATCTACATAGACGATCCAATCATTTAGACTAGAGTCCCCTTCATATTGTAAGTCATGTTTAGATGTAAGATCATATATTCAAGAACTCAAATGTACTAGATTTTTCTTTAAGCAATGTATGAATCAATATCAATATTAATGTATGATGATTTTTACTTTATTTGCAATGTTTATTATTCTTGTGACATCCATTTGAGCTAAAGTACCTCGTGTTATGGAAAACACGAGAGTTGTTTTTTTTTGTTATATGTATGCTTAAAAGGGATGTTACAATAATGGTATTAGAGAAAATAAGTAGATGGCCACTAAGAAAAAAATCAGATTCATATGTTCTAACCCTAGGTATAGAAAAGTAAGTGAAAGATAATAGAAATCAAAGTAGAGGTCTAGTCAGGAGACATAAGTTAAAATAAGGATTAGGGTTATGTGTCTAGATGTATAGAACTCTAAACAACATGCTCTCTTTTTTCCCATGTGTTTGTGGTATGGGACACATGCTTATGGGGTTATGTAGAGAGAATGTTGTGTGCATAATCAGGCTAGTCTTATCCTTTCAAGTGCATGTGATATGGGAAATGTGTAAGAGGGAGGTGCTAATATAAGTGTGATAAGACATGTCACCTCTGAGTGTATGACTGGTCAGCATGTATTCAAAGGTGAAATGAAAATAAGAGTCAACATTAAAAAGTCTTTGACATATAGTCACCTAAACCTAAACATGTGCATAGAATGTGTAAAACCCTCCAAGGACGAAATTTATTTAAGATGGATAGAATTGTAACATCCTCAAGATCTAAACTTATGAATGAATACTTAGTTGGAAACACTAATATTCAAGTTCAAAATTTTGAAGTATCAACTAGAATCTAATGTGACTTTTAGACCCCAAATATAATTTTCAAAGCAAAGTCCAATAAACTAAGAAATATTTACTCTTTTTATGACAATACTTAATTCAATATCCTTTAGCATGGAATATAATGCACTATAGTCTCAACTTAAAAATTTTACTCGATTAACACACTAGGGAAAAGATAATTCAATTTATCCTTTAATGCATATATACTAAGATAATGGCGTATATAAAATTGATGGATAAAAGTTTATCAAAACCTAAATCTATTTGGATAAGGAGATTTTAGACTCCTTGCTTAACATGTGACCAAAATTTAGAGTCATTTTGACTTCATTTGACCTTCCAAATATGTTAGGGAAGTTTGTATATAGTTTAAGTGATATATCATTCCAATATTTCAATGATACATTGATTAAACCTATGATCCATGCTTAAATGTTGGTTACACACAACCTTTCTACATAGTCCACATAGGGTAGGACTCACAGATCTGGATTCATACCCGAGCGGGGGACTCATCTTGTCTGCCCGACCATGTCCCTCTAGGACTGGAACTAGTGACGCCCTAGGTTTTTCTTCACGAACCTATCTTCTTATCCACTCAATTTCAATGCAAGGGGCACATCCAAAATCAATCACCAACTTTCTCATTTTTAGAAATCCAATTTCTACAGGATTCCTTGCCATAGAGTCAGGGAATGACAAGACTCCTCTATCCCTCCCATGTTCGAATTCCCCCATGAATACAAGATTTCATGATGCCATACCTATATAACAAAACATCTTTTGACAACCTACAACCCCCAACAACTCACCTACATCATAAATTTCCCACAAGTTGTTAAGTTTAGATGCTTTTAGCTTTGCTTTACTCCTGTTCCCTATGACGGCCAGGTATGAGAAGCCTGATATCCTAAAGGAGTTGGCGATGTTCAGATCATGATGGAGGGACTTTCATGAAGCTTTTTAGATAGAGGATTTAGCTATTGACTAGGTAATTCATGTTTCCCCCTTTTTTCCTATTTATGACTGCCCTAGGAAGCAATGCTAGCAATTCAATGTTATAGACTTTGTTTGCCGTCATTCTTCTTCGGCTTGAACTTCATTAGAAATCAACAAACTTGAACCAACCACTCTTAACCAATGATCTTCTATCTTTCCTTGTCCTCTCTTGATCCTTGACCTATCTTCCCTCACCCGCCATGGCGGGAGCCACCACAGGAGCTTTTGTTCGCTCGTAGGCATGTTCTATGGTTGGCTGGGTTTGGGAGGTGATGGGGTATATGCTCAAAGATTAGATTTTTAGTGATGATGGTTAGATTTGAGTCTTGGATTTATAAGATCATTACTACTATATTGTTACTTATTTTCTTTGACTGAGGACAAACACGATGATCCCAGTTAGTAGTTTGCCCCCAAGCAGACATTTTTGTTGGATCGCAACCACAGGGTTTTACTGACTTTTTTCCATTGTGTGGGATGTGTTGCACAATTTTGGGGAGGCCAAGCATGCTTCCACTGTGGCCTTTGGCCATAGGCCCACCTCATCCTGATAGGGCGACACTTGAAATCTAGGTTTTATTTAGAAAAGACTTAACATATTTTCTCGAGTTTGTCGATTGGTAAGAATCTTCCAAAATTTGTATCTTATTCATCTGATGTCATAAAATTTTGGAGAAATAGTCAACAGAATGGATTTTAAATAAGGAAGCTGATTTTCCACTTTTAAAGAGCCAATTCAATAATCCCAAACCATGTTTTCTTAGACTACCCAAATTAGGGTTTCGTTAGTAATTAAGACAATAATTGATGTGAAGTATATTAATTTCAAGAATATAGGGTTTCATCAACCTCAAGAGAATCAATAGGATTTGCTCCAATGTTAGGTATGTGGATTCATGCACTCTACTTAACAAGTATTCGGAAAGGGATTTATATTCGATTATATTTATGAAATTTAAGTACAATGATATCAAGTACATATTTTAATGAATCTTTGCAAGAAAATTAACTATGAATCAGATTACGATTTTCATTATGTATTTTTCATATTCTTAGTATAATGATATGTACATGATTTCTAAGTTAAATTCAATTCTTTAAGATATTATGTCAAGATCAATGTTAAGTATATGATGGATGAATTATGATTGTTCCTTCCAAGATTAAGTCGCCTTTTGGCATAAGCTCTATGTGACCAATGAGAACTTGGGTGCATAAGCTCTACGTGAGCAATGAGAACTTGGGAGCATAAGCTCTGTGTGAGAAATTTAAGGATGAAGGACAACATATTCATCCCAAGATAATGATTTAAGATAAATAAAGATGAAAATAAATGTCATGACAAGAATACAATGTTTATAATGTTTAAATTAATGCTTTCTCAAAAGTATAGTCCATTTTCAGTTCATATAATGTTATTCAGTGCCACTTACTCTAGCATATTTTCGTTTTTCTTTGCATGGTTGGGGATGCAATGCCCGCAGGTGAAGATCTGATAAGGACTAACGAAGAGCTATCCAAAGATTAGAAGACCTTTATGTACAACCTGGGGGGTACCATCTACGCAGATGATCCAATCATTTAGATTAGAGCCTCCTTCATGTTGTAAGTCATGTTTAGATGTAAGATGATATATTCAAGAACTCAAATGTACTAGATTTTTCTTTGAGCAATGTATGAATCAATAACAATGTTAATGTATGATGATTGTTTACTTTATTTGCAATGTTTATTATTCTCGTGACATTCTTTTGAGCTAAAGTTCCTCATGTTATGGAAAACATGGGAGTTTCTTTCGATGTTATATATATGCTTAAAAGGGGTGTTTCGATAATGGTGTCAAAGTGAATTAGTAGATGGCTACCAGGGAAATATTAGATTCATATGTTCTAACAATAGGTTTAGAAAAGTAAGTGAAAGATTATAGAAATCAAAGTAGATGTATAGTTAGAAGACATAAGTTAAATAAGGATTAGGGTTATGTGACTAAATGTTTTGAACTTTTGAGTTAGCTCTAGAATTATATATAACATGCTTTTTTCCCCATGTGTTTGTGGTATGGGACAAATGTTTATGAGGTTTTGTAGAGAGAATGTTGTTTGCATAATCAGGCTTGTCTTGTCCTTTCATGTGCATGTGGTATGTGACATGTGCATGAGGAGGTGCTAAGATAAGTGTGATAAGACATGTAACCTTTGAATGTATGACCAACCGACATGTATTCCAAGGAGACAATGAAAACAAGAGTCAACATTAAAAGTCTTTGACATATAGTCACCTAAACCTTAACACGTGCATATAATATGTAAAACCCTAAGGTGGGTAGTCTTATGAAATTTTGGGGGCGATTTTTTTAAGGTGGGTTAAAATATAACATCCTCAAAATCTAAACTTATGAATGAATCCTTAATTGGAAACACTAATATTCAAGTTTAAAATGTTGAAGTATCAACTAGAACCTAATGTGACATTTAGACCCCAAATATAATGTTCAAAGCAAAGTCTAATAAACTAAGCAATATTTACTCTTTTTATGAAGGTACTTAATTCAATATACTTTAACATGGAGTACAATGCACTATACTATTAACTTCAAAATTTTACTCAATTAATTCAATAGGGAAAAGATAATTCAATTTATCCTTCAATCTGTATATATTAAGATAATGTCATATATAAAATTGATGGATAAAAGTTAATCAAAACCTAAATCTATTTGGATGAGGAGATTATAGACTCCTTGTTAAACTTGTGGTTCAAATTTGGAATCATTTTGACTCAGTTTGACCTTCCAAATCCATTAGGGAAGTTTGTATGTAGTTTAAGTGAAATATTATTTGAGTATTTGAATGATACATTGATTAAACCTATGGTCCATCTTTAAATGTTGAGTCACATGGCCTTTCTATAGAGTCCACCTAGGACATGACTCGTAGATCCAGAGTCATACTTGAGCAGGGGACTCATCTTGTCTGCTCGACCATGTCCCACTAGGATTGGAACTAGGCACGACACCCCAGGTTTTTCTTCAAGGCCCTATCTTCTTCCCTGCTTGGTTTTAGTGCAAGGGGCACATTCAGAATCAATCAATCACCACCTTTCTCATTTTTATATATCTAATTTCTACAAGATTCCTTACCATAGAGTCAGAGGACGGTGGGACTCCTCTGTCCCTCCCCTGTTTGAACTCCCTCATGAATCACAAGACTTCATGATGCCCCGCCTATATAAGGAAACCTCTTTAACGATCAACATGCCCCCAACAACTCACCTACATCATCTATTTCCCACAAGTGATTGGATTTAGATGCTTTTAACTTTGCTTTGCTCCTGTTCCATTTGACAGTCAGGGATGAGAAGCCTGATACCCTGAAGGAGTTGGCAATGCTCGGGTCATGATGGAGGGACTTTCGTGAAGATTTTGAGATCATAGATTTAGTTGTTGTCTAGGTCATTCATGTTTCCCTTTTTTTCCTATTTGTGAATGCCCTGGGAAACAATCCTAGTAATATGATGTTGCAGACTTGGTTCGGGGGTTCCTATTTGCAAAAATTTTCATGATCTTCTATCTTGCCTTCTCCTCTCTTGATCCTTGATATATTTTCCCTCATCTTCCATGGTGGGAGCCGCAACATGAGATTTCGATCGCTCACAAGCCTGTTCTACGACTGACTGGGTTCGGGGGTGATGGGGTAGATGAACAAAGATTTGATTTTTAGTGATGATGGTCAGATTGGATTCTTAGATTTCTAAGATTATTGCTACTGAAATTTTGCTTCTCTTCTTTGACCTGAGGATAACATGATGATCCCAATTGGCGTTTATCAGGTTTGCCTCCAACTAGACATTTTTGTCGAATCACAACTTGAGGGTTTTACTAACTTTTGGCTATAGTGTGGGATACTCTGTGCGGTTCTGGGGAGGCCAAGCCTACTTCCACTGTGGCCTTTGGCCATAGGGACACCTCATCCAGACAGGGCTACGCCTGAAATCTAGGCTTTATTTATAAAAGACCTAACTAATTTCTCAAGTTTGTGGATTAATCAAAATTTTCCAAAATTTGTATCTTATTCATCTGATGTTAGAAAATTTCACATATATAGTCAACAGAAAGGGTTTTGAATAAGGAAACTAATTTTCTAGTTTACAAGTCCTAATTCAATAATCCCAAACCATGTTTTCTTAGAATACCCAAATTAGGGTTTAGATTGTAATTAAGAGAATAATTTTTGTGAAGTATATTAATTTCAAGAATCTAGGGTTTCATCAACCTCAAGAGAAACAGTAGGAGTTTCTCCAATCTTAAGTAAGTGGATTCATGCACTCTAAGTAACAAGTATGGGGAAAGGGCTTTATATTTGATTATATTTATGAAATATCAAGTATAATGATATAAAGTACATATTTTAATGAATCTTTGCAAGAAAATTAATTATGAATCAGATTATGTTATTGATAAACTTAATATGTTTCATGTTATTCTAGTTACGTGAGAATACACATATATGATATATGATGTTTTGAATTCTTTTAAGATGGGTAAAAGAGATTAATATCAAGTGAAATGATGGAACATCTAGTTAGGTGCCCTGAACACCGTGAGTTTCCCTCAAGGACCACACTGGGGAAATAAAATGAATCTCCTTGTAGTAATCGATGAATTATGAGAAGGATTTCCGGAGTGTGGATCGAGACCTTAAAGGTTAGACCGCCAGGATTTAGGAGTGAGTCATCTGGAGTGGTTCTGGCCCTAAATCCCTGCTGTGAAAGTCTATGTCCAGATGGAATAGACTCTGATGAAACGAAACATGTGAAATGTGAAAATATGTGAAATACCGTGATATGTGATATACTATTTTACTGGTTCCTATCTCATGTACCCAAGATGAGGATGTGAGCCTCTTTATGCAACCGTGAGGTGGCCAGGGTCTGTTGTTGATATCTTAGGGTGGTCGGCTAAACCCTAAGATAGTGACTGTGAGTCGTTGACATGAGAATCAGGCGTGGCGACTTCTACTTGGTGAGGTACAAGCCAAGTAGTTTCAGGGCAAATGAATAAAAGATGATAAGTTGTGTAGAACATGATTTGAATGGTTGTTACATTCCTTGTACTGCTACTTGATGATTTGTAATTGTTGATTATGCTTCTTGTTGAGGAAAGAAATCATGTTGATATGGACATTATCTATTTCATATTATGATATGTCATGTTGACAAGTTATAAATGATGGTATTCATGACAGTAGGATATGTTCCTGGTCCGGTTGGTGGAGTGTCACAAAGATAATGTTATTGTTATGTATTGATTCAAAATGTTTATAACTTGACTTATTACTCATGCAATAAGATTGTTAATCTGAACTAGAATTATGTGTTGATTTGTTCATAGACATGCTCTAAAATATGTTTCAAAGTTATAATTGGTTTATGTGATTACCTTATCTGTTATATTAGATTACTATTGTAAGATAGATTTGATTCATGATAGAACTATCTACTAGACTTTTCAATATCTACATGTTTCTATTAAGTTTACTATACTTAATATGATGCTGATGCATGTACCTAGCTTGAGTGGGAGGTATCCACTCACTGGGGCTCTATATGACTCTCATGAGGTTGTTTCAAATGTTTTTAGGTATAATGCTATCCAACGGAGAAGTCGTGATAAATAAGATATAAATAGCATAATCTAGATAGATTAGATTGTCCTTGTACTCTCTCTTTCCCGAGATGGGTCGTAGACTATGTTTGTTCATCAATGTACATGTATCTAATGTAAACTGAACTGCATATGACAATAAGATTTGATTATGGTTTTAATGGAGTTGAATAAGATTTGTGATATCTGAATGTGATGTCCTTGATGTGACATTGATTTATGAGTTTGTTAAGAAAGAAAAAGGAACAATTTGCTTGTCTTTTTGTATATTGTTTAATCGCCTTTGTCGAGAATTCATTTTTTTATTTCATAATCTGGGTTTAGGTTTGGGATTATCTCTAATGGTTGGTATTTATCTTGATCGAAAGAGTGGGTCCTGACAACAAAGGTGGAATGCTCTGTGATGGATGAGCATGGATGCCTTCAGACAGACTTACATAAGGCTCGGTGACAGGAATAAGCAATCCACCTAGTTGGATCTATGGAATAGATGGATTGTTGTCTGAGCTGTAGAACTTTAGTTGCACCAAAAATGGATTCAGAAACGTGGGAGAGAGACTCCCAAACTAATCCAGTGGGCTGCTCAAGATAGTGGCGGTGAGCATCATCACTCATAGTATTAGGAACATACGAGTTTTCTTGAGAAGAACGAGAAGACGGGGAAGATCATGCCTCTACAGGATGAGCATGGAATTCATTACGTTGTTCGCGTCAGAGAGTGCACTATTCTTCTTTACGCTTTCAAGGATTTTCATGTCATGTGATATGCATCAATATATGATGTTAAATAGTTAGGATTTCGTCAAGGTGGTATTGAAGAGTTGCCACGTGGTGAGGGATGTTGCTAAGCTCGTTGAATTGTTGATCTAGGAACTGAACTTGTTTGGCTATGTCCTGCACATCTTTATGTGGGTTGGGAATAGCAGTCATAGTTGCGGCGGTTACTTTACAGATGATGTTGAACTCACATATGAAGATTCTGCCAATGTCTCAAGATAGTCATGATCAGAAGATGATGAAGAATGGTTCTTAGATCGGGGTACCCTATGAGAAGTAGGAGGACGATCTCCATGAGGATGACATCGTGGTGGACTATCAACAACATCATGTATCTTCCGCTTTAGTGGAGAAATAGGTCTGCTTTTGGTAGCAACCTGAACTGGGGTGGAGGTGAGGTTGTTTGTGGTGGCCAGAGGATCTCTGTGTGTGGAAGATGATGAACAATCTTTGGTACATCTTTTGAAATATGTGGAGAGTCTAGACCTACTTTGGTGATGACTTGAGTACTTCAAAACCATAATCAAGTATTCTCTCTTGTTCTCTTTCCTCATATTTCTTGGATAGATGCTTCTTGGAAGTTTTTTCATGATAGGCTTCAAGCATACTATGTTGGATGACGTGCCCGACTGTTGAGGAGTCACTAAATTCTTCTTGCGGAATTTGTTGATAAGTTAAGTGATCTCATCCGCACAATACAACAACTTCTTTCTTTCATAGTCTACCAGTTCATGTAAAGGAATAAGAATGTTGGTTCTCATGAACCTATAACGGCTGGCATTGTTATAGTGGATATTCTAGAAGACGTTAGGTACCTTGTTGTAATGAAACTTTCTCCTTGCATTTCTCTGAAACCTTTAGCATACGGGTGTCCATATGTTTGAAAAATGAGTCTGATCAAACCACCCATACAATACTCTTTTTGTTGAGTGGATGAGATAACCAGCCATATGTCAATTAGTAGCAACCAATATTGATAGTGTGGCCTTCCATAATATTAGAGAGAATATAAGTTCCTCAATATAGAAGTTGTCTATCTTTGACTTTATGAATAGAACATTGGAAATAATCGTGTGCATGATTCTCAAAAATCCAGAGGGAACAATTGTTGCTTTAGATTTCCCAAACTGGTACTTGCATTGACCTGTCAACTTTGCCCAATATGTAGAGGCATTAAAGTTGGAATCCTCCTTTTCAAGCAACCCAGAGTCAGCTTTAGCGACCTCTTCTCCCCTTCCACAAAACATTTTATTTAGAATATGTTCTATCAGGACATGATTGATGTTATCAATGGGGACATGCAACTAAGTATGTGCACTTGTGGTATAGTCAGCCTGTTTGGTCAAAACTTCCTAGATTGAAGACATGCATTCCATTGTCTCTTCTATATAGGCTTTATGTTTGGCAAAATAGATATGTGTAATGTTAGAGTTGGCTAGAAAATCTTTGACTCTGGCTTTTATCTAAATCTCTTTAAGAGTAGTAGAAGCGACAAAGTGAGTAGGATTGTAAGTCTCACCTCTCATTGTCTTCTACACCTCCAAATGGTTTTAGAGTCTGAATGTTCTGCAATAAGGGAGGTTCAACTATGAGCCTTGAGGCACATCATATTTGGGTTCGTTGATTCTTGCTCTCTTGTCACCTTGAATGGAAGGTTGTTTAGGATGATGCCTCTTCTCACCTTTCTTAAGAACACCTCCTGATGTCGAGATGGTATTACCTTGATGAGCCATCACTGTGAAACAAAGGAAAATGAGAGCAACATTTGACATGATATGAATTATAATTTTTGTTGAGTACTTCTGTCGATGGAGTTGTCGACAAAGATCAGACATCGATAAAACTTGTAAATAGAAGGGTCATTAATTCTATCGAGCATGAAAGTCGACAAGGTAGATATCTTTCAACCGGATTCAAAGAAAAATTGACTCATAAGAAAAAGAAAACTATTGGTAAGGAGATCTTGTCGATAGAAAGCATCATGATAAGGTTGACAATACTTGTCGATTAACATGATCACATTCAATACATGTCTATTTGGCAGAGATGAAAGTAGTGTCCATTGGTGGACAAGGGTATCGACTGGAAGCTTATCGATCACAAACGTTGATAGGCAGATTAACAGTTGGTCAATCAAAGAGGTAGTGCTTTGCTTTGATTGCAATGTGGTAATAAAATATTACCGTGGGTCTTATATTTATAATTGAGGTTTAAGGTCTGTGAAACATAATTGGGTATGTGGATCTTGAAAATGGGTCAGTCGAGATGGCTATCGATGAGGTAGATTGTCAGGTGTGTAGTGAGATCAACATAAGTGTTGACTAGCGAGTGGACAACTTCAACAAATAGGCGTTATCGATCAAACCTTGCGAAGGTCTGTCAAGATGTGTGTTGATAGCCTAAACCCTTTTATTATCGACATCAATCTTAAAAAAAGGGTTGACAGACTAAACCAAGAGGGATTGGTAGCAACGTCAGCGATACTGTCGATGTTGCATCGAAAGAGCATACAAAAATTCTATAAGTGAAGCTTGATAGGACGGATCAAAATTTAGGCCGACAGATCATGTTAAAGTGGTTATCTTCCACTCATCATTTTAGAAAGAAAACAATGTCCCATCTTGATTTTGATGGAACATATTTACAAATATAGAGCTTGACGAGGAAAAAGCAAAAATAAAATTGACAGAGAAAACAAAGCGAAAACAATAATAAAGGACAATAATGGCTTGCGTTGCCTCCCAAGTATTGCTTGCTTATAGTTGTGTAACTTGACTCTTGGTATGTGGCAGCTTCATGTTTACTTTTCTAGTAATATCTTCATCTTCATAATATCTTTTTAGTTGATGACCATTGATCAGAAAAGTGTCTGATTTCTCACTACGAATGTCCATCATTCTAGAGGGATGGATGGTGACCACAGTGAATGGACCAGACCAACGGGATCAAAATTTTCTTGGGAAGAGACAAAGTGTAGAGTTTGAACAGAAGGACCTTTTTGCCTTCAAATATGTCCTTTCATTTGATGTGAGAATCATGCCAAATCTTTGTGCATTCTTTGTAGATTTTTTTTGTTCTCATAAGCGTTGATGAGTATATTTATACCCACTTTTACATGCTATTTTACTCGCTTTTTAGAGGATATTGCATTTCTTTTTCTTAGTTTTAGCTTTATAATCATTCAAATGTAATTGTTTCACCTTTTTCAAAATTTGATGCATTTTCATATGTATTTTGTGTTGAATCAGCCAAAGTTGTGTAACGACGCCTAGATAGATGATTCAGCCCCCACAATGCTACGCCTCAAGGCCTAAAAGCTTTCTTTTTTATCACCTTACAATGACCTAGTCAAGTGAGCGACTTTTCCAGTCGCTTGAATCAAGCCACTCTCCAACTAGAGTCTTCCATATTCTTGTACACTCTCAACATTCAACCCATTCCGGTTCACCTCATGTTGGTCCGCCAAAGAACCATATACGAGGTCCAGATTGAGTAACCCACATGAGTCTCTTGTTGGACCAAGTACAAGCCATGCAATCTGATTCCTTCGACCATAGGGTTTCAGAGGTGAGGAATGCATCTATAAAAGGAAACCCTCATCATCCATTATAGGGGTCTCTAATCAGTGATTAGAATCCAAACTGCATAGCACAAACCCTAGTGTAAAGGAGAGGAGGTGACAGTCACATTGGAGAGATCAGTCTTCCTATACTAGGCGCCATGGCCTTCTCCATTACTCTTTGTTATTGTCCCTCGCCATGAGCGACTAGACACTTTTTGATGGGGCATGGGGACTAGCCCCGATCGCCCATATTTTATATTAGCTTGTATCTAAACTCGACAATATAGTTTCTAAATAAAGCATCATTCTGCTCGATGCCTTGCTTTGCAAATTGATGACTTGTTTTGCATATGTGTTATATTCATGGATATGCAGGTTGTTGTGAGTGTGATTAGAATACTAGAATGGTCTTATTGCCCCCTTGTGCTATTATCAAGGGATAGTGAGGTGATTGGACTTTTATTTTCTACATGACAAGGATGGTCAGTCATAAATAAAGGAGTTCAGTGGTATAGACAAGGAACTCAGGTGCCAAGGATGGTCAGTTCTAAGGGAGTCTATATTAGGTGACGACCTATATCCCGTGAGGTGCAGCAGCTAAACCTCAATTTAGCAATGATTATTGGAGAGTTAGATCGTGTTAGTATAATTATGCAGGCCCGAGTAGCAAAACCCCATGCCCTGGTGCTCTATATTATCTGTTATTTATTTCCTTAATCTTTGTTGCTTTCGACAACAACTTAGTTTTTATCAATCTTTCAACTACTCGATGATAAATATTACTCTTAAAACTTTTGAATCTATATAAATACTTAAAAAGGTTGTCCTTTGGGTTTGATCCTTAAGTATACTACAATAAGGCTTCCACTTGTGTGGAATGGTAAATTAGTCCACCACTTTTGGTTAAACCTAGATGTTATTCTTTTAGGGTTTTTTCTTGGTGTGAGATTTGGATCCCCATAAAAAATTGGTGTCGTTGTAGGAGACAACGGTAGTTAAATATTTTTGGAGGTATAAGTATAATTAGGGTTTTTCCTTTTTTATTTATTTATTTTTCTTGATAATATCAAAAAACCTTTAGAACCAAGCACACCACTCATGATCATTCTGTCTATTTTCAGGTACTTCTAGCCTATGCAAAGATCCATGAGTCTTGACTTAATATTGCTTTTCGATCTTGAAATCAAGAAAACCCTTAGAAAACTTTGTAAAGAGAGAGCCATGACAGATGCAGCAGCTACGGAAGAAGCTATTCAAGCGCGCATTGGCGCAACTATCAATGTCCAACAAGAATTACTTGCCACATGAGCTAGAGAATAGGAAAAGGCCAAATTCAAGACTAGACTAGAAGCCGTCTGAGTAGAAAAGTGTGTGAAAGAATTATGAGATTTCTCCATCCCTAAAGGCACTGACTTGACTAATCCAATCCAACCTCCAAGTAACACGATTAAGATCAGGGCCCAACGGGTCAGCCTACTATAAAACTCTACCTTTACAGGAAGGATCATAGATGATAATCGGTAGCATCTTCTCAAGTTCATCAACCTTTGATCGATGATGAAGCCATCACGTGCCACTGATGACACCATGCGACTGTAGCTCTATAAATATTCTCTCACAGACAAAGCCAGAGCATGGTATAACACTCTTCGAGGGGATCTGATCAACATGTGGGAAGCCTTGGAGAACAAGTTCCTAGAAAAATTGTACCATACTTTGATGACATACTCAATCAGGGGACAAATTACAAGACTCAATCAAGTGTCTGAGGAATCCATGTATGAAGCATGAGAGTGATTCAATGAAATCCTATGTAAGTGCTTGCATCATGGCATCCCTAAAAATTGAATTATTGAATTGTTCTATTGATGAGTCGACGATGAGATTAAGAAATTCCTCGATTCCTCCTCTAAGGGGAATTTCATGTGATAGAGTTTTGGCATTGCACTCAAGATCATTAACCTTGTAGTAGAGAATCGGACCCATTGGATAAGACCCTCAGGCAAGGGCGTTCTTAAAGTGTCCATGGTAGAAGACCGATTAGATCTCAAACCTATCTCTGAAGTGTTGAAAACTTTCTCCCTTCAGCAAGATAGTCTTGAGAAATCCTTCAGTCCGTACGAAAGAAAGAGTCAGACCCCCCAAGTGCAAATCATTGCACCCTCATGTGAATTTTGTCATGTGGTACACATCACCATCCATTGCCAACAACTATATGTTGCTTTCCATGATCATCAAGTCGGGAAACAATATATAGTTACTCAAGTCAGATACATGAAGTCAATCCACAACATTCTAGGGTAAGAGTACTATAATCCAAATCAAGCTCAAAGTCATCCTGGTTTCCAATATGGGAACCTGCGGGAGCCGAAGGTCCAAATCATAATTTGATGCAACCCACCTAGGCTAGAGAACCAATGAACTACAATGTCCCATGCAACTAGGGAGATTTTAGGTTCAATTTTCCCAGGCAGAACTACCAACAGTGACATCAATTCCAAAATCCAAATCAAGCCCCACCACTACATATTGAAGTTACACCAGCACAAGACCCAATGAAGACACTTCAAGATATTATGGCATCATACCAGACTCAACTCACCAAGGCCACAGTGAATCAAAAGGTGTTAGAATCTCAAATTGCTCGACTAGTGTCTAGTTAACAACCTCCATCAGAACAATTGTTGGCCAGCCGGAAAACAACCCCAAGCATCCGAAGCAACCAGAGCAGTTAAATGATGTAATGACCATGTCATGGAACGTGTACACTGTACCTCTCGCCTCCACTACTGCCAATGAAATTGAGAGAACCCCTATTGAAACTCCACACCACCCAGTCAGTCATCTAGATAATCAGACAATAGAATCTCCTATGACTCCAGCGCAGTCTAGTACCAGCAAAAATGCGACAGAAGTGACTCTGGAAGTCAATTATGAAGCTCCATAAATCTTAAATACACAACACATGTACCACATACAGGACCTCTCAAACAAGCCAAGGTCAACAACTGACTCAAGAAAATAAAAAATTACCATGAAAAAAATCCACGCTAATATAATGTTCCTAAATATGTTGACTAGAATACC
This sequence comes from Alisma plantago-aquatica, assembly GCA_963693085.1. Lineage (NCBI taxonomy): Eukaryota > Viridiplantae > Streptophyta > Magnoliopsida > Alismatales > Alismataceae > Alisma > Alisma plantago-aquatica. The sequence goes on from OY856413.1 coordinate 337,501,514, forward strand.
AACTTGGTATAGGTACCTTAAAATGAGCTTGTAAGGAGGACGTTTGGCCTAGGATACCATGACAATGAGAGTATTTCCAATAACCTTTGATGCCCTATAATATCCCCAAACTCAAAAGAGAAGTGATCCATGATCTATGTGGATATATTGTTTCCTGCGAGATGACACATGTCGCAAGGGACTCGCTGAATTAGGCGCTAGCATATCCATTATGCCATATACTCTATACCAGTGCCTAGGGTTCACAGATCTCCTACTTATGACAATGACCATTGAGTTGGCATATGCATTCATCTCTAAACCCCTGGGAATTATAGAATATGTCTTGGTGAAGCTAGGACATGGCATCTATGTCCCATGTGATTTTGTGGTTATGCATGCCAAAGAAGACAACAAGTTCCCGCTCATTTTGAGAAGACCATTCCTAGATACTGCATGATCTCAAACATCGAAGCCGGAAAACTCATTCTATGACCAGGGAAGAAGACTATTGAGTATCAAGTTCTTGAAGACTTGAAGAGGGTGCATAATTCAATTGAAGCTTTTAAGGATGAAGGTGACTAGGAACCGTAATAGTCATGCCCACTAGATGCCAATGAAGATGACATGGCCCTACCCATGGGCAAGTCATGCAATTCATCTAGCCATGATCCATGATCCACATGTTTGAAGGATAAGGGTCTAGATACCCTGTTCATTGGCTCAAGTTAAAATATCATCGAGTCCACGATGCTAAATTGAGATGCTTGTTGGGAGGCAACCCAACCCATTTTTATTTTTCATTTTTTGCTTTCTATATGTTTTTGTTATTTTTTCTTTTCTTTTCTCTTGATAAATCTACTACAAAATAAAAAGGGTGAGAAGAGTGAGGAGAGAAGGAGAAGGAAGAGTGCCACATCTTTGATAACCTAATAAATGGATAAGTTGGTGTGATGAGCAAACCTCATGATGACATTCTCTCATCCTTCCATACACCACTTGTTATCCAGCTGCTCGACCGACGAAAGGAGATTTTGTGATCTTGTGAAATGATAAGTGATGCAACGAGTAGAATACGGGGCTTGAAGAGATCACTCTCTATATTTTCCATAAATGATTTACTATTTTCTCGTGAATAATATGGCCTTATCTTTTTTCAAGAAACAATATTCCTTGGAAATAGCAACCATTTTTATCTCACTCCAATCATCAATATTCACTAATATATTTTGAATATGACTTTCCAAGAAATGATTGATGTAAATACCCTATTCAATAGAGATAATGCGTGCATGGTGTAACCGTTGATTCCTTTTTAGGAACTTGTAATGTCTCCTCGATGCAGCTATATAATGGGTGAAATGTAGGACTTGTCAACACCAGAATTTTCTGACGAACAAGCACAATCTAAGTTTCCATATCTCTTCTGCATCGTTACCACCAACTATGGCATCACATAACACCATGACCAACAATGGATTTCGATGAGGAGGCTGAAGCCCTCCACAAAATGATGAGATCCCTTCCGATCAAGATCTACTCTGTTATTACTCCCATGACACATATGTCCAATGGGATCTCTAATTCATACACCCAGCACATCGACAGGGGAAGCCAACCCCAGACCCAAATCCATTGATCAATTGGCTATATGATCAGCAAGCCATTGCCCTATTAGTGAGGCATTGGCTAGACACAGGTTGCAGAGATGGGGCATATGGTCTAGGGCACCATTGCCTCCACCAAATGAAGATCATGCCAACTGGTGGCCATGACCACACCAGGATGAGAGAACAAACAACGGAAGAAGAACCCACTCTTAGGGTTCTATTGTGTGCTCTTGGGCAAGCATTGCTAGCTTACTCTTCCATCTCCACCTCCCCTATTCTCCATATCAATTCCTCTTCATCTCTAACTTCTTTCTCCCTGAGGACGGGTAGAATTTTGAAGTTGAGGTAGAGGGTGGGTGGTACGTCATCTCTACCACCTCAACTCTACCCTTGGTGTAAGGACCCTGACCCATGTTTTAGGCTAACCCTCTTTTCTTTTCTCATGAAAGGTTCTTAGAACCTTAATCTAATCTCTCTATATGTTTTGATATCATGTGACAAGCTCACATTTCCAGTTTGGTCCCGTTTGGATGTTGTTTGAGCAATGTTTGCTTGTTTTAGACCAAAGTGCAATTTACCCAAAGCAAGGGGTTATATTGCAATATGTCACATGTAGAGAATGCCTTTAGTTCTATAGCATCATTAGAAAGAGAATGATGATGTGGGGCACCTTTTGGAGGACCTATGTTCCAAGTTTGAGCTTGGTTGGTTGATGTTTATGCTTTATGTGCTAGTTTTGGTGTAAATTGCAAATTACCCAAAGTAGAGGGTCAATATGCAATTTATCAGCTCTAGAGTCTTCTTGCTTCTGTTTGTCATCATCTAGAACGTGTATGGAAGTATGAGTGCCTTGTTTGGTTGCTTGATGAGGAGTGACATCTCTATATGGTCTTTATATCATATATGTGTCACATATGCCACCTTGTCCTTTAGTGTATCAACTAGGGCTTGAAGGTGTGTCGCCCAAGAGGGGTGTATCGGCCATGGAAGTGCCCAACTGCATGACACACATTCCAGAGTGTATCACCATGCCATGCATGAGCAGCTAGGGTGGCAATAAGTGGCGTTAAGTGCAAGAGGAAGTGGCACCTTGGTTTATGTGGTTATGGCACCTCTCCCTTGCTACCTCTCTCTTCCTTGGTGTATATAACTCCCTTCCTCCTTGACCAAGCAATCCTTTTCGGCCACCTTCCTTCCCCTACCTTTATGGGACGATCATGGAAGCTTTGGGAGCTAAGGAAGACTCCCATGGATCTTGGAGGGGCGAGCTCCTTGGCTATGGAAACTCCTTGCTCAAGATCCGACCTTGGTGAGTAATGCTTCTTTGCTAGCTTTTCCTTGTGCTTTCTTCTTCACCTTCCTCTTCCCCTCTCGTCCATGGATAGGCCCTTATTAAGAGTAAGCAAGGCCGTGGTTATCTCCTCTCTTTTCTTCTTCTTGAACTACATATAACCATGGTATCTTCTTCTTCTTCCTTTGTTTCTTGAGGTGTTGATGTCGGAGCCGAAGGCAAGCTTTGAGCTTCAAATGGATGGCTCTCATGGAGGGGAACATGTGCTTGGTGCTTGAATCATGGAGCTTTGTGCCTTTCATGGAGATCCTTTTAAGGCGGGTTACATAACACTCAACCATCTCTGTTACATATACTCTCCATATGCTCATATATTGATCTTGTTATTTAAATTGGTATCTGTCTTTATGATGTTTATGCATGTGGAGCATGAGATCTGATTTGATAGAGATGGTCACGTTTTACTACTATCAATATGTTGTTTTTCTTATACTTAATGCTTGAATGGCTAGAGGCTGAAGATGACTTGCACGACATAAGTCTTTGGCCGATATGATGAGTTGGTAATAGTTTTACCTTGGTGCCCGATATCCCTTATCCACCCTAGAGTTAGGGTTTGGGCGACATGGTTGCTAGACCCTTGGATGGGCATCTTGGCCGATATGAAGCCTCAACCCTAGCTTGGGCGTTAGAGTTTCTCTAGGCGACATGAGTCATCTACCCTTAATGCACGATATGTCCTTGAGGTGTAATCCTTGGTAGATATGCTTGCTTGGGTGATTGGATGATCCTTGTATCCCTGGCCGATATGCCTAATTGAAGCTTAGTTGGTGCCCGTTATGGTCCCTTGGTCGATACCCTTGGTGGAGTTGATGGATGGGTGATACACCTATGATGAGTGCCCTACCTGATACACCTATGATGAGTGGCTGCTTGATACACCTTGTATAGGTGGTTGCCCGATACATCCATGTAGAGAGGACTCCCGATACACTCCCTTGTCTTAAGGTGATCTTGGTCGTTATGTGATGCTAGCTTGATGTCTAACACAAGCTTTGGACGACACCACCCTAGTGAGTTTGGTCGATATGAGGGGATGGACGACATGGCATGATGTCTGACATGCTAACCCTAGATGCTAGTCATTATGCTGCTACATGTCTATGCACGACATGGTTCTTGGTGCCCTGGCCGATAGAAATGGTCCATGGACGATACAAAGATGATTGTGTAGTAGGGGCACCTTGGGGCGACACCCCTTTGACTGATAGGGTTGCTGTGGTGGTTAGCCGATACCCATGTTGGTGGTGCACGACACACCTTAATGGTGGTTGCCCGACACCATGAGTGCTAATGGAACCTTGATGTACGATAGAGGATGTGCAGTGGTTGGCCGATATGGTGGTGAGTTGCCTTAGGGTTGGAAACCCTAGCCGTTATACTTTTGGTGAGGGATGGCGCTGCCCACCAGACCTTTGGTGAGGGTTCTGATGACCCGAAATGCTAATACATATATATATATATATATATATATATATATATATATATATATATATATATATATATATATATATATATATATATATATATATGAGGTCACACCTCTGTTGATAACAATGATACATGTGATATGGTTTAAATCACCTTGAACCCTGCACCTATGTTCAATATGAGATAAGGTGATAGGTTGTGATCACAGTATGTTTGGAAGGATATGATGTTGCTATACATGACAATATGACACATGTATATGACCACAAGTATGGGTCATGATGTGTGCTGATGTTTAATAATAAAAGTATGATGAGCCAAGATGAAATGGGTTGTGGACCCTTGTGCAGTGGTTATCTATGGGCAATGATAGATGAACCTTTGATAAATATGGATGGTGGATCATGGTGTATGATCCTTAAGATAATCCTTAGGGATGATGTGCTTAATAGCTGAAGGTGTGGGATATGAGGGATATCCCTGACTTGATAGTTGTGGTGTATTGATGAAAACACAAGGTCATGCCATTAATCTACATATGTTCATAATGATGAAATAACATGCCAATGTATAAACCTAAATTTTGATGAGATGACAATCAAAGATATGCTCATGAGATATGGGGCATGATGGGCGCTCACAGTTTGGTAATGATAATGTAATCGCAATGCTTGCATATACATCCTTGAATCTCATGTATATATGAACATGGATGATGTTCCAATTCGGTACACCTAAAATATTGATAGCATAATAATCACAATATGTTCTCTAAGATATATGTTCTATGCTTGGTAATCCGATTATCTCTTTCTTATGCAATCTAACCATGCATGTATATTGAATTCATAGCCAGGTAAGAGCTATGGTAATTACATGATTTATGCTTTGTGTAGCACTTTATGTATGTGCAATGTCTGAGTAATAATGATGATAACTCTATTGATAAAACAACATGTAATAGAAAGTATAATGTGAAAAGGTCTGAGGACCTGATTAAGGCTGAGTACCTAGTTGAGGGATGCATTCCCATAATGTTGATATCGAGATAAGGGATGCATTCCCAAAATGATGATGCATAATGATGTAAGGCATGAGGGGCAGTGGCAATATATGACAGAGGGATTGAGATCCCATGATAATGTATGATGTGAAAGCCTTGAGAGGCAGTGGCATTGTGTGATGTATGAGGGATTGATGTCCCATGGTGATATGATGATTGTTGAGGGTAATGAGAATATCAAGGGCAGTATAACATCAATACAATGACATTTAATGTTGTTCATATTCTCTCTCTCTATATATATATATATACATATATATATACATATATATATATATATATATATATATATGTGTTTGGCTGTTCAATATAACTTGATTACCCCAACAATATACTCAAAATGCATTAACTAATTACAGATGAATCTCCCATGTAGTTTTCCCTGGATATAGATCCATCATCGTCAGTATTTAGGTGATGGTGAAACGGGTTCTCCTGCGGGATTAATCCAGAGCGCATATTGTTGAATATTTGGGGTTTCTCCTAGCCAAAAATAGGAGGATTAGAATGCAACTATGGTTGTAGACTCAAGATGTGTATAAGAGCATGGTGAACAGGCCCATGGCTCAGTGTGATAGAGCATGGTGAACAGGCCCATGGCTCAGTGTGATAGAGCATGGTGAACAAGCCCATGGCTCAGTGTGATAGAGCAAGGTGAACATGCCCATGGCTCAGTGTGATAGAGCATGAATGCGTTCATGGATCGGGAGCATGGTGAATTGGCATGTGGCTCAGATGTATACTAGTACCGAGACTTGTACCAAGTCGGGCTAGAGATAGGGCAGCCTGCGAGACCGACCCTGTGGCTGAGGCCACTTTGTTGGTTATCGTGCACTGACCACGAGGAGGAGAGGTCGTGGAGTCTGGATCATCCATTGACCTTGTATGGCACCGGCTTTAGGCTTCGCAGCTGAAGGTTGGAATTGAGCAGTACGACTCACTTCCTCAGGGCTTAATAATTCGTAATCAAGCCGTATAGTATCCTGCTTAGGGAAAATATGAAACATTAGTTGAGGCCTTGTTTGTACAATTGATCTAGTTATAATCTACAATTTATCATATGAACCTTATATCATGTGATGAGTTCTTATAAAGCTTATCTTGTCAATCATGTTCCATAAAGAGTACCTGGTTATAGGCCTCATAAATATCTTGGTAAGATTGGGGGTAAGTTTAGCCATGCTCTGTATGTTGCTCTTATAATCATCTTATATCAATTATCTATGATCATAATAAAGCTGGTAGAGGGTTATGTTTCTCACTGGGACTGATTGTCTCACCCCGCTGGTTAATAACCCTTTTTAGGTGGACGTGCTTGGCGAGATGAAGATCATGTGGCTACGGATGATATGCAGAGGTATCGTACCTGGTGGAATAGATAGTGTCTAGCAGTAGAGTCCTATGTGTCGTCCATGTACACTCAGGTCTTCGAGAGAGCTTTTCGATGTTTCTTGTATAATAATCGATGAACGGTTTTCGGTATGTATCTTGATGTAAAATAACATGACAAACAGTTATTTCATGTAAAGAGATGATGGGAAATTGTTGTAGCACCCTGAAAGGATGTTATGAAATGAAAATGTTGGCTCAGATGTAATATGTTTCATCTTGTGGTGCTTGTTGTAAATCGGTTTTAATTTCCCATGATTTTCGGTAATCCGCTTGTTAGCATGTAATCATGTTTTGTTGTGGATGGGTTGTTACAAGTGTTTGGTATCATAGCTCTAGGTTCCCCGAGGCTACAGGGACACTAGGACTAGGATTAGGATGGTGTCTAAGGTTGGACTGTGACATAAAATATGGTGCATACTACCTAATCTCGATACTTGATGCCCTGGCCAGGTGATGGAGTTTTGCAACGCCACTAAAAATCCTAGAGATAAATGAATCTCTAAGTTTAGCCTTGCTAGTACTATGGTAAGATCTCCACCCACGTATGCTAGGACACGCGGAAGTCTTATCGTAGTATAGTTAAGGGTCGAATCCTCGGGATAACGGTCTTGATGTAATCAAGATGGAAAACGTTTTAGTCGTACTTAACTACTTAACAGTTGATATTTAGATCGAAAGTTTGATTTGGTTTTAAGCTAAGTGCAAGGAAAGTAAAGCAGGAAAGTAGAAATTAAGGTTGTAAACAATGATTAAAAACCACTAGGATGTTATCGGGTTTCACACCACTACACATGGATCATAAACATGCAACATAATAAAAAGACTTGCAAAGAGAAACCAATCAGCTAGTATCTTTGTAGACTTAGCTTCCTTTCGGATAACCAACTACGAGGAGTGTGGAGTATTGCAATGCCAGCCATCCCCTAACGAATGGTCACTTACTTTGCATTACTCCTTCATAAAGTGTGTTCCTCGACCTTACCAAGGTTGCACTTCCATACGTCAACTGATTCCATTTCATAGTATGAAAGTGCAACGATGGGAGTGAGTTTACTCCACTTGTGAAAGCACCCCTAGATACCGAAACAGACATATGGTGACTACATATATCTAGAACCAACATTCAATCGATATTCAGATCTAAGGGTATAAACGTAGACAATTCATACCAAGAGACAATAAGTAACACAAGTTGGTGATCAAGCAACAAGCATTCATTAAACGATTGATGTTGAGCCAAAAAGGAGAGTATCTCTATTGCAAACGATTGAATTACATTGCATGAAATGAAAACATGGGTAGCGGGGCTACTCCCCGCACCCTAGTGAAAAGGACTACTCGCTCATCTCAAGAGCAAAAGAGGGGGTGAGAAGAGAAAGAAAGAACGACATCTCCACAGAGGAGGGAAGGTTGAACCCTTGGTGGAGAGAGCAACAATCTTCACACTTCGTGGTTGCTAGATGATGGATCTTCTCCTCCCACCTTCTTTGTTGATGAGAGAGAAGGTAGCTTGATGATGAGATGTGGACCTCAAACCGGCAGCCTTAGGGCGATGGATGAAGGATGGAATTGCTCTGGAACTGGAGGGGCAGCCTTTGGGCGTCTGAGATATCTCCCCTCTTGGAGGACCCTTGGGGTCTTATTTATAGGCTTTGAGTGAAGTCCAAACAGTTTGGAGACCGTTTGGACCTCGAGAACGTTTGGGGCCTCAAGACAGTTTGGACTGTGAGACCGTTTGGCTTCAAACGGTCTTGAGACTGTTTGGATTCAAACGGTCTTGAGACCGTATGAACTCCATGCGGTCTCGAGACCGTTTGGCTTCATGCGGTCTTGAGACCGTTTGAAATCCATGCGGTCTCGGGACCGGTTGGCTTCATGCGGTCTGGAGACCGTTTGAACTCCATGCGGTCTCGGGACCGGTTGGCTTCATGCAGTCTTGAGACCGTTTGAACTCCATGTGGTCTCGGGACCGGTTGGCTTCATGCGGTCTTGAGACCGTTTGACTCCATGCGGTCTCGAGACCGGTTGGCTTCATGCGGTCTCAGGACCGGTTGGCTTCATGCGGTCTTGAGACCGTTTGACTCCATGCGGTCTCGGGACCGGTTGGCTTCATGCGGTCTTGAGACCGTTTGACTCCATGCGGTCTCGGGACCGGTTGGCTTCATGCGGTCTGGAGACCGTTTGACTCCATGCGGTCTCGGGACCGGTTGGCTTCATGCGGTCTTGAGACCGTTTGGCTCCATGCGGTCTTGATGCTGGGTTATTCTTTTATGATTTTTTTGTACTTTTTCTGCATATATAAGAGGAAAAAGTTAGTCTGATGGTGTATTAACAAAAAGGGGTAAAATTAGGATTATGTATAGTTTAAACTTAAAAAGAGTATGGAAAACTAAGGAAAAAGACTAAGATAAACGACTAAAATAGGAGGTTATCAACCCCCCTAACTTAGAGTCTAGCTTGTCCTCAAGTTAGATAGAGCTGAGACATGTAATGGCGAGGCGATTTTATTTAGGATTTCCATACTCTTACTTCAATTCTTGACCTGAGTTCCCCTGGGGTCATATCAAGTCTTATTGCATGCCTTGATTCTTTCGGATTTCGAGAGTTGCTTGGATCTCAGGTTCTTTCCGTATCTCAAAGTTTGCATTGGGACCACCTTATTTTGTGCATGTTGTTGACTCTAATCAGCTTTATACCTCTCTGAAAAACCTACTGGAAGCTAGAGAGGGTATGAGGGTTGGCTAAAGGCTTTGAAGTGTAGCTCCCCCTTCAAGTGGGGGAGGGGCTGTCTATGCTTTTTAGAATCTCACTACCGGGCACGACACATCTGCCTTTATGAGGGCAGCTGAATGTACCGCCCGGGCGAGTCCTTTATGAGCCTTTCATATACTTAGAAACTTTAGGGTTTCACTACCGGGCACGACACATCTGCCTTTGTGAGGGCAGCGGAATGTGTCGGCCGGGTGAGACCTTCGTCAGTTCTTCGTATAGATCCTTATGCGTGGCACAACTCTCATAATTTTATTCGTCTCTCTGGCTTTTATTCAATGACTCACAGGCTTGGGTTTTGGGATTTTTGAGGATTTATTTTGGGCGGCCGAGCCTCTTTTATTTTGAAGAGAGGAAAGCTGTTCTTAAAGTTTTTCAACGTGCACTTATTTGGTTTGTGGTCCACTTGCAGAACTTTTTGATTTGGAAGTTGCCTGATTTCCCTCTCATCCTCGAGATCTTGGCTTATTTCTGCCTTGATTTTGACCTGTGGAGAGTCAGATGAAGAATTGAAGCAAAAATATGAAATCACTAGTGGGTGGAAATTGATAAATCGCCATTCGATGTCTAAGTGCTATTTACTTATAGGGACTAACATGATTCTAGAGTTAGTTGAGGTGACTATTTTTGAAGAAGAAATTAAGTAAAAAGGATTTTAAGAATAAGGAATTGTATGGAAAGTGTTAGATAGAAAGGGGAGTGTAGAAATTGATACCTCGCCCTTGTCTAATGCACCCCCCCCTAACTTATCACACACTCTGTCCGCAGAGTGGCAAAGTGATAGGGTGAGAAGTCATTAGGATAAGGGCCACGGGTTAAGGTAAATCTTCATTTGCCCCCAGGGAACGAAGTAGATTGGATGCGAACTGTCCTCGTAAAGTGTGGTAGTCCACGTCAGTCATTTCCTCTACTGGTCTTTGAAGAACAATGATGGTGTACATCCAGTAGAGGATGTGGAAGCCACAATCGTTCGATTGTCGTATTTGCTGGGGGCATTTGTGGCAGAAGGCGGGGCGATGGAAATGTTCTTTGTCGTACGCCTTTGTATGCTGACTCAGAAGATCGATTAATTTCTCGGCGCACTCCTTTGCCACTACTTCTGTTGGCGTCTTTGGCGTCACGACGTAGTGTCGCTGTCGAGCGTTGAACTGGCTGTCGGAACTGTTGTATATTGTGGTTGTTCCGTCTGGGAGGTTTGTTGCCAGGAGAATCCAATGCTCATGATATAGGATGGGTAACATGATGAACTTCGGCATTGTGTGTTGGAGATATGAGATCAGTGCGTCGGTTGTGCCGAAGTTCTTGAGCTTTAGGAGATCATCTTTCATATATGGAGACGCCATGTATGTGTTTGGGTTGGTTTGGCCAAGTAGAAACTGGTAGGCGGCCATGAGGCTGACAGAAAGGGATCCCTTATCCTGTAGAGTCTCTCGCACTGAATCTGCCATTACGAGTATGTCTCGAGACATGAATACCAGGTCATCTTTTTCTGCGGAGAGTCGCGCCATAATGAGACGCAATTCAAGATCGTTCAGACCCTTACAAGCATCGCGATCAAAATCAGGAAATGTTGGGTTGATGGTGTAAGCAGGATCGCTCTTGATTTTATCTTGCTCGGGTGACTTGGTCTGCTCTGACTCTTTCAAAACTTGTCGGAAAGGTCGCTGTTGTCTTCGCTGGACAGCTGAGAAAAGGTACCGAGGAACATCATCTGGTGACATAGTTGGGTCGTTGAAGAATCGTCTATCACAGATGAGTTCCATGGCATAGCGTCCTCGTAGGGAATGAAAATCTTCAGCTACCAGGTCGTTGAATGGGATTTCCTGGTTTAGCGCTTGGATGTGTCGGATGGTGCAGAAAGCGCTATCCCCGGATCCCTCGGTGGCTTGGACTGGAGGGTTTATGATTTTGAACCATGGTTGGCTCCAGTCTTGGCGAAGAGATGGGCATGCAGCCCAGATTAATTTAAGCAGCAGGAAGGGTATACACCTGGCTTCTCCTGCTGCTTCTCCTACGAAATTTATTGTGCCGGCTGGTAGCTCGGTGCTACAGAAGTTGTATACTTTGGCATCTCGAGCCTCGGTATCCACGATCATAAAAAGCCAGTGGTCCGAGACTTGGAAGGGCAGTGTAAGATAACGTGCCCTTCTTGCCAAACCGACACGCAGCCTCTCAACTGATTTTTCGCGTATGTCTTTGTATAAAAGGCCAAAAGACAAAGCGGGCGAAGCATTAAAAACCGGTTGTTGCCGCTTGTGACTTCTATATGTTTCTATACAATTGGCGAGGAGGACACGGAAGATCGCCATTGGCACCGTGGACCGAGGTCGTAGGATGCAACGGAAATCTTCGCGTGTCAACTTACGCTTGGTTTTGGTGTTATGGTAGATTATGGTAGACTATAGTGTTCAGTATAAAAATGTCCTGAGCATCTAAAGTAGAGATGGCTGCCATATCTAGGTTGTGCATTTTGTGCGGAAGAGGAGGTGGCGGGGGAAGCTCTTGTTGTGGAGGAGAAGCAGGTTGTTCGAAGGCTTCTACATGGCCCTCTAGATTATCGTCCAAGTCAGAGGCGGAGTCAAGATCCTCGTCCGTGTCTAGACTTACTCGGTCTGCCTCGTCATGGTAAGGGGGAGAAGGTGCGGAGAAGAGAGCAGAGGTTTTTGGCGGGCTGGCGCTGGTTTCTAATATGCATTGTTGTAACTCAGCGTAGGCCGCGTCCTTGGCATCTTCCCCGATGGACCCCATAGCTGAATAGTCAAAGAATTGATCCCCATATGACATGTTGACATTGTCGTTGTGTGGGGACTCGGGGTGATGATCACTGTCCTGGTGACCTTTGTCGGACCCTTTTTGGGAGGGTCCTGCTGCATGCCTGGGGTCTTCTCCATCATCATGCTTGTCGTCTGAAGATGTATCTTTGTTGGAGTCAGCAGATGAGTCGGAGTCGTCGTCTTCTTCATCATCATCATCTTTGTCATTTGCAGCTTCGTCTGTTAGCTTTTTGTTGGCAGACTTTTTACACCGCCGATGAGTGGCTTGTAGCTCGTCGAAAGCCACTTGCAGATGCTTCGAGCAGTGCATCGTGGGCTTCTTTGAGGTCTGTGAATCTGCCCTCGGCGGAGAGGAGACGTGCTGTCAGTTCTGTGACTTGGGCACGTAGCTGTTGGGTTTCATCGTTATTTGCCTCCTCTTGGAGATGATGTAGCTGCGTAAGTGTTCCATCAATGGTAAACAAGCGCGAGCTCAGGGCTTCTTGATGTTGCTCAAGCTTGCGGAGATTCTCTGGCAGAGGTTGAGTCTGTTTGGAGATCTCATCGACTTTTTGTGTTGTAGCTTCTTGCTGACGCATTGCTCCAAGGACCAGGTCCGGCAGGTTGTTGGTGTGGCTGTTGATGTGCTCAACTTGCTTAGCCACTTCATCCCGTCATTGCTGGATGCCTTGGAGGAAGGTAGGCAAGGCTCGGTGTTGTTCGTCGATCTTGGTTACCTGTCGTGATAAATCCTGTACACAAGAAAAAATAGAATTTAACATGTTAGAAGGATCGGTGAGGAGGTTTCGGACATCATCAAATTGACGGCCGAATTCCTCACCGATGTTAGTAAAAGGGACCCCAGGAGCGGAAGGGTGAGATGACTGGGGTCTGTGTGGGACGGTGTTAGTGTCTTGCGGAAGAGACACTGATGATGCCCCGAGCTACGTAGTGACTGTGGATGTAGTCACCAACGGTGTCGGGGTGGTGGCGGATGTGAAAAGTGGTTGTATTTGAGGCAAAAGTGGTGGTAGCGACAATGATGGGGTGGAAACTGCGGGAGTAAATGGAAGGGTGGTGAAGTCGGGCATAGGGATGGAGAAAGGGAAGTCCGACGTAAAAATGAGTGAAGAAGTGGATGTGAATGGTTGTGTGGATGTGGGGAGGAAGGGAGTGGTAGATGTCGGAATGGTGGAAGGCGGAGTGGTGGTGGCAGTGGTTAGCTGCTCGTGGAGACTCTGGATAAAAGAGTCGATGGAGGATGTTGTTAAGACTTCTTCGTGGAACTGCTCGGCCTCCAGATTTGGCCGAGATGTTGGTGTCCCTGACAGCTGTTGGGCCCGCAGCTGCCTCCTGGAAGGTCGCTTGACAAGCATCTTAGTTGGTCGAGCTGTCGGGGCAGTGATGCTCATCTCCGTTTGTCCCGCTGTTGATTTCCTTTCAAGTATTTTGACCGAAGCTATTAGTTGAGTAAGCTCCTCGTCAGAGAAGAGAAGCTGTGTTGTGTCATAGTTTGCTAACTCCGGAAGCGGGAGGAGAGTCCTTGATGATTTGACCATAGGGCAGAATATATAATGTAATTTCCCATCCTTTTCCTTAATTATGAACGAGTTCTTCAGAGTTTGCTCGTTGGTAAGGATGTCGCCCTTCAGTTGTGTGCAGCGGGGTAAAGGTTTGTCCATCTTAAGATATTTGATGATAGATGTGACATGACCCCCCATGCAAATCTCTTTCCCCGGGATGGAGATTGAGAATTTCTGGATCAGATGACGGCTGATATTAACTGGCCGTTCGTTAAGAATAGACCAGAGAACAAAAAGATCGGAGGTTATAACGTTCCCCCCTTCTGTCCTGGGGAATAGTGCGCCAACGATGATTTTGTGTACAGTGCGCACAAAACCAGAGTGTATGTTTGACGCCTTGCACGTCTTTGCATCGTAAGTGGGGATCCCGGTTAAGGATTTCCAGAATGTATGTGTGTTGAATTCTGGATGATCGGTTCCCACTGTTTTAGCCTTTTGCAGCTGCTCCTGGTCGTCGATAAAGATGGAGTTCAGCATATTCTCTGTTATGACGACCTTGCTGCCAAAAATCTGGGTGACAAGTCTTCTGTCACCCCCGTCTCGAGACTTGTCAGTGGTGTCGACGGGCTCCTTGGCCAGAAAGGAGAAAAATTCTGCGGTGGGTTCATAGTAGGATACTTCAGGTACTAGACACAACCTGGTGAGGTTGACTTTGTCTAGCACGTTGAAGATACGATCATATATCCCCATCTTGATTAGTATGTTGGAGCAGACATACTTGGTAGGTTTTAGGGTTTTATCGGTGGAGATGGTGGTTTGGATGAAGAGGTTCTCTGGTGGTGGTATTGTGGTGGTGATGGGAATGAAAGTGGTGGTAGTGATGGGGATAGTGGTGGTGGTGGTGGGAATGGTGGTGATAGTGGTAGTAGCAGTGATGGTAGCTGCAGGAATGGTGGTGGAAGGTTTGGCGAGAGGTTGGTCCATGGCAGAAACGGGTCGGACTTGTTTCCTTGCCCGCTTCTTAGAGGGCTGCCCAGATGCAGTCTCCAAGACTTTACGTTTCCCTTTTTTCTCTTTGGCAGGGGACTCCTCTTCAGAGTTAGGGTTGTACTCCGAATCTTCATCAGAAGAGGAGATGACAGTCTCCTCCTCAGGGGGCTCAGAGAAGATCCTCTCTAGGTGATCAAGTTCGCACAGGACATCCATCGTCTTGACGTTTGGGGGAGCCTTCCCAGTCCTGTTGAAGTCTGTTCTTATCTTTTGAAGCCTGGCTTGTCTTTCCAGCATTTCCTCTTTTGTCCAGATTTCAGGACCTTCGAATGTGATGGCTTTGCTTGGTGGTGATGCCATATCTGAAAAATATAAATTTATGAGTTAGAGCGAAAAGTTTTTAGAAACAAATTAGATTTTATTTGTAGTTTATGTCTTTTTGTATTTTTGTGAAAGGTTAATGGGTGTGGGAGACCAAACGGTTTCGAGACTAAACGGTTTCAAGACCGTTTGGTTCCAAACGGTTTGAGGACCGTTTGGTTCCAAACGGTTTGAGGACCGTTTGGTTCCAAACAGTTTCACGATCGTTTGGTTCCAAACGGTTTCAAGACCGTTTGGTTCCAAACGGTTTCACGACCATTTGGTTCGAAACGGTTTCAAGACCGTTTGGTTCCAAACGGTTTCAAGACCGTTTGGTTCCAAACGGTTTGAGGACTGTTCAAAAAATGAAAAGCCGCTGGGTTGCCGGCGCAGGTGAAGACGAAGGTGAACCGGTCGCGGAGGCGGAGGGTGCACCAGCGACGAAAACAGCGGTGAAACTAATGATGTGATGAAAACGGCAACGGTGAAGACGGCGATGATGACGGTGATGCAGATGATGGTGAAGAAATCATCGAAGACGATAGTGGTCTGAATCGAGGGTGATGACTGTGGTGAAGATGGTGGAAGATAGAATGATGGCATCGTGAGAATGATGGTGACGTGCGGATGGTCGTTAAAACCATCGGCGGAGAAGGCGGCGATGGTGAAACAGATGGTGAAAGTTCAGGAACGGCGACCAAGGTGGTAGGGAGGAAGGGTGGTGTGCGTTGTGGTCGCCGGACTACCTTACAGGTGGTTGGTGAACGGAAGTGTGATCGCACGGGAACAAAGGAAGCAGCAGCAAAAGAACAGTTCTTCGCACAAACACTCCAGAGAGTTCGGAAGTTCGAAGAGAGAAAGACGAAGGGGTAGGGTTTATATTTATAGGGAACAGTTGGTGACCCTTTGTATTCCAAGCGGTTTCGATGCCGTCTGGCTCCAAACGGTCTCAAGACCGTTTGGTCCCAAACAGTTTGAGGACCGTTTGTCTCTGAACGGTTTGAGGACCGTTTGGCTCCGAACGGTTTGAGGACCGTTTGGTCCCAAACGGTTTGGAGACCGTTTGGAGTCCAAACGGTTTCAAGGTTGCTTGGGAGGGCAAAGGCAGAAAGGTTTTTATATTTTTGTGTTTGTTTTTTATTTATGCATTTTTATGTTGTTTGTTTTTTATAGTTTTAGATATGTAGATTTTTTTGTATTTTCATAAGATAAAACTGAGGAAAATAAAAAACAGAACATAAAGGAAAAAGTAGAAATCATGGGTTGCCTCCCAAGTAGCGCCTTGGTTTAATGTCGCTGGCTCGACAAAATTTTGCTCCAGCTATGCTGTTGTTATAGGATCATGGATCCCTATAGTTTGTCTTGATAATTTGTCTGCCGGAGTGTGGTATTTCTTTAATCTGTGACCATTAACGGTCCTTTCTCCTCCATTATCATCGAGAATAATGACAGCTCCTGTCGGGTATATATGTTTGATTGTGAAAGGCCCCGACCATTTAGTACGCAGTTTTCCTGGAAACATTTTTAGTCTGGAATTGACTAGGAGGACTTTGTCTCCGACGATTATATCCTTTCTTTTTATGTGGCCATCGTGCCACATCTTGGTTTGTTCTTTGTAGATTCTCGCATTGTGGTAGGCTGTCATTCGTAATTCTTCTAGTTCTTGGAGTTGAAGTTGTCTGAATTCACCAGCACCTTTGAGATCGAAGTTTAGTTGCTTAATGGCCCACCAGGCCTTATGCTCTAATTCAACTGGAAAATGGCAAGACTTCCCATACACTAATCGAAACGGTGTTGTTTCGATTGGTGTTTTGAAAGCTGTGCGGTAGGCCCATAGAGCGTCAGAAAGTTTGGTGGACCAATCGGTGCGGTGCCGATTGACAGTTTTTTCCAAGATAGCTTTAATTTGCCTATTGGAGACTTCAACCTGTCCACATGTCTGTGGATGATACGGTGTAGAAACTTTATGGTTGACTCCATATTTTCTTAATAAGGCTTCAAAGCTTCGTTCCAAGAAATGTGATCCACCGTCAGATATTATTGTTCTTGGAATGCCGAATCTGGGGAATATTATCTCTTTAAACATCTTGATGACTGGTTTTGAATCACAAGAAATGGTTGGTAGAGCTTCTACCCATTTCGAAACATAATCCACAGCAACCAAGATGTACATGAATCCGTAAGATGGGGGGAAAGGACCCATGTAATCTATTCCCCATACATCGAAGAGTTCGATTTCTTGCCATATATTCAATGGAATTTCATTTCTTCTGGTTATTCCACCGGATAGTTGGCACTTGTCGCATGATCGCACGTATTCATGTGCATCTTTTGCGATGGTTGGCCAGTAAAAACCATATTGCAGGACTTTGAGGGCTGTCTTCTTAAAACTCATGTGGCCCCCAATGGGGCCTGAGTGACAGTGCTCTAGAACCGAGGTGATTTCCGTCTCTGGAATGCATCGACGAAAAAGTCCATCTGCGCATAAGCGGAATAGATAGGGCTCATCCCAGAAATACTGCTTAGCGTCATGAATGAACTTCTTTTTGTCGTGATAGGAGGCAGACGGATGAATGATTCCTGTTGCCAAATAATTAACAATGTCGGCATACCAGGGGAATCCATTATCGACTTTCATTAGTTGGTCGTCCGGGAGGGAGTCTCGGATAGGTACTTTGTCTTCATCCTCGACTTCAATACGGCTGAGATGATCAGCGACAACGTTTTCCACTCCACTTTTGTCTTTGATTTCCAAATCGAATTCTTGAAGCATCAATACCCAGCGGATAAGTCTAGGTTTTGCATCTTGTTTCTGAATTAGATACCGTATAGCGGAGTGGTCAGTGTAGACAATGACCTTAGCTCCAATCAGGTATGAGCGGAATTTCTCGAACGCGTAGATGACAGCTAAGAATTCCTTTTCTATAGTGGTGTAATTTTTCTGTGCTTCATCAAGCGTTTTGGATGCGTAGTATATAACATAGGGTTTCTTGTCGATTCTTTGCCCTAATACAACCCCTATGGCATAATCGCTCGCGTCACACATGATTTCAAAAGGTTGTGACCAATCTGGAGCTCTTAGTATGGGTGCGGAAATCAAGGCATTTTTCAGAGTTGTGAAACTTTGCAAACATTCTTGGTTAAAGTTAAACTCCATGCCCTTGGTCAGTAGTTGTGTCATGGGTTTTGCTATTTTAGAGAAGTCTTTAATAAATCTTCTGTAAAACCCAACATGACCTAAGAAAGCACGTACCCCTTTTACGTCTTTTGGTGGCAACAATTTCGAGATAACGTCAACTTTTGCTTGATCCACCTCGATCCCTCTGTCGCTCACTCTGTGTCCGAGAACGATACCTTCAGTTACCATAAAATGGCATTTTTCCCAATTTAAGATGAGGTTTGTTTCCTCGCATCTTTGTAAAACTTGAACCAGGTTGAGCAGACAGTTGTCAAAAGAGTCTCCATAAACTGAGAAATCGTCCATGAATACCTCCATTATAGATTTTGTTAATCCTGCAAAGATAGCAGACATGCATCTTTGGAAAGTGGTTGGTGCGTTACAAAGCCCGAATGGCATTCTTTTGAACGCATATGTCCCAAAAGGACAGGTAAAAGTAGTTTTCTCTTGATCTTCCGGGTGTATAGGGATTTGGTAAAACCCGGAATAACCATCTAGGTAACAGAAGAATTTTTGGTGGGCGAGACGTTCGAGAACTTCATCCAAGAAGGGCAAGGGGAAATGATCTTTCCTTGTTGCTTTGTTAAGTTTTCTGTAATCTATGCACATTCTCCACCCAGTTACTGTTCTAGTAGGTACCAGTTCATTCTTATCATTAAGAACAACAATGGTCCCCCCTTTTTTAGGGACCACCTGCACGGGGCTTACCCATTGGGAATCTGAGATTGGGTAGATGATACCTGCCTTCAGAAGTTTGAGAACCTCGATGCGAACTACCTCCTTGAGATTAGGGTTCAACTTTCTTTGATGTTCCCTCGATGGTTTGAATTCTTCCACCATAGGCAATCTGTGCATGCATAAAGCTAGATTTATACCAGTTAAGTCAGTCATTTTATATCCGATAGCTTTCTTGTGTCTCTTTAGCTCATCAAGAAGTTTGTTTTCTTTGGTCTTCTTCCAGAGTAGAGCTGATAATCACTGGACAAAGTTTCTCACTGTCAAGGAAGACATGTTTGAGTCCTTCGGGTAAGGCCTTCAATTCAGGGGCCTTAGGAGGCTCAGTTGCTTCTATGACAGTGACAGCCTTGAGTTCTTCAAAGGTGGTTGTTGGGGCTTCTTCAGCTTTTTCTAAATATTGAAGGCATTGTTGCACTAGCTCGTTTGCCGAAAATTCTACTTCCGGGTTTGTCAAGGCACTTTCCATCTCATCGGAGGGTTCAGACATTTCTAACTGGGACATTTGATATATAGCATCTAGGAGAAAAACTTCCTCTTGAATGCTTGGTCCTTTCATGCTGTTAAGGACTCTGAATTGGAAAGCTTCCTTCCCAAGTCTTAGTATAATCGTTCCTGCTTCTACATCGATGAGTGCTCGGGCGGTAGCTAGGAAGGGTCTTCCGAAGATTATCGGGTATCGTAGATCTTCTTGTATGTCCATAATAACGAAATCGCACGGGACGTAAGAATTTGTTCCTATTCTGATAGGAATATCCTCGATAATTCCAAGAGGAGCAGTTATGGTAGAGTCGGCTAACTGAATTGTCATTGACGTAGGTAACAAATCAGTGAAGCCTAATCTTTTACACATAGAATAGGGAATAATGGATATACTTTCTCCTAGATCTGCTAATCCCTTTTTGCTAGAGCCATTTCCAATCGAACACTGAATACCGAAGGAACCTGGGTCCTTCTTTTTCTTTGGCATTTTGTTAAGCAGAATATCTGAAGTGGTCTGAGCTAGTTTCACTGTTTCATGCTCTTCTTTCATATATTTTCTCGACAGTAGGGTTTTCAGGTATTTGGCCCAAGCGGGCACTTCAGAAAGGGCATCTAGAAATGGGATATCGATATACAGTTTCTTCATAGCTTCTTTGAACTTCTGGAACCTAGTGTCCATTTTGGTCCTTTTCAGCCTGTCCGGATAAGGAATTCTGGGTGGGACTTCTGGCATTGGTTCCTTTTCTTTTTCTTTCTCAGTAGAATTTTCTGTTTCTTTGCTTGAGTTTCCTATTGGGGAAAGAATGGCTACATCATCATCATCATGGATGATTCTGGTGATATCAGGCAGGACACGACCAGACCGTGTGGTGACAACATTCAGTTGTTCAGGTCTATTTTGGTCATGCCTTGGGTTTGCCTCTGGTTGCCCAGCGAAGGTACCTACTGGTGGTTTCAACTGAGCAGCAATCTGTGCTAATTGGGCCTCCACCGCCTTTTGTTGAGCTTGTTGATTCGCAAGCATGGTCTGCTGAGATTGCAGAATCTGCCTAATCAAAGATATTTCATCAGATGGTTGGGAAGGAGCACTCCTCTGTTGATATTGAGTGACTTGTTGCCCCTGGGGTTGCTGTGGAGGTGCTGTCAACTGCGGTTGTTGTGGCTGCTGCAACTGAGGTTGTTGCAGCTGTGGGTGCAGTCCTGGGTATTGATAGGAGGGATTCCTAGGATAATTGGATTGTTGGAACTCATTTCTATAATTCCCTTGAGCGAAGTTATTCTGAAATCCTGGTGGTTGTTTGCTGAAAGATCCACCTTGTATCTGTTGTTGAGGATTGGCAGTTCCTGCAGGATTTCCATATTGGAAACCTGGGTGATTTCTTGGTTTATCTGGATTGTAATACACCTGGCCAGGTATTGAATGGATGGAGTTGACTTTCTCTGGCATTTGGTCCTCGGGATGCTCAATAATGGGCTCATATTGCGGCACGGGTGGTTGTAAATCCATCATGACATTGTACAACAGACCACATGATAATGTGGGATGATCAGATGCATGACAGGCTTCACAAGCTCCAGCAGCTGCTTTTACTTATTGAACTTGAGAGCTTTTCTTCTTGTCATATTCCCCGAAAGAAGTTTCGAGGGCTTGTTGCTTGCTAGCAATAGTCTTCAGGGCTTCTGCAATGGCCTTGAGTTCCATAGATTCTTCAGCTTTGTAGACTTTAAGAACTCCCTTGGGTTGGTTAGATGACCTTCCCCAATTGGATTGGTTCTCGGCCCCTAGAGTAACTATATTACAAGCATCTTCATAGTTCTTTCTCATAAAATTTCCTCCAGATGAGGAATCTAGAAATTGCTTGATATCATCACTTACTCCTCTGTAGAATGTTTCTATTAGTTGATTTTGAGATATGCCATGGTGAGGACACTTTCTCAGGAGTTCCTTGAATCTTTCCCAAGCTTCCGCAAGTGTTTCTCCAGGTAGTTGGGCGAAGTGATTAATCTGTCCCCTAATCTCATAGGTTAGTGAAGGTGGGAAAGAATTTCTCAAGAAACTTTTCTTCTAAAGGATTCCAAGTAGTGATGATGGGGTGTCTATCTAAAGCATTGTACCAGCTTAGCGCTCTTCCATATAAGGTGAAGTGGAAAAGGTGTAACATTATTGCTTCCAGGGCGATTCCTGCTTGAGGTACAAGTCGGCAGAGTGACTTGAATCTCTTAAGGTGATCCATGCAATCGTCTCCGGGTGCTCCAGAGAAAGAGATGCCTTGCATGATCTGGATCCATTGCGTCCAGATTTCAAAGTTTGGTATGTTAATAATCGGTGGTCGGACTGGGTGATCATCTTCATAATTCTTCGGGACTGCGTAGTCCCGAAGTTGCTTATTTCTTAGCACAAGTTGAGCAGCAGCATTCTCTGCTTGGATGCGGGCTTGTTCCTCAGCTCGAATCTCAGCTTGCACTTGAGCACGAGTGTCTGCAATAAGTTGTGCTCGTTGTGCTGTTATGGCGGCGTTAACTCTTTCTACAACAAGGCGTTGCTCTTCAGCCATCTGTCTGGCTCTTTGGCGGTTAAGTCTAATCCTTCGGTGGAAACTTCTTTCTACCTCAGAGTCGTACTCTGGTTCAGGGGAGAATCTGATGCTATGCGGGGGTTGCATACACGTTTTCTACCTGAGTAGAAAGAAAATCACACGTTAAGATAATGGAAGGACATGAAGAAATCAAGAAGATTTGGAGTAGTTATCAAGAAAAAGTGTAAAATCCTAATCAACCAAGAAGTTGTTAAGTAAAAGCTAAAATGTTCTGTTGTCCCCGGCAACGGTGCCAATTTTTGATGGAGTTTTGCAACGCCACTAAAAATCCTAGAGATAAATGAATCTCTAAGTTTAGCCTTGCTAGTACTATGGTAAGATCTCCACCCACGTATGCTAGGACACGCGGAAGTCTTATCGTAGTATAGTTAAGGGTAGAATCCTCGGGACAATGGTCTTGATGTAATCAAGATGGAAAACATTTTAGTCGTACTTAACTACTTAACAATTGATATTTAGATCGAAAGTTTGATTTGGTTTTAAGCTAAGTGCAAGGAAAGTAAAGCAGGAAAGTAGAAATTAAGGTTGTAAACAATGATTAAAAACCACTAGGATGTTATCGGGTTTCACACCACTACACATGGATCATAAACATGCAACATAATAAAAAGACTTGCAAAGAGAAACCAATCAGCTAGTATCTTTGTAGACTTAGCTTCCTTTCGGATAACCAACTATGAGGAGTGTGGAGTATTGCAATGCCAGCCATCCCCTAACGAATGGTCACTTACTTTGCATTACTCCTTCATGAAGTGTGTTCCTCGACCTTACCAAGGTTGCACTTCCATACGTCAACTGATTCCATTTCATAGTATGAAATTGCAACGATGGGAGTGAGTTTACTCCACTCGTGAAAGCACCCCTAGATACCGAAATAGACATATGGTGACTACATATATCTAGAACCAACATTCAATCGATATTCAGATCTAAGGGTATAAACGTAGACAATTCATACCAAGAGACAATAAGTAACACAAGTTGGTGATCAAGCAACAAGCATTCATTAAACGATTGATGTTGAGCCAAAAAGGAGAGTATCTCTATTTCAAACGATTGAATTACATTGCATGAAATGAAAACATGGGTAGCGGGGCTACTCCCTGCACCCTAGTGAAAAGGACTACTCGCTCATCTCAAGAGCAAAAGAGGGGGTGAGAAGATAAAGAAAGAACGACATCTCCACGGAGGAGGGAAGGTTGAACCCTTGGTGGAGAGAGCAACGATCTTCACACTTCGTGGTTGCTAGATGATGGATCTTCTCCTCCCACCTTCTTTGTTGATGATAGAGAAGGTAGCTTGATGATGAGATGTGGACCTCAAACCGGCAGCCTTAGGGCGATGGATGAAGGATGGAATTGCTCTGGAACTGGAGGGGCAGCCTTTGGGCGTCTGAGATATCTCCCCTCTTGGAGGACCCTTGGGGTCTTATTTATAGGCTTTGAGTGAAGTCCAAACGGTTTGGAGACCGTTTGGACCTCGAGACCGTTTGGGGCCTCAAGACCGTTTGGACTGTGAGACCATTTGGCTTCAAACGGTCTTGAGACCGTTTGGATTCAAACGGTCTTGAGACCATATGAACTCCATTCGGTCTCGGGACCGTTTGGCTTCATGTGGTCTTGAGACCGTTTGAACTCCATGCGGTCTCGGGACCGGTTGGCTTCATGCGGTCTGGAGACCGTTTGAACTCCATGCGGTCTCGGGACCGGTTGGCTTCATGCGGTCTTGAGACCGTTTGAACTCCATGTGGTCTCGGGACCGGTTGGCTTCATGCGGTCTTGAGATCGTTTGACTCCATGCGGTCTTGAGACCGGTTGGCTTCATGCGGTCTCGGGACCGGTTGGCTTCATGCGGTCTTGAGACCGTTTGACTCCATGCGGTCTCGGGACCGGTTGGCTTCATGCAGTCTTGAGACCGTTTGACTCCATGCGGTCTCGGGACCGGTTGGCTTCATGCGGTCTTGAGACCGTTTGACTCCATGCGGTCTCGGGACCGATTGGCTTCATGCGGTCTTGAGACCGTTTGGTTCCATGCGGTCTTGAGGCTGGGTTATTCTTTTATGATTTTTTGTGCTTTTTCTGCATATAAAAAAGAAAAAGTTAGTCTGATGGTGTATTAACAAAAAGGGGTAAAATTAGGATTATGTATAGTTTAAACTTAAAAAGAGTATGGAAAACTAAGGAAAAAGACTAAGATAAACGACTAAAATAGGAGGTTATCACCAGGTATTCAAATATTGAAGACATAGGTAAGTGTGGAGCGTTAGATTGCTTCCCCCTTGATTACTCTGATCAAGTAGTCATTCTAGAGCAATCTAAAGAGCATAACAAATCAGGAATATGATGCTAATACCTTCATCTTGTTATAAAGGAAGTAAATAAATGCACCATAACCTCTTCAAGCGTGGATTCTTGATAATCAAAGAGGAAGTAATGATTCTATGAAGCCTAAATCTATATAAGAATATGATGAGATAAGTTCTTGAAACCGTAATCTTGAGAGATGTACATGACAAAAGACAGATTAACTTGTGATAACAAGGTAAGTTAAGACGTAAAACTTACACAAGATGAAGAAAATACATGAACGCCAAGATAAAGTTAGAGGAAAGAGGAGAATAAGTGATGAGTAAACAAGACAGAACCTGAGATAATCTCAGACCAACCTATGAACGTAAGCACAATTGAGAAAGTATAAAGTGCAAATTCAGGATAAGAAAGAGAAAACAAAGGAGATGATCCCTGTTCAATAAAGAATATGTGAAGAACAACAATCTTTTTCAAAAGGGAAAATAAAAATCTAATATAATTAGGAAATAATCATGATCATGATGAAACAGTAACAAGAGATAGAGAATAATAAAACGTAATGGTCTTGATGATTCATGTGCTAAATGCAAGGAACCCAAGAAGAAACGAGATAAAATCTGATGGAATAAGGTTTATTGATGCTTAAACGGTTGAAAAACTCATGTAAGGATTAAAGAAAGTGATAATACCCTCCCCTTTGATATGAAACCATAGATGTTGATGGGGTGATGGGAGGAGTTTGTTCCTTTGTGTTCCTTCCTTCCGAGGGAATGCCTCTCAAGCGGACCTTGTGTCACTTGATATGTATGCTTTTGGAGTGATCTCTGTTTGGATACTTCAGAAAGTATCAGCTGATCTTGGACCTTAGTTTCCAAGATAGAGATATCTATAATAGATGATGACAATAGGATCCTCTTGACATGTTTTGAACCTGTGACAATGGTAGACTATAAAGAAGATCTAAGTTTTTGACTCAAGAGATGGATACCAAGGTAAGGAAAACTAGTATATTAGAACATGCCTTCTGGTAAAAGGTTAAGAACCAAGATGCCTAGATCGTAGAAGTAAGTAGGTGAACCATATGGATATATCATCCTTGACCTTGAACCCACAAGCTTGAAGCTTGTTTTGGAAGTTTGGATCTATGTAGTAACCTTCGAAGTAGTAGTTCAACAACACAGACGAACGTTGATCAGGATAAGTGAGTATCGGATGGTTTGACCAGGAAGCAGAAGGCAATAGGTAACAATAGATCTCTAGGCATGAGCTGGCCAGAAACGGTGAGATGACCAGGGTATGCTGGCAGGACGTATGGAGTTAATCTCTTCTGCTTTGTCTTCTTCTTACCTCTTATCTGCTTCTGTTAATACAGTTTAGGAGTTACCCTCCTCTGAACGCTTATAGCATGTTTTGCAGATGCTTCCTTTTGATTAGTCAGAAGAGAGATAGCTTGTTGTCGAGCACCTTGTTGATGACCTAGTTGTGCAGGATGAAGTATACTTTCCTCCGTATCCTTTCTCTTCCTGGATGTGACAATTGGGTGAAACCCTTTCAGTGTGACATGATAAGGATCGTTATAACCCTGGGAATGGATATCCTTGGAAAGGTGTGAAGTTGTCTCAGATAGAGAGGGTGGATTTGTTTTGATCTGGCTAAGTGCCTGTAGAATGGCTATCATATGTTAGGGGTTTATGCTCTGCATAAACATGACACTGAAAGATATGCACCCAAGGGAAAGAAGTGTTATAAGTTCACCATGGGAAAGTTAATCTAGTTGAGCCTGATTCCTTGGAATACTCCTAGCCAAGTTTCGAGTAACGAAAAGATCCAGGTAGTATGTACAACGGTTAGAGATGGACGAACAAGGGTTGAGAATCCTATCCAGATCAGCTGAGATAGTGCATATCTGTTACCATCCGAGTTGGTACTCATTGTGCTCTTGGGAGCTGACATGAACACATGACAAGCTTGAAACCGAGATGATGTGGTTGTTGTTAACCAATATGTTTAACTCCTTTTCATGTTCAGCCTTAAGCGATGCATAGTGAGGTGCCTTATGAGCCATGTCATGTGCATACAGGTGTTTTGTAGAGTATGTATCTTGTGATAACCTCTTCTAAGAAAAATCCCCCCTGAGTAGAGACATCATATATAGTAGAAAGATAGTGATACAAGTTATGCAAAACTTAAGTGCCAAGCCTATGAGATCATAGTAGCGCAGTGGAAACGTAACGAGGAATGTGATACATCAGTAGAAGGAACTGATACCTGAGTAATACGAGTTGCCTATGATGTTCCAATATCTAAGAGTGTTACCAGACCAAGGATGATGAGACCAACGGTTGAGTCTATGACCAATACAAGGAAACTCTGAGTAGCTATGGGAAAAGATCAAGTATGTTGGTCACAGATCTGTGACACTTAGGAGCTTTGCATGGTTGTATGAAGCAATGTGTAAGTAACACCCGTCTTCTTTCCGCTCGAGATTTCGGGGACGGAATCCTTGTTAGGGATTTATGACTTATAAGGATCTTGACCCATATTTTGGGCTAACCCTCTTTTCTTTGCTCATGAAAGGTGCTTAGAACCTTAATATAATCTCTCTAGATGTTTTGATATCATGTGACAAGCTCACATTTCCAGTTTGGTCCCGTTTGGATGTTGTTTGAGCAATGTTTGCTTGTTTTGGACCAAAGTGCAATTTAACCAAAGTAAGGGGTTATATTGTAATATGTCACATGTATATCATGCCTTTAGTTATCTAGAATCATTATAAAGAGAATGATGATGTGGGGCGCCTTGTGGAGGACCTATGTTCCAAGTTTGAGCTTGGTTGGTTGATGTTTATGCTTTATGTGCTAGTTTTGGTGTAAATTGCAAATTACCCAAAGTAGATGGTCAATATGCAATTTATCAGCTCTAGAGTATTCTTGCTTCTATTTGTCATCATCTAGAATGTGTATGGAAGCAGGGGCGCCTTGTTTGGTTGCTTGACGAGGAGTGACATCTCTATATGGTCTTTATATCATATATGTGTCACATATGCCACCTTGTCCTTTAGTGTATCGTCTATGACTTGAAGGTGTGTCACCCAAGAGGGGTGTATCGGCCATGGAAGTGCCCAGCTGCACGATACACATTCTAGAGTGTATCACCAGGCCATGCATGAGCAGCTAGGGTGGCAACAAGTGGCGTTAAGTGCAAGAGGAAGTGGCACCTTGGTTTATGTGGTTATGACACCTCTCCCTTACTACCTCTCTCTTCCTTGGTGTATATAACTCCCTTCCTCCTTGACCAAGCAATCCTTTTCGGGCAACTTCCTTCCCCTACCTATATGGGATGAGCATGGAAGCTTTGGGAGCTAAGGAAGACTCCCATGGAGCTTAGAGGGGCGAGCTCCTTGGCCATGGAAACTCCTTGCTCAAGATTCGACCTTGGTGAGTCATGCTTCTTTGATAGCTTTTCCTTGTGCTTTCTTCTTCACCTTCATCTTCCCCTCTCGGCCATGTATAGGCCCTTGATAATAGTAAGGAAGGCTGTGGTTATCTCCTCTCTTTTCTTCTTCTTGAACTACATATAACCATGGTATCTTCTTTTTCTTCCTTTGTTTCTTGAGGTGTTGATGTTGGAGTCGAAGGCAAGCTTTGAGCTTCGGATGGATGGCTCTCATGGAGGGGAACGTGTGCTTGGTGCTTGAATCATGGATCTTTGTGCCTTTCATGGAGATCCTCTTAAGGCGGGTTACATAACACTCAACCATCTTTGTTACATATACTCTCCATATGCTCATATATTGATCTTGTTCTTTAAATTGGTATCCATCTTTATGATGTTTATGCATGTGGAGCATGAGATATAATTTGATAGAGATGGTCACGTTTTACTACTGTCCATATTTTGTTTTTCTTGTACTTAATGCTTGAATGGCTAGAGGTTGAAGATGACTTGCACGACATAAGTCTTTGGCCGACACAACTAGGTTGCCCGATATGGCTTGCTTGCCTGATACAGTACCTTGTTCTATAGCTTATGCTTCGCTTGATAGTTATGGCAATACCCCTTTCTCTCCTTGGACTTGAAAGGTGAGCCTATGACCTAGACTTATGGATGATATGATGAGTTGGTAATAGTTTTACCTTGGTGCCCGATATCCCTTATCCACCCTAGAGTTTGGGTTTGGGGGACATGGTTGCTAGACCCTTGGATGGGCATCTTGGCCGATATGAAGCCTCAACCCTAGCTTGGGCGTTAGAGTTTCTCTAGACGACATGAGTCGTCTACCCTTAATGCACGATATGTCCTTGAGGTGTAATCCTTGGTAGATATGCTTGCTTGGGCGATTGGATGATCCTTGTATCCCTGGCCGATATGCCTAGTTGAAGCTTAGTTGGTGCCCGTTATGGTCCCTTGGTCGATACCCTTGGTGGAGTTGATGGACGGGTGATACACCTATGATGAGTGCCCTACCTGATACACTTATGATGAGTGGTTGCTTGATACACCTTGTATAGGTGGTTGCCCAATGCTTCCATGTAGAGAGGACTCCCGGTACACTCCCTTGTCTTAAGGTGATCTTGGTCGTTATGTGATGCTAGCTTGATGCCCGACACAAGCTTTGGACGAAACCACCTTAGTGAGCTTGGTCGATATGAGGGGATGGACGACATGGCATGATGTCCGACATGTTAACCCTATATGCTAGCCGTTATGCTGCTATACAACTATGTACAACATGGTTCTTGGTGCCCTGGCCGATAGAAATGGTCCATGGACGATACAAAGATGATTGTGTAGTAGGGGCACCTTGGGGGCGACACCCCTTTGACTGATAGGGTTGTTGTGGTGGTTAGCTGATAGCCATGTTGGTGGTGCACGACACACCTTAATGGTGGCTGCCCGACACCATGAGTGCTAATGGAACCTTGATGTACGATAGAGGATGTGCAGTGGTTGGCCGATATGGTGGTGAGTTGCCTTAGGGTTGGAAACCCTAGCCGTTATACTTTTGGTGAGGGATGGCGCTGCCCGCCAGACCTTTGGTGAGGGTTGCCAGAGCCTTGGTGAGGGTTCTGATGACCCGAAATGCTAATATATATATATATATATATATATATATATATATATATATATATATATATATATATATGAGGTCACACCTTTATTGATAACAATGATACATGTGATATGATTTAAATCACCTTGAACCCTGCACATATGTTAAATATGAGATAAGGTGATAGGTTGTGATCACAGTATATTTGGAAGGATATGATGTTGCTATACATGAAAATATGACACATGTATATGACCACAAGTATGGGCCATGATGTGTGCTCATGTTTAATAATATAAGTATGATGAGCCAAGATGAAATGGGTTGTGGACCCTTGTACAGTGGTTATCTATGGGTAATGATAGATGAACCTTTGATAAAGATGGATGGTGGATCATGGTGTATGATCCTTAAGATAATCCTTAGGGATGATGTGCTTAATAGCTGAAGATGTGGGATATGAGGGATATTCCTGACTTGATAGTTGTGGTGTATTGATGAAAACACCAGGTCATGACATTAATCTACATATGTTCATAATGATGAAAGAATATACCAATGCATAAACCTAAATCTTGACGATATGACAATCAAAGATATGCTCATGAGATATGGGGCACGATGGGTGCTCACAGTTTGGTAATGATAATGTAATTGCAATGCTTACATATACATCCTTGAATCTCATGTATATATGAACATGGATGATGTTCCAATTCGGTACACCTGAAAGATTGATAGCATAATAATCACAATATGTTCTCTAAGATATATGTTCTATGCTTGGTAATCTGGTTATCTCTTTCTTATGCAAGCTCACCATGCATGTATATTGAATTCATATCCATGTAAGAGCTATGGTAATTACATGATTTATGCTTTGTGTAGCACTTGATGTATGTGCAATGTCTAAGTAATAATGATGATAACTCTATTGATAAAACAACATGTAATAGCAAGTATAATGTGAAAAGGTCTGAGGACCTGATTAAGGTTGAGTTCCTAGTTGAGGGAT
Source organism: Alisma plantago-aquatica (assembly GCA_963693085.1). NCBI lineage: Eukaryota > Viridiplantae > Streptophyta > Magnoliopsida > Alismatales > Alismataceae > Alisma > Alisma plantago-aquatica. Next base: position 337,532,105 of record OY856413.1, read on the forward strand.
GTGTTCCCATAATGTTGATATCGAGATAAGGGATGTGTTCCAAAAATGATGATGCATAATGATGTAAGACCTGAGGGGTAGTGGCAATATATGACAGAGGGATTGAGATCCCATGATAATGTATGATGTGAAAGCCTTGAGAGGCAGTGACATTGTGTGATGTATGAGGGATTGATGTCCCATGGTGATATGATGATTGTTGAGGGTAATGAGAACAACAAGGGCAGTATAACATCAATACAATGACATTTAATGTTGTTCATATTCTCTCTCTCTCTCTATCTATATATATATATATATGTTTGGTTGTTCAATATAACTTGATTACCCCAACAATATACTCAAAATGCATTAACTAATTACAAATGAATCTCTCATGTAGTTTGCCATGGCCATAGATCCATCGTCGTCAGTATTTAGGTGATGGTGAAACGGGTTCTTCTACGGGATTAACCCGGAGCGCATATTGTTGAATATGTGGGGTTTCTCCCAGCCGAAAATAGGAAGGTTAGAATGCAACTGCAGTTGTAGACTCCAGATGTGTATAAGAGCATGGTGAACAGGCCCATGGCTCAGTGTGATAGAGCATGAATGCGTTCATGGCTCAGGAGCACGATGAATTGGCCCGTGGATCAGATATATACTAGTGTCGAGACTTGTACCAAGTCGGGCTAGAGATAGGGCAGCCTGCGGGACTGACCCTGTGGCTGAGGCCACTTTGTTAGTTATCGTGCACTGACCATGAGGAGGAGAGGTCGTGGAGTCCGGATCATCCATTGACCTTATATGGTACCGACTTTGGGCTTCGCAGCCGAAGGTTGGAATTGAGCGGTATGACTCACTTCCTCAAGCATAATAGTTTGTAATCAAGCCGTATAGTATCCTGCTTAGGGCAAATACGGAACGTTGGTTGAGGCCTTGTTTGTACAATTGATCTAGTTATAATTTGCAGTTTATCATATGAACCTTATATCATGTGATGAGTTCTTATAAAGCTTATCTTTTCAATCATGTTCCATAAAGAGTACATGGTTATAGGCCTCATAAATATCTTGGTAAGATTGGGGGTAAGTTTAGCCATGCTATGTATGGTGCTCTTATAATCAGCTTGTATCAATTATCTGTGATCATAATAAAGCTGGTAGAGGGTTATGTTTCTTGTTGGGACTGTGTGTCTCACCCCACTGGTTAATAACCCTTTTTAGGTGGACGTGTCTGGCGAGATGAAGATCATGTGGCTACGGATGATATGCAGAGGTATCGTACCTAGTAGAATAGATAGTGGATAGCAATACAGTCCTATGTGTCGTCCCTGTACACTCAGGGCTTCGGGAGAGCTTTTTGATGTTTCTTGTATAATAATCGATGAACGGTTTTCACTATGTATCTTGATATAAAACAGCATGACAAATAGTTATTTCATGTAAAGAGATGATGGGAAATTGTTGTAGCACCCTGAAAGGATGTTATGAAGTGAAAATGTTGGCTCATATGTAATATGTTTCATCTTGTGGTGCTTGTTGTAAATCGGTTTTAATTTCCCGTGATTTTTGGTAATATGCTGGTTAGCATGTAATCGTGTTTTGTTGTGGATGGGGTGTTACACTTGGCCTTTCTCATACTCAAACACTTATTTCTATTTCTTCTCCATCTTTTATTCGCATATGTCTTGTCTTTCATTTTCTTTTTCAATATTTGTGTGAGTTGTGACCTTTACTTAGTTGGTCACTTCGATATATGTTAAAATGCAGAATATATGAATGAATTGTTCCTTTTTTTCTTGAGCTAACCCATGCAAAAGGAAGCTTTAAGGAATAAACATGTTTTGAACAATTTTGGGGCCCCATGACAACAATTAAGTATCCCTCCCCCTTGGAAGTGATGGTAAGCAGGTGGTGTCTGAAAGGTCAAGCCACATGTGCCTCCAACATGACTTGCAATGATATTTGTGAATACTCCTTTACCCTACATTAATTGAATTAACGGGTAATATGGTAATTTGATTCTAATGCAACAATAAAATGGAAAATCACAAGTCAACCTCTTGATCTCACTCTTCTTCCATCATCTCTTATCTCTTCACCATTCTGCTCAAAAACAATGAAAATGAAATTCCTACTATATTCCAAACCCTAAGTTTGGGGTGACATCCCTTCCATGAATGCTCCTCCTCTTCAATTTTCATCCACATACATGGCATGAATAAAAGAGTCCAAAGAGCCCAAAATAAAACATGCGATCAGTGTAACTATAATCAAATAAAAAGTCTTGAGTCCAATAAAGGAGAGACATAAAATAAATGAATCCCAAATAAGGTCTCGAGTCAAATAGAGGAGAAATCAGGGAATCAGGTTCATGCCATGTCTTTCTCCCCCTTTTGTCCTATTTTCATACCCAGAGGACTTATCCAAATTCTCCCCCAAATAGCCAAATAGCCCTGACTTATACTTACTTCTGTCTTCGCGATAGATCAAGAGTATTATTGATATGAAAGTAGTTCGTTGTAGGTTCTGGGGTCTAGCAATTAGAGGAACAAGCCCTAGTTGGGGAATATCCAAGTGTGACTACGTGACCCCCAAGGATTAGGGTCTCTTGATCATGATTGGTGGAAAGGGTACCATAAGGTTTGCTTGGTTGGGAGAGGAAGGCCATGAATTTAGTATCAATTGTTGATTTCCTTTTTATCCTGGTTCACTCAAGATGAGCAAAGGATTAAGTCCATGGTAGTTTGATGAGTATATTTATACCCATTTTTACATGTTGTTTTACTCACTTTTTAGGGGCCATTGTATTTTTATTTCTCAATTTTAGCTTTATATTCATTCAAATGCAATTATTTTCCCTTTTTTGAAATTTGATGCATTTTCATATATATTTTGTGCAGAATCAACCAAAGTTATGTAACGATGCCTAGATGGATGGTTGAGGCCCCATGATGCTACGTCTCAAGGGAAGGAAGGCATGAAAGCTTTCTTTTTTGTCACCTTGCAACCTCATAGCCAAGCGAGCGACTCTACTGATCGCCTGACCCGAGCCTCTCTCCAATCAGAGTCTTCCAGATTCTTACACCTTGATGCACGCTCTAAGCATTAAACTCATTCTGGTTCACCCCATGTTGATCCTCCAAGAACCGGATATGAGGTCCAGATTGAGTAACCCACATGAGTCGCTTGTTGGACCAAGTACAACCCATGCAATCAGATGCCTTCGACCACAAGTATTCAAGTTTAGGGTTTCGGAGACAAGGAATGCAACTATAAAAGGAAACCCTCATCATCCATTCTAGGGGTCTCTGACTAGTGATTAGAAGTCACACTGTGCAACACAAACCGTAGCATGGAGTGAGGAGGCAGTCGCTACAGCAGAGGGATCGGTCTTCCAGTATTAGGCGCCATGGCCTTCTCCATCATTCCTACTATCTCTTTGTTGTTGTCCCTCACCATGAGTGAGTAGGCACTTTGTGATGGGGCATGGGGACTATCCGCGATCGCCCATATTTTATCTTAGCTTATATCTAAACTCGACAATAAAGTTTCTAAATAAAGTATCATTCTACTCGATGCCTTGATTTGCAAATTGATGACTTTTTTTGCATATTAGGTAACGATATGTATCCCATTAATAGCTAAACCTCAATTTAGCATATTAGTAGCTAAACCTTGATTTAGCAATGATTATTGGAGAGTTAGACCGTGTTAGGATAATTACGCAAGCTTGCATAGCGAAACCCCATGCCTTGGTGCTCTTTATTATTAGTTATTTATTTCCTTAATCTATGTTGCTTTTGGAAACAACTTAGTTTAATCAATCTTTCAGCTACTCCATGATAAATATTACTCTTAATACTTCTGAATCTATATAACTACTTAAAAAGGTTGTCCTTTGGGTTCGATCCTTAAGTATATTGCAATAAGCTTCCAATCTTGATGAGTGGGTAAATAGTGCACTGCTTTTGGTTAAACCTAGAAGTTATTCTTATAGGGTTTTTCTTAGTGCAACATTTGAAGCCCCATCAAGCGCGTAGATGGAGCTCTTCCAATTCCTACAGTTGTAGAATATGCTTTTCTTTTGCAAGGTCAACATCCATGTTTAGAGCTTAATCGCACAGTAAGCCTTCTATTCTAGTTCCAGAGGAAGATGACATGAATTTCCATAAATGATGAGATAAGGGGTGGTTTTGATTGGTGTCTTGTAAGCAGATCAATATACCCATAGCATATCATGGAGTTTGGATGACCAATCCTTCCTAGATTTTCCTACTATTTTATCAAGAATTTGATTGATCTTCCTATTAGAGACCTCCACTTGGCTTGCAGTTTGAGGATGATATGGAGTAGAGATCTTATGTTTTACTCCATATCGCTTCAAAAGAGATTCAAATTGATTCTCTATGAAGTGTGAACCTCCGTCGTTGATGATAATTCTGGGGACTCCAAACCTAGGAAATATAATCTTTGTGAAAAGGCACATTATTGTCTTGGAGTCACATGTTGATGATGGTATAACTTCTACCTATTTGGAAACATAATCAACTGCTGCTAGAATGTAGTTGTTGCTAGAAGATAGTGGGAATGGTCCTACAAAATCAATTCCCCAAACATCAAAGATTTCTACTTCGATGCAATCGACCAACATCATCTCATTCCTTTTGTCAATGTTCCTAGTGCACTGACATGCATCACATTGTTTAGCACAAGCGTGTACATCTTAGAAGATAGTTGGCCAATAGAAACATACATTCATGATCTTTAGTGTTGTCTTCTCAGCACCCTATTGTCCTTTGTAAGGAGTTACATGACATTTTTTTGAGATAGAACGAGCTTCATAGTGATCAGTACAATGGTGATAGATGTTATTAGCACATCTTCTGAATAATTGTGGGTCATCCTAATAGTAGTTTTCTAGATCATAAAAGAACTTCTTCTTTTGATTGTAAGTCATTTTGGGGGGTAACTATTGGCACACAATATAATTGCAGAAGTTGGCATACCATGGCGTTACCTGGTCAAGAGACTGAATAAGAAATATAGATTCATCATGATAGGATTTATTGATAGGAAGCATATTGTTCTCCTCAACCCTTATATGAGAGAGGTGGTTGGCCATGAAATTCTCAAATTCCTTCTTGTCGATGATTTTGTGATCAAATTCTTATAACAAAAGGGCCCACCTGAGGAGGCGCAACTTGATATTTTTCTTTTATATGAGATATTTAATTGCTCCATTATTTGTATAAATTATTACCTTTCCGCCTAGCATACAATATCTGAATTTATCAAAAGCATAAATGATAGCTAGCATCTCCTTCTCTGGTGTTGTGTATTTGACTTAGGCTTCATCGAGAGTTTTGTTGGCATAGTATATAACATGATGTTTATTATCCTTCTTGTGTTCTAAGACAACACCTACAACATAATCGCCAGCATCACACATCGTCTCAAAAGGGAGATCCCACTATGGAGCTTGCATGATGGGCACATTAGTCAAGGCATCCTTTAAGGTGTGAAAATCCTTAAGGTAATCATCGTAAAAAACAAACAGTGTATCTTTGACAAGAAGTCTAGATAGAGGTTTTGTGATCTTTGAGAAAGCTTTAACGAAGCGACAGTAGTACCCTACATGCCCCATGAAACTATGAAAATAAGAAACCATAGAAGGAGGCGGGAGTTTGGAAATGGCCTTTATTTTTCTCTTATCGACTTCTATATCGTCTTCGGAAACCTTGTGTCCCAAGACTATTCCTTCGCATACCATAGAATGACACTTCTCCTGATTGAGAACTAGTTGATTTTCTTCGCATCCCTAGAGGACGAATGATAGATTCTTTAGACAATCTTCAAAAGACAACCCATAGACTGAGTATTCATCCATAAAGACCTTCATAATCTCTTCTATTAGAATTGAGAATATGACTGACACACACCTCTAAAAGGTGGTTTGAGCATTACATAGACCAAAGGGCATACGATGAAATGCATATGTCCCATACAGACAAGTAAACATGGTCTTCTTCTGATCTTTTAGTGGATAAGTACTTGATAAAATCTTGAGTACCCATATAAATAGCAGAAGTGAGAGTGATGTGCCAGTCTTTCTAAACTTGGCCAATAAATGGGAGAGGGAAGTGATCCTTGCGTGTTGTTGCATTTAATAACCTATAATCAATGCACATACACCAACCAATCCCAGTGCGGGTAGCCAATTCGTTGCCATCACTGTCTTTTACCATAGTCATCCCTCCTTTCTTTGATACCACATGTACTAGACTCACCCAATTTCTATCGCTAATGGCGTAGATAATGCCAACATCTATTAGTTTGATAACTTCCTTGGCGTAGATAATGCCAACATCTATTAGTTTGATAACTTCCTTGGCATATATAATGCCAACATCTATTAGTTTGATAACTTCATTGCACACCACTTCACACATTTTGTTGTTCAGTTTTCATTGACCCTGCACACATGGTTTTGCATCGTTTTCGAGGTTAATTCTATGCATACAAATGGTTGGATTGAGACTTTTGATATCATCAATACAATATCCAAGAGCTTTCTTCCTAGTTTTGAGTTTAGACATGAGTTATTCTTGTTGGTCAGGAGATAATTGTGCATTGATTATCATCAGATTCCTCTTTTCATCATTAAGCAAATCATATTTCAGACCTTTGAGAAGTGGTTTGAGCTCTGGTGGAGGCCTTGGGGAGGGAATGTCTTTTGGTTTCAGATGGAGAGACTTTGTTGTTTCAGTCGATCCTTAAAACTTTTCTTCCTCTGATGCTTCTAGGAATGATAAAATCTCTTCAACTTCAAGATCCGCGATCCTTGGAGTAGGATTGATTAAATCCCTCATCATGGGATCTACAATAGCATTGTGTTCTTGGATCTCTTTGAACAATTGACTACAATAGACAACAATGTAACTGGTGTCTATTGGTGAAGGACCCTTCATGTGATCGAGTATATTGAAGTCAATAGATCGTTGTCGACTCTTATTGTAGTCAAACCATCCACAACATCTATTAATGCTCATGCCACAGAGAGAAAAGGTCACCCAAAGATCATCGAACATTTAGGGTCTTCTACTACATCGATTATGACAACATCACAAGGGATGAAGAAATTTCTGATCCTAATTGGAACATCTTCCACTACTCCCACTAGACTAGCATAGGAATTATTAGCCAATAGAATTCACATATTTGATTTAATAATGTTAGTGAGGCCCAACTTAGTAGCAAGGCTATAAAGCATGAGGCTGATACTAGCCCCCAAACCTACGAGACCGTATCTTGTTGATGTATCTCCAATGAGGAATGGGATAGTAAAAGCTCCAAGGTCTTTCCATTTTGTTGTCATGATAGATTGACAAAAAGTAGATGTCATCCTTACAAGACATTGTCTCAACCTCACCCTTTTCCTCTTCTTTGTGATGAGATCTTTCATGAATTTGGCATATGTAGGCATGTCATCTGTGACATCTAGAAGAGGAATGTTGTTGGTAGTTTACACTAACGAGTTTCAATCATTAAAAATGATCTTTTACTCAACTATCTATATCCCGCAAGTATACGAGAGTAGTTGTAGTCGAGGTCGAACACAAGGAGCGTTGGTTAGTTAGGCGCAAGAGTTATGATTTTCAATAATCTAGATCGTTGTACACAAGATGGTTGGATTAGAACAACTAAATTATAGATTTAAAACAAAACAGTAAATTATCACTTAAGAAAGGTTAAGATTCAGATTTGGAAGGATCTTAGACTTGGGATTTCACTATCACATCATAGCTTATATTAAAATACGAATTTAAACATGTTAATTAACTTGCAAAGGAGGTTTGTAGTCATCACTCACCTCCCGGTGAAGTGATGACAATTTTAACTCCATACATCACTCTCGTGTATGTATTTCATTTCAAATCACAAACCTTGCTCCTCAACATAATTCCAGCCACTCTCGCGGTCAAGGAAAAGTTGCCAAAAGAGTAACTCCATACTCTCAAACACATCTTCTCAGATTATGAAAGAAAGCATAAAACATGCAAGTATGATGGCCAATCACACAAGCAAGAATTTCAGATCTGAAACAACTCTTGGAACATGCAAGAAACTAACATTTAGTACGAAATTCATATGTTCATACAAGCTATGACATGGGAGTTACTCTCCCATGTCTAAGATTTGGATTCTACTCGTCCATGATTATGTATTGCAGAAATGCTACAGAATTTTCAGAGTTTAACATGGTTTAGAGAAGGAAAATCTAGGAGAATTGAAAGTGTAACCCAAGAGAAGTAGAATTCCATCTTGGGGACGAAATTCCACTCCTAAAGATGCTCCAAAACGGACTGGCTCCTCTCCCGAGAAGCTGCACGAAGTTGGGGAAGCTTGGCTGCACCTTGGAGAAGACAATGGAGTAGAAGAGAAGAAGAAATGGACTCCTTTGGCAAGAAACCACCTCCTTTCCCCTCAAAATCTCCCTCCTCTGCTCTAGACTTGCTCTGGGACGAGAGAACTTCCGCAAATGACCGTCCGTAACCGCCCATTAAGTTCCCCCTTCGTTTTAAACAAAAACTCATATTTTACAAAATGCTGAAACTGCCAGGTGCACGACGTGCACTTCAAAGTGCACGCCGTGCAACTTTCCAGAAACTTTCTTCTGGCTGAAATTCGCAGGTGCACGGCGTGCACTTTGCAGTTCTGGGCTGTTGTGTATTCTGATCATAACTTTCAGTGTGTAGGTCCGATTTACATGCCGTAAAAAGTGATATTTGCGTAATTTCGAACCCCAAAACATGTAGATACTTGAGGAGTGATCCAATAAGAGATAATATGATATATTCCTCATAATTTCATTGCAATATGTAGTACCTACAATCCAAACCATGAGACAAGTAAGAATAGATAAAAATATAGAATCTAGCATGAATGAGAGTGATAATTGAGTCAAAACAACATGGATATGCAACCAAACATGATCCAAAAGGTGATATGATTTGTGCACATCAAATGTCAAGGTGGATTTTCTTGATGGTGGCGAGGAATTTAGTGCACCTCTTCTTCAACTGTGCCTTGATGAAGCGATGAGGAAAAGGTTCTCCGAAAGGGACTTCAGATGTTCTCAAGGGTGGAATGGGATTGGTTGCCCCTCGTATCTTCTTTGTTGTTGGTACTTCTCCTCTACTGGTATTGTCTTCTTCAATAATTGGTTCTTCTTACTATGGTCGATAAGAGGAATTCCCAGAATGAAGCATGTCCATCTTAGAAATTTTATTCTTTGGACTTTGTTCAGTGCTTGAAGGGAACTGTTTGGCTGGTCACCAATAGAAGCAGATACAGAAGCCAATTGTTATCATCCGGTTATGATGTTGCATATCACTTATCTGAGTGTTCACAGTGCCCATTTGTGTCTGAATGTTTGCTAAGATACTATTGTTACTCAACAAGTATTCTCACATTCTTTCGGTTAGGGATTGTAAGTTTGTTAAAGATTTTTGATGTTGTTGAAAAAGACTCCCTCTTTTTCCATTGAAGTTTCCAATTATTGCAATTGAGGTTGAGGACTATTTTGTTGAAGTTCGAGTGGGGTTCCTCTACCAAAGGCTTGCCCCCTACCCATGGCTTGAGATGGTTGATTTAATTAAAAAGAGTTTTCAGTTGCAAAAGTATTTCCATATGAAAATCTAGGATGATCAGGTTGACACATTCTCAGTCTGAGCGTCTTCTGCTTCATGAGCATAAATACAATGATCTGTGTCATGACCACCTTCTCCACACGTGACACTTTATAGTTTCCTCAGTAAAATAGATTCTGGATGTCAGTTGCCATCTTGTCAAGTTTATTGTTAAGGTTCTCCAATAACTTTGAATATAAAGAACTACTGGTGGCTGACACATTTTCAGTAGAGATGCTATCATGGTCCCTTCCGGCTTGAAGTGTGGCTATGTTGTTGATGATTTCCTTAGTACTTTTAGTGTTGTGTTTCATAAAGTCACTACCATCTGTAGCACTTAGAGACATCCTTTTGGTTGAAGTAAGACTTACATACAAAGTGGTGACAATGAAACCATTGTTGTAGCTATGATGTGGAAAATCTCTCAGATAATTTTGATATCTCTCCCATGCGTCACACTAACTCTCAGAAGGTTTCTGCTTGAAACAGGTAATCTTATGCTTGCACCTGATGGTTTTCTCAACAAGGTTGAATTTATCATGAATGCCTCAGATAGTTGTCACCAAGACAGAATTGTCAAGGGACATGTTAGACGACTTGGTACTGACAAGAATTTGTCGGTGTCGTCATTGATGAGGTAATCTTTCGACATGTTTGTGATAGGTTTGACGATCACTCTTCAACAAGTTAGTGTTTGATTTCCTCAATAGCCAATATTGGACATATTTCTATCAAGGTTCTTCTACTCGACAATATGGTGCTCGATACATCTGTCAAGCATAACTCGATAGCCTTTTGTTGATTCTTTGGGTGAAGGATTGTTTGTCGACCCTACTAGTCGATGGAAAATTGGAGTTTGTTGAGCAATTGCTTATACTTCATTATTTTTACCAGATATTTACCAAATTGCTTCAAATTAAAAAAAAACTTAATTAGAGACTACAATTGGTAAATTGAAGGTAAAATGAGTAAAACAAAACATCTATGCATTAATTTTAAGGATTTTTACTATGGAAAAGGCTATGAAAAGTGCATCAAAATTGATGTTATCAATGTCAAAACCTTCGTAAGATGTAACATGCATATTTGGATTATACGCGAGCCATTTGATAATTTTTGTAACATTATTTGGTGTTTGAGATAGTTGACTAAATACTTTCTCTGAAAACCACCTGATAAATGTCTGATTATGCTCTCTAGAAAGCCACATTGAATGGACTTAGGGATGATTTGTCTTGAGCTCATTGGTGTGTTTGGTGATATAAATACTCACATCGTCAGTGTTGTGTAAAACATGCAAGTGTGTTTGTTCACGCTACGCATCACCTTTGTCGGAATAAATGTCAAGATTCATAGAATTGTAGGAGTTTTGTTATAACTCAAAAAGTAATTTCAAAAGTCCATAACCCCCTATCAATGTAGCCCTCAATGATACTCCCTCCAGGTCGACAACGGTTCTGAACATCACCTTAAAAAATACTCATGTACCACTCAAAAGGATACATCCAATACAAGAAAATTGGACCCAACATTTTTTCTCTTCCCTAGTCAAATAAACAACGAGATGCACAATAATATTAATGAAAGAAGGGGGGGGTACTACTCAAGTTGGCATAGGGTAACAACCAGTTCTCTTTACAACTTATTTAGAATATCGAGATCAATTACATTGTTGCATAGAGTGTTGAAGAAGAAGAAAAGCCTAGTGATTGTAAATCTTATATGCTTAGGAAGGACATATCGAATATCCACATGCAATATATGTTGCATTAGAGTGTGATAATAATGAGATTTTAAACCTATCAGCTTCAAATCATTCACTGATACCAATCTACTTATATTGGTTGAGTATCCATGTGATACCTTAACATCAAGAAAATACTCACAAAAAGTCTCTTCTCATGTGTAGACAATGTGTAACAAGTAGAAGGTAAATATGTGCATTGACCCTTTGTAGCTTCTTTTGTCAATTCTTTCCTTATACCCATTTTACATAGGTCCATTCTATGTTTGATGCCATCTTTAGTCTTGCCTTTTATATTCAACAAAGTATCAATGATGCTATCACAAACATTTTTCTCAACGTGCATGACATCGATATAATGTTGAACTGCCAAAGAATTCCAATAAGGAAGATCCCAAAATATCGACATCTTTTTGAATAAAGACTTTTCACCTATGGGATTAGTACATGGCCTCTTACCAAAAAAAATACAATGTTATTTACTCTTGTATAAACATCCCCCCTGACATAGGTCTAGGGGAACTCCATTCCTTAGTTGAGCCATTGAATGTTTTGTGCACTTTTCGGTAAGGATTCACCTTTGGTAGAAACCTTCAATGACCAAGATATATAGTCTTACCACATGTCTTGGTTCCTTTGACGTTATAGCCAGATAAGTTCCCATAAGATGGAAAGTCATTAATAGTACTGAACAACATAACACGTAAATTAAATATCTCTCTGAGCAAAGAATCATAAGTCATCACACCTTCTTCCCAAATTTTCTTTAGGTCATCAATCAAAGGTTCAACACACCTTCTCCCCAGAGTTTCTTTAGCTCATCAATCGGAGGTTCAACACACCTTCTCCCCCGAGTTTCTTTAGGTCATCAATCAGAGGTTTAACGTGAACATCAGTATCATTTCTAGGTTGTTTGGGGCCAAATATCAGCAAGGACAACATGACGTATTGATTCTTCATACACAACCACAAAGGAAGATTGTATATAACAATCATGACTAGATTAGTGCTATGTTGTCTGATTAATGTTCCATATGGATTCTTCCAGTCAATACAAAGTCCAAGTCTTAAATTCTTGGCTTCTTCTCCAAATTCATGATATAATAAATCAATCTTCTTCCATTATAAGGAATCATACACATGTCGTAGCATACCATCATTGTTTTCTTTACTTCTACATGCCAAGTTAATTCTTTTACATCTACTATATTAGCAAACAAGCATTGAAACTGTGGTATTATAGACAGATACCACATCACCTTAGAAGGAGACTCGATTTTGGTCTTACCTAATGTCATCCTGTTGTACATAGACGCCCCACATTTAGGACATTCTTTTAGATCGATATAGTCCTTTTAAAACAACACAGTCATTTAGGCATGCATGTATCTTCTTAGACTCCATTCACATTGGACACAACATCTTTTTTATTGTGTATCTTGAGATTGCTAGCTCGTTGCCTTCAGGGAGAATTTCTTTCAACAGAGACAACATGTAAGTGAAGATTTTGTCACTCCATCTATTGTTAGCCTTAAGGGTATACATACTCAACATAGCGTTCAACTTAGTAAACTTAGTACAACCTAAGTATGACGGTTTCTCAACATTATACACTTACATCTTGAATGAGATGAAGTGCTCAAGAACAATCCCGAATCAGGGACTATCCAAGTTTACTTCTTATGAGTAACTCTTGAACGGGTTTCTAGGCCAACAACAAGTCTTAGAAATCAGAGTTAAACTTTGATCTAATTTCTGAGAAATTCAACATACATATTTAAGCAAGTAACTAAGAATATATATATATATATATATATATATATATATATATATATATATATATATATATATATATATATATATATCAAGGTTCTTAACATATCATTGGCCATCTAGATCACAAGAAACACCCAATTAAGATCATCTCACATGCATGTATTATATTCTCATCACTCACCCCATATAGCTCCATTTTAGGGTTTTTGTCAAGTTAGGTTTAAGTTGGTTATTATCATTCAAGTTTCAAGACATCTTGAGGTTCCATTAATTTCCTATGATTATTTCAAGGTTTAAGTCATATATGTACAATTTAGGTTCCAAAGTCTCATAGTAGTGCATAAAAGGTTCATGATTAGTAAGTTCAAGAGATAACCATTGTATTCAACATTTCAACATACATTCAATTATCAACATATATACACCATTGTATTCAACATTTCAACATACATTCAAGTATCACAAGATAAACCATTGTATTCAACATTTGAACATATATTCAGTTATCACAAGATACACCATTGTGTTCAACATACATTCAATTATTGCAAGAATAGAAAGAAGTTTTATGCACAAATTAGGTCAAAAGTATCATGGATTTACCTGTGGAAGCACCGAAGTAGGAGGAGATAGTGAGTACCCCGCAAGAATCATTGAGTAGGAGGCAGTGAGCAGCTTGCACACTAGAACAACGATAGAAGGAAGTGCCAATAGAACTGGAAGGAGAGGCACCAATGGAGACGAGTGGGATAGCAGAGAAGGAGTAGTATTCACCATTAGAGAAGGATAATTAGCATCGATGGAGAAGGAGGAGTAGGTGTCATTGGAGCTTGTTGATGGGTGCTCGTCGGTGAACAACACTGGTGCTCACCAAAGAACAACATTGGGGGAGATGAGATGGAGGAGGAGCAGGGCAACGAAGCTCAGAGAAGGAGGAGCAACGGGTGGCAATCACCCCTGGTATCGCAACAGGGCAACCAAATAGTAGGCTTGTGGGAGGGAAAGAGAGGAAATGGTTTCTCGTGGGGTTAATTAACAGATACATACCTCATCAATTTCTTTAAAAGCTAACGCCGTACAACCTATTGTCAATTGAAACCAAATCACCACTGACAAAATAGTTGCTTGATGTTCACTATGTTGTCGGTTTATTAGACAAAACCAACCACTACCCCTGCAACCCAGTGATACTTACATCATCGGTTGTAGTGACGACATCCAATTATAAAAACCAATTTGAGTGAAATAAACTTTGTAGGACACTTGGCACGTACACCTTTCTCGTCAGTCCCCGTAGGTACAACTGACAATATATAGAAATAAAATTGTAAGGAGACGTTTGGCGTGTAGCCCTTTATCCCATTGATTATTGTACTACAAGCTGACAAAATAGATTTTTGGAAGCAAATGAAATGCCTCCCAAAAATTTTGTGTGAAATTGTATTTTTGCAGGCAATGTATCTCATCAGTTGTTTTGAGAATTAACTGATGATATAAGTGAAAGATAGGTCGTGTTTTCTCAGGTAGCTAATTGTGGCAGTTTGCTTTACAGATGTGATGTGAAAGAGTACACCGTCGGTTTCCCTGGAAAAAAACAATGACATATGTCATATATGTAGTAGTGTCGTGTCTAATGCTAGTTAATTTAGTATTCCAAGATATGCTTTAGTGTTTATTTGCTTATCTGTATGATTGGACATCTTGCTTGCATGTTGTATGCTTCTTTATGTAATCTGGGAAGATATATTAAGAAGTAAGGAGTAGTTATCTTGGAAACATATTCCTGACCCTAGGAGTGGCTGGGTTTATGTTGAGGATCCAAGGTTTGTAGTTCAAAATTAGGCATAAGCACATAAGTGCTATGTGGAGTTAGAACTATCTCACATCATTGGGAGGTGTGTAACAAAGACAAATATCCTTTGTATGTTTGACTACTATGTTTGAATTTTGTGGTTGTATGTAAGTTGTGATATGGAAGTGAAACATGATATCTACGATGCTCTTAATCCAACCTTCATCATCCTTAAAGTGACTAGTATTTACTATTTTATTTTAGCTTGTTAATGAGTTAAATCTAAACAAAATCACCATCTTGCAATCATTCTAGATTATTGAAATTTTAATACTCTTATGCCTAGCATTACCTTGCTCCTAAGATGACCTCAATATTTCTACATGCACCTGTATACTTGTGGGGTAGTGTTCAAGCTTATAAATTTAAGACTTGTGCACACGACTAACAATGAGATCAGAAAAGCATGTGTGTGGATGAACTGTGTGGATGTGGAATATTTGTATGTGTTTGTTATTATAGGTTTTCCAAGTATGTTGGCTTGTTGTTAAGGTGAACATAGGATGAAACATGCAGTTTTAATGAACTACATGTTATGCATCTTGATGAATACCCAAATAGCAAGTCTGCAGACCTACTATAAAAAAACATACCTAAGACATCAGTGGTTGTAAAAGAATCGATGTGTTAGATATGAGTCATCACTTTTGTGAGAAAACTGATGACACGACCTTTTAAAAATGATTTGTCACCCATCATGGTCATGCTACCCACATGCAACCGGGTTGTGCTTCCCAGCATAGTTGCATGGTATTGCTCTGAATCGTCAATTCTTCTAAGAAAAATCAACGACAAAGCAGGCCTATAGACATGCTATAAAAAATATACATGTGATGTCAGATCCTATACATAAATTGACGACTATGATAGATATGTAGCGCCATTTTCTTTACTTAGAATGGATGACACATATCTTTAGCATCGATTCTTTCTATTGAACTGATGCATATAATCCCAGAACAATCTTATAATTGTTGTTAATATCGCTTGGTGTCATAGGTTTCTATTTTCATAGCAACTGACACTAGCTTTGTTTCATTGGTTTTAGCTTACTATAAAATCTGGCGTAGAAGGTCTTTAGCTATAGTATCACCCACTTAGGTGTCAGTATAAAACTGATATTGTAGGTCTAGTTTAACTGAAACTATATGTGATGTTTGTACTAGTAAACTCAGACTAACACCTTAGGAGAGCAATCTGGAGAGTTTTCTAGAGAGGCAAGAGGGCTAAATTAAAAGCCAACAGGATTGGGTTCTCCAAGTTGTCATTTTTTGGTATTTGAGCCCCATTGAGAGGACTATCCTAATAAGGAATCCTAGGAGGCATCTTTATCCCTTGAGTGGAAAATTAGCCACCATCCCCCAAACACTTAGACTTCGCTTCCCATCCCCTAAATCCAATGGATGAGAGTCTATCCCAAATCCTTCAATGTTCAAATGAGGTTTTGGACTAATAATCATTTACCCACTATTGATGATTATTGATACTATATAGTAATATATAATCTATATTTTGATGGTTGTTTCTTGTTATTTTGCACCATTTTGTACATGAGAGCTCCATTCATGAAACAAAATCTAACAAATCTCTTTAGGATTTATGATACGAAAAGGGTGCCATGTGGTGCCTAACACCTTCCCCGCATGTAACATGATGCTTTAATTGAGCATTGATTGACCTTTTGACTTATCCACTCACTTTTTATAGAATATTATATTATTTTATTTGTTTCCATGTAAATGTGGTAATGATTGTAGTTCTTTTTTTCTCGACCCGTCCACCATATCCACCATTCATTTCATTCTACTACTAAAAAATCTCACCAAAACCAAAATACCATATAAACACTCCATAGTAACATCTCCTCTATCACTTTACAAACAAAGTCATTTTTTTGAGAAATGGTCATGATTTAGTTACCCTTATGATTTATTCAATCACTATAGATATGATCTCATTAACCCTCTCTATTATAAGACAAACCCTTTCATTTCTTTCCTTCTCCATCTTCTTCTATTTTTTAACCCATTTAATAACATTTAACAACAAACAAAGTCAAAGACCACCCCCACTACACTATTAACTACATCACATCACATATGCTTTTTTTTTAAGTTACATCACATATGCTTCTAATCTACAATCATTAATCATATTTTTTTTCTATCTTCATATAGCTATAATTTGAAATTTCTATTGGCATCACTACCCAATACATTCTTTCATTGCAAATGATATAAATTAACACATTTTTTTAAATCACACCATGTATTACATCCCAATAATATCACATCCATCTCTTTGCAATCATATGATCTATTGTTCATTATCCCTTTTGGGCTATTAGAATTCTAATAAAACTATTATGATGTATCCATCTTCCAATATTTTTTCAAATTAGAAATTTAACCCCAATAACTCTCTCCCTTTGTGACTACACTCTGTTAATTACATCCATTATTTTCTCTCACCCTCCCTCCTCTCTCTTAAAAAATATCTATCATCCTTACAACTAAAGTCATGTGTTTCCATTGAAACGGATTACAATCCAAATGATAGTTCTCTCATGTGCTCCTTTGACTAATATAACTTGAAAAAATCATATGTATGTTAGAAGTTGCCTCCCCTAGATCCATCCCATAGGGGTAATTCCTATCGAACAACTCTCCTCTCCCTAGCCAAGTGGTTTAGTGACAGTGCAACCTCTAGACCTACTTTTGTTTGGGTCAGGTGAGAGGAGGTCGACTAGCTCCCTGTTCCTTTGACTAATATAACTTGAAAAAATATGATGTATGTTAGAAGTTGCCTCCCCTAGACCAATCCCATAGGGGTAATTCCCATCGAACAACTCTCCTCTCCCTAGCCAAGTGGTTCAGTGACAGTGCAACCTCTAGACCTAGCTTTTGTTTGGGTCAGGTGAGAGGAGGTCGACTCGCTCCCTACAAAATTGCTTACATTCCTCTTCACAAATAGTGAAAAGTAGGGATAATGTCCCATCTTACCAAGGAAATGTAGTGATGGTCTACCTTTCTGACCAAGTGGCAAAGCCCTATAAATAGCTACCGAATAAAGGGATCACAATCTAGTTGCAAAGACAGATGTTAATTAGTGTAGGTAAGAACCCACTTTGTATATGGTGGATCCACAAATCTTTATTCAAAGCATGACGAAATTTGTGGCACTTGAATGGAAACACCCTATAGTGTAGGTCCTCATCCAGATAACCTGACTGCTCTGTTGGATTGGCAAAAGGATCTACACTAGGTCCTGACAAGTTGGGAGTTTGAGATGATGTTCAAGTCATATATTAACAAGATGATTTGCATTAAGTGGATCAAACAAAGCTTGAGATCCAAGAGGTCAACTCTCCTTGGGACTATACATGCCCCTAGTGAAAATCTATTGGGAAATACGGGCATAGAGTATAGCAACAGAGACAAAAAATTATCTATATGTATTCTCATACTAGCAAGATCGCGTTAACTAATATGAATTAGGAAGGAGGGTTTACTGAGTTATACATGGTCTTGTATCAAGTCTAGCAACAACAACTTGCTTCTATGCAACTGTTTTCATTTTCCCTTAGACGGTAAGGACAATATACACTACGTAATATTAGCATGAGAGCTGGCTCATTATTTGGATGCTAACCCTAAGAAATACAATATTATGAAAATAGATATTCACAAAGCATATGATATTGTCAGTTGGTAATGATTGGAAGTTATACTCTTAAGAGTTTGGTTCATGAATGTCATAATTATTATGTATGTCTCTCTTCAAAGAGGCATGGGTTAGAATATCTTTGGATGGGATGTCAAATAATTTCTTCCCCATGTTCAATGGACTGAAACAAGCAAACCCCCTCCCTTCTCATTTTATTTGATGAAGCCTTATGTAGGATTGTGAAAAGAGTCATGAAATTGGGATTGCTGGATATATTCACAACAAGAGGTATAGCTACGACCCAGGAGATCTACTTTATGATGATAATTCAACCAATATTGCTTCCTTGAACCACTTAATGCCCAACATGGTTGGATACACGGTATTTGTTGGGAAAGTGATGAACACTAGTAAGTTATACATTCTTGTGGGATGTGATGACCCTATTTGTAGATACAACATCATAATCACATAGAAATCCCTCCCTCATTGAATGTGATCAAGTATTTGGGTACAAACCTAGTTAGAGGTAGGCAAGGCAGAACCACTTCTCCCCTCCTATAGATAAAATCCAAATGAAGATTGCCAACTGGAAGGGACAATTATTCCCCTTTGCATGTAGGGCTATTATCATCAACACCACCCTCGCATCCATTCCAATTTATACCCTTACCACTTCACTCGTGCTAGATGTATTTGTTAAGAAGATCAACTCCTGGATGGCCTCTTTTCTACGGACGGTGAGAGACTGTTCAAAGTGGAAATCTTGGGTAGCGTGGACATCTCCACTACTAAGTAAAAATGAGGGTAGCCTTGACATTATGGATATAACCTTAAAAAATGAAGCATTATTGTTGAGGGATTGCTTGGAGGTGATTGTAAGTAATTCTCTATTGGCACAATAATGCAAGGCTACATATCAAATATCTAGAGTAGGAACTGATATGGAACACTCTTACTTAAACTCATAGACTACCCATCCCTATGTTCAAGGAATATGTGGGAGATGTTCACTACTCTGATAAACATTCTAGGCAGGATACAAGTAGTGGAAGATGATCCTTTTGTTATGAAAATTGGTGTAGAGAACCCCTCCATACCCATGCCACATATCATGATGACATTAATTTCCATATACAAGTGAAGGACTTCTGGTTTGATGAGAAGTGTTGAGATTGGTTTTTGTTGAAGCACTCCTTACATAGGAGGACCTGCATTGATTGTTAGTTCTTACCACTGTATCAATGAAGAGGAAGACTGTAGGATATGGACAAACGATCTAAATGGTCACTTCTCCCAAAAAATGTCCAAAAATACCTTACATCACCTACAACAACCCTCCCATGAGCCAATGATATGATTGTGGATGAAGGAGAGCCACTGAGAGTGAATGCGGTAACCTAGAAGGCGATTAGTGGCATGCTTGTCACCAATGACAACATTAAGGGATGTCACATTCAGCTAGACTCCAAATGCCATTGTTGTGATGTCACACAGGTTGAGACTATTAACCATGTCTTTGTTTATGTCCATACAACACACTACCTATGAAACAAGACACAACACACAGTGAACCTAGATATAATGCTTAACATGGATCTACCGTTGAAAGAACTGCTTCATCATTGTTTGGATAATGCCTCATATATATTCCTAAAGTCCTAGATGCATGGTTGTATCTAAAACTCAGTGGTGTGGACTATGTGGAGAAGTAGACGCAACACTAAATATGACAACATTGTTCATGATCATATATGAATATGAAAATAAATCATATATGTGGCAAGAAGTATGAGTAACAACAAGTGCTTTAAAATTTAGGATGATAATGATTTTCTTGATGTGATACATGCCTTATATTTTTAGAGGTTGAAGATTATGTTGAGCAGAGTTCCTTGATCAGTTGGAAACCCTTTGACATTCTCAACCTCAAGCTGAACCTAGTGACTGAGAAAAAGAATAGACATAATGGCCATGACATAATATGGGTGGATGGTCTTGTTAGCAATCACAGTGGTTGTGTGGTGTGGGATTTTAGATATTGGTTGAGAGCTACGGACCGTGTACATGCCGTTGTGACAACATAGATTACTACTACTAAAATATGTGAATATTTAAATGTGAGGATGTCAACAATTGAGTTGAATGAGGATGCCATAGTTAGGATTCTTTGGGGTACAACCCTAGTCCCGCGGAACTTTAAATCGATAGTCATGACTCTTACATATCTGATTATGGATAATTTTTTTATGGGCCAAGTTGTTGAAAGAGCTAACAATTCAGCCTGATATGAGATTGGGATGTGGGGTTTGCATCTCGATGACCACACCATATTTTGTGATCTGATACAACTCTCACATAGAATTAGAGGACTAACTGCCTTAGATATAAAAACACACCTTATCTAGTACATAGATGGAAACATGTATAATGTTTGATGTGTATGAGCATATTTACGTTTTGTTTTTTTAATTCATTTTTGGATGGCCTTTTTGTTGTGTATCTATTCAGGCTCTCCCTTATGTATTGAGTTGTTATGTTATATGAGGTTGGTACCACGTGGTATGAGTGATGTATAGACCACTTCTTTTTGCCTACTACAAGGAGGGAGGGAATAATGAAAATATTCCTAGATTTATTAAAAATTATGCTCACTTGACCATTTTAATTTACCTCACTCTGACATAATTATAATTTCATGTTAGAAAATACTATTTTTTCCTTATATTTTATCTAAATGTAGCATGAGATCTTAAAAAATATTAAGATGTACAATTTTAAAATCAAACAATAATATATTTTACAAGCACTTAGAATTTATTCATCAGGTAAAACCTGCAACTAGTTGTATTGCAAGTTGTGAATTCTACTCAGGTTGAGACACTAACGGTAGGTAAAATAAACCAACACTCTTTCATGTTTGTTGTTATTTATACCCCCTCAACTTTCACTTAAAGTAGGTTTAAAATCCTATCACTAATATGATTCATAGAAAATAATATAATAAACTTTCTTCTAGTTTTCACATGCATGACAATTGTATATTTGACTAGATTTATAGATATATTAGGCATATCTCATGCATTATACAGATTTATGGTTATTAGACTACTCTGGTGTTACATCACCTTATTCAGCTAGAGAGAAAAGAAGATAAGATTAAAGTTAATAGACAACTACACTGTGAGTAAAGTAAGCATAGGAGAAAAAGACATGCTGACATTTGGCTGACTAATGTTGTACCATAACACCAACAACCGCAAAAATATAGTAAGAATGTGGAGGTAGGTAGGATTCAACTCCCACTATAGCAGTGCATACAACTTCATTAGAATACCTGTAATGACCCTAACCTGGGTTATTGAGGTAACCCTGTTTGTTTTGGCTAAGTAAGTTGCTTAGAAATTTAATATAATCCTATAAGGATTTTTGTTATCATGTGACACATTTATGTTTCAAGTTTGGTCCTAATTGAATGTTGTTGAAGTAATGTTCCTTTATTTTGGACCAAAGTGCAATTTACCCAAGATGAGGGGTTATATTGCAAAATGTCACATGTTGAACATGCCTTAAGTTTTTTAGCATCATAAGAGAGACAGTGATGTTGTGTGGTGGCCAACCCTTATCCCTTGCATTATCCTCAAGTTTTTATTTTGCATGGCAAGATAAAGATGGAGTGCATGCAAGTACATGTGTCAATCCATGCATGGCCATGTGGCACCTACTAGTAGTAAATTGATGACACCTCATATACACACTTTTTCATGAACCTCAAGTATATATACTCTTCCTTGCACCCCTTAGTGAACTTTTTTGAATCCTACCACCTCCTTGCTCTTAGATATCATGCATAGAGCCTTGGTATCGTGCATAGGTGATGTGGTATCGTGCATAGGGCTTGGGTATCAGCCATAGCAAGTGGTATTGGCCATAGCATGTTGATATCGGCCAAGTGGAGTGTTTTTTGCCACAAGTGAGGGGGATATCGGCCAAAAGTGATGGTGTATCGTGCATGAGTAGTGAGGTATCATGCAAGGTGCTAAGGAGCAAGAGGGAGCTCAATACTCAACCCTAAGGTGATGCCATGATCATCTTCAACCTTATATTGAAGCATGAATCTAGGGTTATGATCTTCCTTTCTTTTCTTCTTCACCAAATGTCTATCCACGGTGATTCTTTGCATATAGAGGAGTTGTGAAGTCATATTCAACCTTAAGAACGTGGAGCTTTGAAGTTATTCTTGAGGTGGGTTATATAACTTGAACCCAATTATATTATTATGCACTTTCAATTCTATCATACTTGTTGATCTACTTGCAATTTTGATTTCTCTTGAATATTTGATGATCCTTTGAGTTCTAAAAGCTTCATGGGACTGTTGTCCATGACTTAGAATAGTAAAAACAAGAGTCTAGAGGTTGATGGTGATGACATCATCAAGGGTGAAGTGATATCGGGTTGAAGCAAACACACACCTCTCTGCCAGATATGGTGTGAAGCGCACACACACACCTCTCTGCCCGATATGGTGTGAAGCACACACACACCTCTCTGTCCGATATGGTGTAAAGCAAGCATACACCTCTTGCCCGATATGGTAAGCATACATACACCTCTAAAGTGATATGGGTAGCAAGCATACACCTCTAAACCGATATTGGGTTAAGCATACACCTCTTGGACGATATGGTGTTGAGCACATATCTCTAAAATTATATGGTGGGTAACCCAATACACTAGATGACAAAATTGGTAAGGTGGTTAATACCCTAGAACATGTGATGGTCAATACACTAAAGTATGGTGTGGCCAATATCTTCAACTAAGGTGAGGACGTTACACTCATATATGGTGAAGTTGATACACCATATGATTGGTAAGGATGATACCTTGATGGGTAAGGGTATGAGGGATATGATGATGTCTAGCTTAATATACACCTAACCCAATACATGTGTTCAACTTGGCATACATGATTCAATCTGATGCACCTTGTAAAGGTGAGGGTAAAACACTCTTAGGAGTGATGAGTGTAACACCAAGTAATGATGTGGTTTGGTTAATACCTTGATAGGTAGAGCACCTAAAGTGGTTGATAATGGTATATCAACAATGCCTTAACTCGAGATGAGTCTATATCACTTGATGATAGTTGGGTAATTCAAATGTGTGACTTATAGCCAATACACTACATGATAAATGTGATGTGTTAGTGCATAAAGTATTAAGATGGGATATACCCTAATACAAGATAAGTTGATGAACTTAAGTAAGTTAAAATCAATGAGGGAAGTGATACATCAAGGTATGATAAATACCACATCCAATACCTCATGGTTGATGCACCTTAAATCCAATTTACTTGGATGAGTAACACATGAAGTGTGTCATGTCAATTGTTACATTGAGATGTAATGCACTTTGATAAGTATAGGCTAACATACCTTGAGAAAGGGTTAAGACAAGATAATAAAGTATGATGTAATCAATATCCTAGAGAGGATGAGAGAGAAACTCATATCTTGTGTTGATAATCATTTAATGACAAATGATGAGAATAGATAAGTATGATTGCATACTTATGATATGAATATATGCTCCTAGATGTGTGGAATAATGAATTAGGGTCTGGACTGATAATATTAACTTGAAACCCTATTTGGCTATAAAAGGAAACCCTAACCCTAATAAAGGGGAAGGATGTATTGCTCTTATTGCATAAGCCTTGTGAGGCATGTTAAATACTTATATGATAAGTATAAAGTTTAATGGCTTTGTGAGCCAAGTGAATAATTGTTGCCTAGTGAGAGGTGACAAGATGTGTAATGACCTTGTGAGTCATGTGAATAAGTTGTTGCCTAGTAAGAGGTGACAAGATGTGTAATGGCCTTGTGAGCCATGTGAATAAGTTGTTGCCTAGTAAGAGGTGACAAGATGTGTAATGGCCTTGTGAGCCATGTGAATAAGTTGTTGCCTAGTAAGAGGTGACAAGGGAGATGATCCCTATTTGATAAAGTCTGTGTGAATAGTAAAGATCTTTTCCATAAGGTGGAAATGGGAAATGAGATAAAATCACAAAATGTTCATGAACATGTTAGACAAGAACAAAGAAAGGAGTGATGACATGTAATCGTCCTTATAATTCCGATGTTGATGGCAAGGAACCTAGGATGAAACAAGAGTAAGTGACTCATGAAAAGTTGAAAGTTCTCGCAATAATCAGAGGAGATGATAATCTCTTCTCTTTGATAAACAACCCTGGGTGACGATGGGGTGATAAGAGGAATATGTTTCTTTGTGTTCTCTCCTTTTAGGGACATGGCAATCAAGTGAGTACTATGACACTTGATGTGCATGGATTAGAAATAATCCATGATGGATAATTAGAAAAGTATCAGTTCATTTTGGACTTTAGTTCTAAGATAAAGATATGTGCAATAAATAATGTCCCAAAGATGAAAGAAATATCCTTTTATATGTGTGGCTTTGGTAATAACAACATAGATATGGAAATGATGAGGATGTGATGTGTTTTTGACACATGTGACGGATACCAAATTAAGGAATTCTGGTATCTAAGAAATATTAGGTGGTATGGGAAAGTAAAATCATAACTCCTAATCAGATTATTTATGTTGGTTACTTGGGATGGCCAACTGTGAAATCAATCTAGTTACATAAAATAGTATGGACATCATATGTTAGGGGCTTATGCTCTACATAAACATAACATCGATAAGGATGTACTAGTTGAAGGAACAATTGTAAAATCATTGTGGGAAAAGCTTATCAAGCTAAAAATAATTCCTTAGAATACCCTTATCTAGATCTATTAAGGCAACTTATACATAGCATCTAAAGATACCTCTAAGATAAATTCTTAATTGATAAGTAACCTCCCCCTATGACAAGAGAATGTACAACTAATGAGATAGTTGGTACAAGTAGTAAGAAAGTTTAGTGTTGTGTCAACATGTTAGATGACACAATAGATGTATGATAAGACTTGTAGTCCCATGTGGGTGACAGAACATAACTCTGGTCTTTCCTTGGAAGTGAAATGCTAAACTGAATGAGGAGTATGGAAGACTCCCCAGAATCAATAATCTTGTCACATAAAGTTGTCAGTTGAGAAAGGTGACAAATTAGTGATGTTTGACACCTGAGTTAAATAGGGTATGTATAATGTTTCTCTGAATAAGAAAAATGTTACCTGACATAGTGTTGACTCTACAATCAATAATGAAAAAGATAGTGGAGTATGTGTCATGTGTGACAGATTCTATGATAACCCTATGTGGAAGAACTTTGTGTTGATCAAATTTATATGGTATCTCCATGACATTAAGATGTTATGTGGAGACTTGATGATATGATGAATGAATAATATATGTCTCCCTTTACCTGGGATTTCAGGGATGAAATCCTTGTTAGGGGTTTATAACTTGTAATGACCCTGACGTGGGTTATGAGGTAACCCTTTTTGTTTTGGCTAAGTAAGTTGCTTAGAAATTTAATATAGTACTCTAAGGAGTTTTTTTATCATCTGACACACTTATGTTTCAAGTTTGGTCCTAATTGAATGTTGTTTGAGCAATGTTCCTTTATTTTGGACCAAAGTGCAATTTACCCAGGATGAGGGGTTATATTGCAAAATGTCACATGTTGAACATGCCTTAAGTGTTTTAGCATCATAAGAGAGAGAGTTATGTTAAGTTGTGGCTTGTGGAAAGCCTAAATTCCAAGGTTGAACTTGTTTGAATAATGTTAGTACCTTGTGCACCAATTTTGGTACAAATTGTAATCTACCCAAAATGTGGGGTTGATATGCAAATTACCACCTCTAGAGTGTTTCTACTTCCTCTATGTATAATTTATAGGAGATAGATTGAATGAGACACCATGTTTGAATCATTTATGAGTGGTAGTATTCTTGGTGATGAAAAGACCAAGAAAGGGGTTGAATGGAAACCCTAATTTGAGCTTGTATTAAGTGTATCGGGTTGTAGTGATTAAATGGGAGTCCCTATCGGCCAAGGATCCAAAGAGTATACCCCCATATAGTGTTTTTAACTCTTTGAATTTTCAAAAAACGAGCTAAGCGCCTCAATAAAGCAATGGTTATCGGCTTGCAACTTTTCTTGGGAAAGTTTGCATTGATTTGTGAATATAATAATAATGTGGGTGGAAGTGGCTTGTCCTAGAAGATAACCAAAGGGGGCTGAACCTTATCCCTTGCATTATCCTCACATTTTTATTTTGCATGGCAAGATAAATATGGAGTGCATGCAAGTACATGTGTCAATCCATGCATGGCCATGTGGCACCTGCTAGTAGTAAATTAATGACACCTCATATACACACTTTTTCATGAACCTCAAGTATATATAGTCTTCCTTTCACCCCTTAGTGAACTTTTTCGAATCCTACCACCTCCTTTCTCTTAGATATCGTGCATACAGCCTTGGTATCATGCATAGGTGATGTGGTATCATGCATAGGGCTTGGGTA
This sequence comes from Alisma plantago-aquatica, assembly GCA_963693085.1. NCBI lineage: Eukaryota > Viridiplantae > Streptophyta > Magnoliopsida > Alismatales > Alismataceae > Alisma > Alisma plantago-aquatica. The sequence continues at coordinate 337,559,327 of OY856413.1, forward strand.
TCGGCCATAACAAGTGGTATTGGCCATAGCATGTTGATATCGGCCAAGTGGAGTGTTTTTGGCCACAAGTGAGAGAGATATCGTCCAAAAGTGATGTCATACCATGAATGAGTAGTGAGGTATCGTGCAAGGTGCTAAGGAACAATAGGGAGCTCAATACTCAACCCTAAGGTGAGGCCATGATCTTCAACCTTGGATTGAAGCATGAATCTAGGGTTATGATCTTCCTTTCTTTTCTTCTTCACCAAATGCCTATCCATGGTATATAGAGGAGTTGTGAAGTCATATTCAACCTTAAGAATGTGGATCTTGGAGCTTTGAAGTTTTTCTTGAGGCAGGTTATATAACTTGAACCCAATTATATTATTATGCACTTTCAATTCTGTCATACTTGTTGATCTACTTGCAATTTCGATTTCTCTTGAATAATTGATGATCCTTTGAGTTCTAAAAGCTTCATGGGACTGTTGCCCTTGAATTAGAACAGTAAGAACAAGAGTCTAGAGGTTGATGGTGATGACATCATCAAGGGTAAAGTGATATCGGGTTGAAGCACACACACACCTCTCTGCCCGATATGGTGTGAAGCACACACACACCTCTCTGCCCGATATGGTGTGAAGCACACACACCCCTCTCTGCCTGATATGGTGTGAAGCGCACACACACCTTTCTGCCCGATATGGTGTAAAGCAAGCATACACCTCTAAAGTGATATGGGTAGCAAGCATACACCTCTAAATTGATATTGGGTTAAGCATACACCTCTTTGACGATATGGTGTTGAGCACATATCTCTAAAATGATATGGTGGGTAACCCAATACGCTAGATGACAAAAGTGGTAAGGTGGTTAATACCCTAGAACATGTGATGGCCAATACACTAAAGTATGGTGTGTCCAATATCTTCGAGTAAGGTGAGGACGTTACACTCGTGTATGGTGAAGATGATACACCATATGATTGGTAAGGATGATACCTTGATATGAGGGATATGATGATGTCTAGCTCAATATACCCCCTAACCCAATACATGTGTTCAACTTGACATACATGATTCAATCTGATGCACCTTGTAAAGGTGAGGGTAAAACACTCTTAGGAGTGACGAGTGTAACACCAAGTAATGATGTGGTTTGGTTAATACATTGATAGGTAGAACACCTAAAGTGGTTGATAATGGTATATCAACAATGCCTTAACTCAAGATGAGTCTATATCACTTGATGATAGTTGGGTAATTCAAATGTGTGACTTATGGCCAATACACTACATGATAAATGTGATGTGTTAATACATAAATTATTAGGATGGGATATACCCTAATACAAGATAAGTTGATGAACTTAAGTAAGTTAAAAGCAATGAAGGAAGTGATACATCAAGGCATGATAAATACCACATCCAGCACCTCGTGGTTGATGCACCTTGATACACCTTAAATCCAATATACTTGGATGAGTAACACATGAAGTGTGTCATGTCAACTGTTACATTGAGATGTAATGCACTTTGATAAGTGTAGGCTAACATACCTTGAGAAAGGGTTAAGCCAAGATAATAAAGTATGATGTAATCAATATCCTAGAGAGGATGAGAGAGAAACTCATATCTTGTGTTGATAATCATTTAATGACAAATGATGAGAACAGATAAGTATGATTGCATACTTATGATATGAATATATGCTCCTAGATGTGTGGAGCAATGAATTAGGGTCTAGACTGATAATATTAACTTGAAACCCTATTCGGCTATAAAAGGAAACCCTAACCCTAATAATGGGGAAGGATGTATTGCTCTTATTGCATAAGCCTTGTGAGGCATGTTAAATACTTATATGATAAGTATAACGTTTAATGTCCTTGTGAGCCAAGTGAATAATTGTTGCCTAGTGAGAGGTGACAAGATGTGTAATGGCCTTGTGAGCCATGTGAATAAGTTGTTGCCTAGTAAGAGGTGGCAAGATGTGTAATGGCCTTGTGAGCCATGTGAATAAGTTGTTGCCTAGTAAGAGGTGACAAGATGTGTAATGGCCTTGTGAGCCATGTGAATAAGTTGTTGCCTAGTAAGAGGTGACAAGGTGTGTAATGGCCCTGTGAGCCATGTGAATAAGTTGTTGCCTAGTGAGAGATGACAAGATGTGTGATGGCCTTGTGAGCCATGAGAATACTTATACAACAAGTGAAATGAATACCTTGGTCTGAGGACCTAGAGGTAATGGTTACCTGTTACAAAGGTAACAATGCTATGTGATGATCTAAGGGTTTGAATACCCAGATCCAATAATTATGATAATGATGTGAAGGGATGAGAATTCCCAGTAATGTGATAAGGGATTGAGATCCCAGGTATCATGTGTTTTAAAGATTTGAAAAGTACGTGATAGATGTATTACACCTTTCTTTGTAGCATTTGTTGTGTTTAATAATGATAACTTGGTTGATGCTAAAAGAATGATGTAATTCACTTAATATATCACTAGAAATCATAAAATGATGCCCTGACCATAGATCCATCAACGTCAAAATTTGCTGAATGGTTAAACGGGTTCCCTGCGGCATAACCCGAAATGCATATTTTTGAATATGTGGGGGCATGGAGGCTAAGTGTCCATGTCTCAGTAATTTCATAAGAATGTCTCAATAGAGCACGGTGAACTGACCCGTGGCTCAGAGCATGGTGCATATGTGACCATGGCTCAGAGTATGGTTCGTAAGTGACCATGACTTAGTAACTGGGGACGGTTGTTAGTAGATGTCCCCCTAAGAGAGCATAGTTGATGTTGTGGCTCTAAGCGAGGATGCCTATGTACCCTAGCACAGCTATATTGCAGCTGACTCCTGCTAAGCCTAAGTGGTCTCGTACTGACCGAGACAAGTGAGGTCATGGCTACCAGCTCTCCCATTGACCTTGTATGGTACCGACTTGTGAGAAGTTTGTGGTCGGTTGGAGATGAATGGGGTATGCTTCATCTCCCCAGGGCATAAGTGTGATTGTAAAATATGTTCAGTTGTGTAGCATATGTTCTTAAGAATCGAATACGAGAAACATTGTTTGATGCACAATTCAGTTATACATCTTAGTTGATAGATGATATTTATGTTTCTTTACCTTCCTTACAAAGCAGAGAGATGATTTATAACTCTTCCATGGGTAGATGCAATGTTCTCCTTAAGAAAGGAGATTACTTCATTCTGTTCATATAGTGAATTATTCTGCCTATTAATATAAAAAGAACCCCTGCTCAGTTTATAAATGCTTAATTTATGATAATAATGTGGTCGGCAGAGAGTTACATCTCTCACTGAGACAATTGTCTCACCCTATGGGATCCACATTTTTTTAGGTGGACGTGCACGAGGTGGCAAAGATCTTTCTGCAGAGGAGGAACAACAACTGAGGCAGCAGTGACAACTCAAGTTGAGTGTATTATCTGTCGTGTCTTGTAGATAGAAGTCCTATGTGCGTCTCTGTACTCTCAGGTCCTTGGAGCTGGTTCGTACTGGTTTCATGAATGATCTGAGATTTTGGCTTGAATGCTTCGAGGTTTTATGTTGCTCCACTATGTGTTTTGAGAGAGGAACTACTATATGTTGTCCTCAAGATATGTTGTACAATGTAATCATGATATGTATGAGTTTTGGATCTTTCACTAAGAGTTTTCTAGAAAAGGATCTCCTTGCAAAATGGTTTTAAATTTTAGTGATTTTTGTTAATCCGCTGATTATGTTTATTCCACTTAATTAGTAACGTTTTGTTTGTCAGTTTGATGACAGTCGTTTCAAGTTTGGTATTAGAGCTTAAGGTTCATTGAGTCTATAGAGACATAGGACTAAGGTGTTGAGTTTGTTTTAGTGTCCTCCAATATACCCTATAGTAACTTGCTTATACAGAAGAAAAGGTGAAGTTTAAAAATGACTAGAGAATACGAGGAACACATTGCTGAGGGCAATGTTGTTGCACCAGGAAAGGGTGTAAGGGATCAGGCAAGAGAAGAATGAGTGCCTGAGAATTCCCAATATGATCTGATCAGGATAAAGAATCCTATGTTTATGCTCTTGATAGGCAGGTTAAGACAATAGTGATACATATAGCAGACTGGATACGAGCATTACAACCTAGGTTACCAGTTCTTAATGCAAAAACTTTGAGCTTTAAAAAGGGTTCATGAATGACATGGTCATGTTGGAACAGTGGAAATGTGGTAAGGATTAACATATGGCAAGAAAATAGACTCTGCCATAAGTTTAGACAGATAGTATATCTGTGATGGCAGTGCCCAAGAAGGGACAATAAGTCGAGAATTAAGGAAATGTCATTACAATTCTAGAGACATTTGCCTAGTTGTCCTAAAAAGCCAAAGTTTTCGGTGCCACCAGTGCAATAAACGCCTAATGCACCAGGGTAGTAATCACGATGTAAAGGCAAAAGTCCTAACTTTCCACCTCTAAGAACCCATGGCTTAGTTTTTACATCGGTAATAAGACTGATAAGACCATGGTACGAGGGCAAGACATGATATAGGTATGGACATGTTGAGCATACTAAACTCTTTTCTTTGAAAAGAAGGGAGGAAATGAATCAACTACCGAGGTAGGCTCGGCTGGGCTTACGAAAGTCACAGCCCAATAGTGTAAAAAGGCAAGAGCAACAACATGAAACAACTAGACTCTATGTGTTGAGTCAACCTGAAGCGGTGGATGACTGCGAGGGGTAACAGTCAGATAGAGCTTTTTCATTTCGATATGCCTTATCTTGATGTTATCTGATAATCATAAAAAGGATTGTTGTTATGGACCTCCATATTGATTGCCCTATGGGAACATAGGGAAGAAATGATGTGAACTATAATTTATATTTTGTTCAGTATTCTTTTAAATGTTTTATAATTGCTCTTATATGTGTGAAAGAGGATGAGATATAGAAGTGATGCCGGGAGAAAATCCAGGAATGTTAAATCATGTGTTTGTGATGATACGAAAAGTAAGGAATATGATAGTACACAAAGTGCATACTACCTAATCTTAGTACTTGTATACTCTATCCAGGTATTCAACTATTGAAGATAAGGTGAGTATGGAATTCTTAGATTGTTATCTTTCTGATTACTCTGATCAAGTAGTCATTTTGAGATAATCTAGTGAGCATAATGAAATAGGAAATATGGCATGGCTATTTTTGTCACAACCTAAGTGCAGTAAATGGAATCTGAGATGATCTCAGATCAATTTGTGTGTGTGAGGAAGTAAAAGAATATAATCCTCGTGATAAGAGAATGAGAACAAGGGAGATGATCCCTATTTGATAAAGTCTGTGTGAATAGTAAAGATCTTTTCCATAAGGTGGAAATAGGAAATGAGATAAATCACAAAATGTTCATGACCATGTTAGACAATAACAAAGAAAGGAGCGATGACATGTAATCATCCTTATAATTCCTATGCAGATGGCAAGGAACCTAGGATGAAATAAGAGTAAGTGACTCATGAACAATTGAAATTTCATACAATAATCAGAGGAGATGATACTCTCTTCTCTTTGATAAACAACCCTGGGTGATGATGGGGTGATAAGAGGAATATGTTTCTTTGTGTTCTTTCCTTTTAGGGACATAGCAATCAAGTAAGTACTATGACACTTGATGTGCATGGATTAGAAATAATCCATTGATGGATACTTAGAAAAGTATTAGTTCATCTTGGACTTTAGTTCCAAGATAAACATGTGTAATAAATAATGTCCCAAAGATGAAAGAAAGATCCTTTTATATGTGTGGCTTTGGTAATAACAACAGAGAGATGGAAATGGTGAGGATGTGATGTGTTTTTGACACATGTGACGGATACCAAAGTAAGGAATTATGGTATCTAAGAAATATTAGGTGGTATGGGAAAGTAAAAACATAACTCCTAATCAGATGATTTATGTTGGTTACCTGGGATGGCCAAATGTGAAATCAATCTAGTTACATAAAATAGTATGGACATCATATGTTAGGGGTTTATTCTCTGCATAAACATAACATCGATAAGGATTTACTAATTGAAGGAACAATTGTAAAATCATTGTAGGAAAATCTTATCAAGCTAAAAATAATTCCTTAGAATACCCTTATCTGGATCTGTTAAGGCAACTTATACATAACATCTAAAGATACCTCTAAGATAAGTTCTTAATTGATAAGTAACCTCCCCTTATGACAAGAGAGTGTACAACTAATGAGATAGTTGGTACAAGTAGTAAGAAAGTTTAGTGTTGTGTCAACATGTTAGATGGCACAGTAGATGTATGATAAGACTTGTAGTCCCAAGTGGGTGACAGATTGTAACTCTGGTCTTTCCTTAGAAGTGAAATGCTAAATTGAATGAGGAGTATGGAAGACTCCCCAAAATCAAGAATCTTGTCACATAAAGTTGTAAGTTGAGAAAGGTGACAAATCAATGAGGTTTGACACCTGAGTTAAATAGGGTATGTATAATGTTTCTCTGACTAAGAAAAGTGTTACCTGACAAAGAGTTGACTCTATAGTCAATAATGAAAAAGATAGTGGAGTATGTGTCATGTGTGACAGATTCTATGATAACCCTGTGTGGAAGAATTGTGTGTTGATCAAATTTCTATGGTATCTCCATGACATTAATATGTTATGTGGAGACTTGATGATATGACAAATGAATAATGTTTGTCTCCCTTTACCTGGGATTTGGGGGACGAAATCCTTGTTAGGGGTTTATAACTTGTAATGACCCTGACCTGGGTTATGGGGTAACCCTATTTGTTTTAGCTAAGTAAGTTGCTTATAAATTTAATATAATCCTCTAAGGAGTTTTTTAATCATGTGACACACTTATGTTTCAAGTTTGGTCCTGGTTGAATGTTGTTTGAGCAATGTTCCTTTGTTTTGGACCAAAGTGCAATTTATCCAAGATGAGGGGTTATATTGCAAAATGTCACATGTTGAACATGCCTTAAGTGTTTTAGCATAATAAGAGAGATAGAGACAGAGTGATACTAAGTGGTGGCTTGTGGAAAGCCTAAATTCCAAGTTTGAACTTGTTTGAATAATGCTAGTACCTTGTCACCAATTTTGGTACAAATTGTAATTTACCCAAAATGTGGGGTTGATATGAAAATTACCACCTCTAGAGTGTTCCTACTTCCTATATGTATCATTTAGAGGAGATAGAGTGAATGAGACACCATGTTTGAATCATTTATGAGTGGTAGTATTTTTGGTGATGAAAATACCAAGAAAGGGGTTGAATGGAAACCCTAATTTGAGCTTGTATTAAGTGTATCAGGTTGTAGTGATTAAATGGGAGTCCCTATCGGCCAAGGATCGAAAAAGGAGACCCCCATATCGTGTTGTTAACTCTTTGACTTTTCAAAAACGAGCTAAGCACCTCAATAAAGCAATGGTTACCGGCTTGCAACTTTCCTTGGAAAAGTTTGCATTGATTTGTGAATATAATAATAATGTGGGTGGAAGTGGCTTGTCCTAGAAGATAACCAAAGGGGGACGACCCTTATCCCTTACATTGTCCTCAAGTTTTTATTTTGCATGGAAATATAAATATGGAGTGCATACAAGTACATGTGTCAATCCATGCATGGCCATGTGGCACCTACTAGTAGTAAATTGATGACACCTCATATACACACTTTTTTATGAACCTCAAGTATATATACTCTTCCTTTCACCCGTTAGTGAACTTTTTCGAATCCTACCACCTCCTTGATTTTATATATCGTGCATAGAGCCTTGGTATCATGCATAGGTGATGTGGTATCGTGCATAGGGCTTGGGTATCGACCATAGCAAGTGGTATTGGCCATAGCATGTTGATATCAGCCAGGTGGAGTGTTTTTGGCCACAAGTGAGGGGGATATCGGCCAAAAGTGATGGCATATCGTGCATGAGTAGTGAGGTATCGTGCAAGGTGCTAAGGAGCAAGAGGGCTCTCAATACTCAACCCTAAGGTGAGGCCACGATCATCTTCAACCTTAGATTGAAGCATGAATCTAGGGTTATGATCTTCCTTTCTTTTCTTCTTCACCAAATGCTTATCCATGGTGATTATTTGCATAAAAAGGAATTGTGAAGTCATCTTGAACCTTAATAACATGGATCTTTGGAGATTTGAAGTTGTTCTTGAGGCGGGTTATATAACTTGAACCCAATTATATTGTTATGCACTTTCAATTCTATCATACTTGTTGATCTACTTGCAATTTCGATTTCTCTTGAATAATTGATGATCCTTTGAGTTCTAAAAGCTCCATGGGGCTATTTTCCATGACTTAGAACAGTAACAACAAGAGTCTAGAGGTTTATGGTAATGTCACCATCAAGGGTAAAGCGATATTGGGTTGAAGCACACACACACTTATCTAACAGATATGGTGTGAAGCACACACACCTCTCTGCCCGATATGGTGTGAAGAGCACACACACCTCTCTGCCCGATATGGTGTGAAGCACACACATACCTCTATGCCCGATATGGTGTGAAGCACACACACACCTCTCTGCGCGATATGGTGTAAAGGAAGCATACACCTCTTGCCCGATACAGTAAGCATACATACACCTCTAAAGTGATATGGGTAGCAAGCATACACCTCTAAACCGATATTGGGTTAAGCATAAACCTCTTGGACGATATGGTATTGAGCACATATATCTAAAATTATATGGTGGGTAACCCAGTACACTAGATGACAAAAGTGGTAAGGTGGTTAAAACCCTAGAACATGTGATGGTCAATACACTAAAGTATGGTGTGGCCAATATCTTCAAGTAAGGTGAGGACGTTACACTCATGTATGGTGAAGATGATACACCATATGATTGGTAAGGATGATACCTTGATGGGTAAGGGTATGAGGGATATGATGATGTCTAGCTCAATATACACCTAACCCAATACATGTGTTCAACTTGACATACATGATTCAATCTAATGCACCGTGTAAAGGTGAGGGTAAAACACTCTTAGGAGTGATGAGTGTAACACCAAGTAATGATGTGGTTTGGTTAATACCTTGATAGGTAGAACACCTAAAGTGGTTGATAATGGTATATCAACAATGCCTTAACTCGAGATGAGTCTATATCACTTGATGATAGTTGGGTAATTCAAATGTGTGACTTATGGCCAATACACTACATGATAAATGTGATGTGTTCGTGAATAAAGTATTAGGATGGGATATACCCTAATACAAGATAAGTTGATGAACATAAGTAAGTTAAAAGCAATGAGGGAAGTGATACATCAAGGCATGATAAATACCACATCCAACACCTCATGGTTGATGCACCTTAAATCCAATATACTTGGATGAGTAACACATGAAGTGTGTCATGTCAATTGTTACATTGAGATGTAATGCACTTTGATAAGTGTAGGCTAACATACCTTGAGAAAGGGTTAAGCCAAGATAATAAAGTATGATGTAATCAATATCCTAGAGAGGATGAGAGAGAAACTCATATCTTGTGTTAATAATCATTTAATGACAAATGATGAGAATAGATAAGTATGATTGCATACTTATGATATGAATATATGCTCCTAGATGTTTGGAGCAATGAATTAGGGTCTGGACTAATAATATTAACTTGAAACCCTATTCGGCTATAAAAGGAAACCCTAACCCTAATAATGGGGAAGGATGTATTGCTCTTATTGCATAAGCCTTGTGAGTATAATGTTTAATGGCCTTGTGAGCCAAATGAATAATTGTTGCCTAGTGAGAGGTGACAAGTTGTGTAATGGCATTGTGAGCCATGTGAATTAGTTGTTGCCTAATAAGAGGTGACAAGATGTGTAATGTCCTTGTGAGCCATGTGAATAAGTTGTTGCCTAATAAGAGGTGACAAGATGTGTAATGGCCTTATGAGTCATGTGAATAAGTTGTTGCCTTGTAAGAGGTGACAAGATGTGTAATGGCCTTATGAACCATGTGAATAAGTTGTTGCCTAGTAAGAGGTGACAAGATGTGTAATGGACTTGTGAGCCATGTGAATAAGTTGTTGCCTAGTGAGAGATGACACGATGTGTGATGGCCTTGTGAGCCATGAGAATACTTATACAACAAGTGAAATGAATACCTTGGTCTGAGGACCTAGAGGTAATGGTTACCTGTTACAGAGGTAACAATGCTATGTGATGATCTAAAGGTTTGAATACCCAGATCCAGTAATCATGATAATGATGTGAAGGGATGAGAATTACCAGTAATGTGATAAGGGATTGAGATCCCAGGTATCATGTGTTTTAAAGATTTTAAAAGTACGTGATAGATGTATTACACCTTTCTTTGTAGCTTTTGTTGTGATTAATAATGATAACTTGGTTGATACTAAAAGAATGTTGTAATGCACTTAATATATCACTATAAATCATAAAATGTTGCCCTGACCATAGATCCATCAACGTCAGAATTTGTTGAATGATGAAACGGGTTCCCCGCGGCATAACCCAGAATGTATATTTTTGAATATGTGAGGGCATGGAGGCTAAGTGTCCATGTCTCAATAATGTCATAAGAATATCTCAATAGAGCACAGTGAACTGACCCGTGGCTCAGAGCATGGTGCCTATGTGACCATGGTTGAGAGTATATTTGTAACACCCCTCCATTAGACATATATTATAATTGAGCATAAGTTTTTATCTTGAAGGAGGAATGTCACATTTATGAAATCATAACAAATAAATACATAAATCACCATTGAGATTCATACATTGTTCTTTACATAAAAAACTATGGTTGAGTTCTATAACATGTTACAACCCCAATTTTTAGTTCATTTGCTGAGAAATGTAATTTATCATATTAAAGATAAATGAACAAATAATGATTGAATGCATGAATTTTGTTACAATAGCCTTGATGATTGCTTTGTGGGCTTTATTGGCTATTGGGCCCAATAACAAGGAAATTCAATTAGTAAATGAATAATTAAGTTTTTGAGAAAAGAAAGGTGTGGAAACCTCCAGAAGGCAAAAGAATACAATCCAAAGTTGGATTTCATGCCTCTTGGGTTCCTTGGAGTCTAAAGTTGCATAGAGAATGCAATAAGAAAAGAAAAGACCAATTAAGTATTTCATTGAAAGAAATTGAAAATAATAATAAAATGTGGAAAATATGTGAAAAGAGATATAATTGAGTTATCCTTGGTGGATTTTCATATCCCAAGGATTCCTAATGTTAAAAGGAAATTCCAATAGGAAAATAGAAGAGAGATAAAGAGAAATCCTTCAAAAGAGAATTAAAAAGGAAAAGAAATTGATTAATAAAAGGAAAATATGAGAAATTGACTTTCAAAAGAAGATAAAGGCAAATAGATTTTCCCCAATATGGGAATTCGTGCCTTTGGGATTTCTTGAGGTCCAAGGGACCCAAAATAACAAGATAATGGCAAAGGGAAAAGAAATAACAATTAATTTTGAATAAATTAATGAATAACTTAGGAGAGAAGGAAGCCTTCTCATCCATTACAGTTTGTTTCCCAAATTTTGTACAAAGCTAGATAATGCCAAGACAAACCTTCCCTTAAAATTTGAGTTAAATACGAGTTATGGTTTGGGAGATATCGATTTTCCAAGTTATCTACAATTTGGGAATTATTCTGAATTAAAGAAATAAATCGTTTCCCTTATGTTTGATCGCGGGCGATGAGATCCGTTGGATCTTAATCCAACGATGGACAGTCATCATCTAAGTCCCAAGCAGACTTGGACTCTGCCAAGTTTTAGAGGATCTTTCCTCTCCAGTTTCCTCGCAATCCAGGGAGTGTGCACACCTGATCATTATTGCTTTGGATTCGGGAAAGAAAAACGAAGGGAATCATCCCTAGTTTGTCGAGGATTGTCACCGTTTGGGAGAATCCCCAATCCAACAGGGACCTGCCCTGACCCTATAAATAGGAGAGGGTGAACAAGGGAACCGGTGTGCATATTATCTATCCTAGATGCTGCGGCGGATCGAGAGGAGTCTACCTGTGCGCGCAACCATGACCTTCATCGTCGACCATCCAGTTTGCCTCGTCGGAATCCGGTGAGTTGGAGGCGGTACTAGTGTGACCAGGCCCAATAATTGAGGGCTTGATCAAGTTTGGGGGAGGGAGGTGAAGCTCCCTGAACGTTCGGCGCGCTCGCAGGTGGTTAGGATCGCAGAGTCAACACCCGAGTTGACCACCGGAGCTGTTGTCTCTCTCGCGCAAGGTTGAAGACGAAGGACCCAACAAAATTACTGGGCTGCCCCTCCGTGTCTTCAATACAGGTAAGGGCATTCTGGTCCTTTGTATCTTAAAACAAAAGAAAGGTGCATGATCCCTGAGCCGTGGGATGCCACATAGTCCACCGGACCATAGATCGGACGACGCTCATTATTCTGGAATTTGCTAATAAATAGATAAAAAAGGGTTTTTCCTATAAAAATCATATCTTGAGATAGGAAACTCAGATGGGAAAAGTTAATACATGAAAAATGATCAGAAAAATACGAGGGATGCATTAAAAATGGGTTGGGCACCTAAATCTATATATTTTTCAAAAGTGCATATTTTGATGGAAAAAGTGTTAATTTGTGATTAGAAAACCTAATTGTTGATAAAGGATAGATTTAATCTTGCAAATAAGTTATTTCGAGCAATATTAAATTGGTTAATGATTAAGATGGTTTTTAATCTATTTTGATGATGGAATTGCAAGGATTAGGGTTTTAAACCTAATATGTTGATTAAAACCCTTAGAAACCCTAAGTGAGGGAAAAAGGGAAGAAAGGATATAATAATCCGAAAATTAGGGTTTTTGTTATCCAAATCTGATCTTAAGATATTAATGGAAAATAAACTAAGATAATTAGGGCTTGATGGATATTTTATAAAAATAAAGTAAAAGTGGTAAAAAGGAAGTGAAACCCTAATTATGGTCAAAACCCTAAAAAGGGCTAGTAACCCTAGGGCATAATTAGGCCTATTATATTTGAATACCATGATCCATGATAGAAATATATTGGATGCCTTTTTCAGGATCAACATGTGTGTACTTTCTTGATCTCTTGATTGGTTGAGTTATTTCTGCATTCAAGTATGTTTATCAGGTATGTGGTTAATTATGAATAACCGCCTTAGTTTCCCGAGGATTTTCCGGATGGTTAATCTCATTGAATGCAAATTATCAATTTGGATGTTCATACTTGCAAATCATAAAGTCACTATGATTATCACATTAATAATAGAAGTATGTATTCTCGCACCTACATGCTATCCTGATGGAAGATGTCAAAGTTCAGGCCCAGATGGGTAGACCAATGGGCACCATGAGTGGTGACCCCCAGGAACCAAGCTCGGGAATGAGAAGGTGGCCTATGATATTGCATGACTAGAGGGCACCATGAGTGGTGACCCCAGGCACCAAGCTCGGGATTGAGAAGGTGGCCTTCAGTCATTGGCAAAAGAAACCATAAGGTGGGTATGCAAGGGTTAGGGCAAAAGCAGTGGAGAATGTCATACTAAAAAGCGTAAATTGTTTTGTTAATTAACTTGATTGTGATAATTAGATTGTTATCCATATGTGTATTCTTTTGGTTGTCCCCACATACCGGCATATTCTGATATGCTGACCGACGTTTTGATTGTCGGCATTTTGGGTACAACCCTGAAATGAACAAATAGTAAAGTGACACATTGTGAAATTAAGAAATAAAGTACAAAGAGGATTAGATAGATTAATTCAAGCTCTGGATAGATAGATTTCCAAAGTTTTTCAAAGGTAAGTAAAGTTTTAATTTTATACCCAATTCCAGTTTAGTTAGTAGAATATTATAATTATTATTGATTATTTGTCGAAGCTTTGATCCTGTTAATTGAATAACGACTCTGTCCTTCAGGTCTCCCTTAATTGGGGGTTACCGCGAGGTGGGGTCATTACAATTGGTATCAGAGCATAGGTTACTCACCTAATCATTAATAATTAGTAAATTTTACAAACTCCATAGAACCGAAGGAGTTATTAGAGGATTTTTCGAAAGACAAAGGTGTCTAGAAAAGGATCACGTCTGGGGGCTGGCAATATTTTCCTTCGCACCGCTAGTCGGAATACGAGGACTCCCAGATTATGTGAATGTATGGCCGATGTATTAGGATATGACTCGAAATAAGATACCTTTAGGACTCTCTCATCTTGTTCATCCCTTCTCAACTCAAATTTTGTTAAGGGCCTTAAGGATTAAGGTTTTCTCTCTTTTCCTCACCCTCTCAAGGTATGGGTAAGGTTGATAAGGTTTAAGGAATCCTCCACCAAAATAATGAAAAGCATGTAAATAAGATGTCATGGACATAATCTTAATAGAGTAAGCGTAAGCTAAAGAATAAATACATTCTTAGGTCGTATGACATGAGTTGGCATTGCCCTCAGGAGAGACATGAGGCTAGACCTTCTTGTCTGGAGGATGAGTAGAGAGAGTTAGTCTTGGAGGTAGAGATCTCCATTACAAGTAGAGACCTGGCACATCATCTGAGGATGATGTGAACCCTAACCCTAAGTGGAGGTTAGAGAGAGAGAGATGACATGATGAGTTAGATGTTGTGGTATACCAGGTGTTTGGATAGACATGCCTTGGATGCCATATGAGCCATGAGAGGTTGATGATTGAGTACCTTTGGCAACCCAACCCTGGGAAGGGTCGTGCATGTTTGAGCGAAGGATAACTCCTTCGTGGATGATGTTAGAGAAAAACCTATAGAAACCTTATGGGCAGTTGCAAGTAGGATATAGCTTGTACCCAGAATACATCAGTAGTGCGAGCAGTAGGTTGAAACCCTGGCCAAGGGAGTATGTTGGATAGCTAACGAGATAAGCATAAAGGGCTAGGGATAACCTTGAGCAAACAAAAGTTTGAACATAGGCTTCGTTATGTAGGGGTATGCTTGTGAGCTTGATCCATCTTCATGGAGGGAGGACCTTTAGTATAAGGCTGATTGTGGAGTTAACTCTAGAGAGAGAGAGAGTAGGACCATGAGCAAGAAGGTTGGAAACCTAAAACCCTGAGATGTGAGGAACAATGGAGAATCGAGAATGATGCGGCCTAAGTGGATGATAGTGGTTGCCTCATGCATGATCCCTGGAGGCTGATGATATCTTGATTGCCTTTAGAGGAACTAAAACCTAGAGAGAGGATGATGCTTCTGGTACCTATGTGCCTATGGTATAGGTGTTTACCTTCTGAGATAGGAAGAAGAGTTCCTTAGACCTAAAGAGGTTTGGTAATAGGTTGTGAGGCCTTGTACCTTGTTGGTTGTCCTTGAGGATGACTCGACCCTGATGTGTTGCTCGAGTAGAAGGATGATAGGGAGTGCATGTCATGCCTTATACATGCTTGATTTGTGATTAAGAGTTTGAACATGCAGTTGGACACCCAAAGGTGAACCTAGGGTTCCTAGGCCTAAGAGGGGAAGTAGTGTACCTGATGATCATGATGAGATTTGAGTCTCTATAGATTCGAGCATGGTACTCCTCATGTGTAGAGGGAAAAGGAAACCCCTTAAGTTAAAGGTATGATTGATGAAACCCTCACAACTAAGTTGGTCTAATGTTGAGGGAAGAGAACAAGTGTGACCTAACATGGTTTAAAAGGTGGTCTGCTTGTGTCTTAGTAGTTGTTGGGTTAGGCATGCTCATGTGAATGTAAACCCTAAGGACGCTTGTGACCTTTGTTATCAAGGTGTAGTTTCCTCCCATCTTGGGAGAGGGACCCTTTGGTAGGGTGTTTACCAGTTTTGTTGGTTTTGAGGTAACCTAAAGAGGTTTCATAGGATCTTGAGAAGCTAAGTGGAAAGCACATGGCATGAGAATGAACCTGCAGACCCATAGATTACCATCTCTTAGTGCATGTGGATGTGTTACCATAGAGGTAATCGGTATGGGGCCTGGCCAAGGAAGGCAAGTTGCCATGACCCCTGTGAATGGACGAAAGACAACCCATGAATGCAGAAAGAGATGATGAAGGCTTGGGTAAGGTTCTATGTTGGACATGTACTGTAATGGAATCCTAAGTCAATCCTAGGGTCAGATAGGGATAAGACCGATGAAAGTAGGAGTTGCCTAATTCCCTAGTTGCACATGACCATAGGGTCAGGAGGTAACATCTATCATTGTCTGAGGGCCCTGGGTTAGGAGATTGATCACCTTCATGAACTCATGGGACCCAAAGGGCAGATGAGTAGGGCACTCTTTGGATGCATAAGGGAAATGGGATGACCCCAGAAGTGACGGCACCCTATAGACCTAGAGGAGATGACCAAGGATTGTGTGGTGACCCAAGTAGGTTCCAGATCAGTTTTCCATGGAAGTAACTTCGATATCAAGATGATTGTGAGGTAGAGACATATGTGGCACGTTTCAACTTAGATTTGAAAGTGTACCGACAAGGTGGGTTGTACCATCTCTACTCTTGGAACATGAAGAACTATGTATTTGGACTGCAGCCAAATGCTTATTTCCTCTTGTTATGGGAGTGAGAGATAAGACAGTACGCATGCCTTACACCAAGGATAAAGATGATGTAAGTTGGAACGTTGCTACAAGGTATGAGGATAGAGATGATAACACACCTTTGTGAAGCGAATAATACATGGATGGTTTACAAAAACTAAGAGTATTAAGGAGATCATCTTGTGAGGATGTTTTATCTTGAACTAGGTGGATTTTTAAGTGTTACAAGGAATCAAAAGGTTGAGTTTGATCACCATGAGGATGAGCTCAGAGTTTCTTGATGAAGACAAACTTAGAGTTGAGATGAGATAATAAGTGGAATACATGGAGGTGTATGTCTGCAACATTACCTAACACATAAGGAGGTGAAGTGGTAATGAATGCTCTCGTTGAGATATAGTTTGTCACACCCTGATCTCACACTAACCACTAATCACGAGATTAGGGCGCGACGGAGGGATTATCACATAAACAAATCACTGAGAACTTTTTTTTTAAAACCTCATAATGATATCCGGATTATTGCTGTAAACTAAAACATAATAAACTATTGCGGAAGCATTTCAATTAAACTGGCTAGAGAACATAAACAGAGTTTACAACATGTAACATTGTTTAACAGAAAGTAAAACATAACAGTTAATTTACATCTTTTACACATTCACCATACATACTCTCTCTCACCCACACCATGTCCCAAGGACCGAGGGGAAAGGATTAAGAGACCTCTAACTAAACTAACTACATATACCTTCTACTGCCAAAAACTAGGATGGAAAGATCCTTCAGATTCTTGATGTTGTTGTTGACCTGAAAATGTTTGAGTAGAGGAGTGAGCCTACTCGCTCAGTGAATAGCCTTTCATTTAGCTATCACTAAACAACTCATCAGATATATAAAATTGTAATAAAGCATAAGAACAGTTCTATACTGAGCAATTCTAATGGCATAATAATTCTATCAGGCAATATTCATATTTCTATATAACAGCAGGTATCACATAACTGTAAGCATTAAATATAAGGAACTGCATATCTTAATTAGTTAGACAATTATTAACAACTAACACATAAGATTCTAAACTACTAACATATTAACTTTATTGTGATCCTATATGATTACATTTTAGTTATGCCCCAAACATATACAACGCACTCTGCATATGAAGATATGTAGCGAACTACGATCCCACAGTACAAGACTTAGCGACACACCCGGGAAATGCTAAGTCTGACTTCTCGTCCTGGTCTGCATAGGACTCTCAGGCTCACAAGGCCTCACTGCACTAACTCTGAGTGCTCTGGACTCCTCCTGCAACCTGTAGTGCACATTCGGAGGGTCTCTAAGTCTCCGATGCCTGGGCGTATCCCCAGGGATGACCGGGACATTCTCTCGGATCTCCGATGCCTGGGCGTATCCCCAAGGCTGACCGGGATCCTACCTCTCAGACTTCGTGTCACCGAGACATTCAGTATTTGTTGGACACGAGTCTCCGATGCCTGGGCGTATCCCCAGGGCTGACCGTTTTACCCCAAAGGTACAGACCGCGCAATGGGGTTCTATGGTGTTGGGGCACCTAAGTCTATTATAACACAATTATATCTTTCATTACTTTAGAACATACAACTGGATTAATACACTTGTTTATGAACTGTACTAATTTCAACCGCTACTCTGTATATACAGGAGTATTCATAGAGCAAGTCAATTATATGTATTGTTCAAACATACACAACAACAATATTTCATTTAATTAAATCTATTTCAACAATTGCATTAAGCACTTTTGGTTTCCGTTGAACCAAATAAAATCATTGAACTGTTCTACACTGATCAGAAGCTGTTCTAGATCATGTATAATCATACCGAAGCAATTTATAAAATAAAATTCAAGTTTCATCAAATACTGATAAAACGCCTGATAACCACTCATATCAGTGCAAAAATGCACAGTTTACCGAAAAATTCCAACGAAGGAGTTAAATGATGATAACTAAATGAACTCCTATTCACCGCGTTTCGAAATGTCCGGGTTCGTCCGGAATTGCGTCTAGAGGCCTATTTACAGGCGGATTTCTGTTGTCTTCTTCCTTGGATTTACTCGTTTACTGTTCTGTTGCACACAGCAACAAGCAGAGGTTGACGGAAATGAGCCCAATTGGTGGCTGAACTTGCTGCGAATCTAACTAAGCTTCCAATTCGAGCTCCAAATAGCAAACCACTACTGCTGGGCGCCCCAAAAACCTTCCCCAAGCTGCTGCAAATCGCAGCTTGCTGCTACCGTAGCAGCTTTCTACTTCAGTTGGCCGCCTAAGCAGCAAAACGGCTGCTGGCCAAAGGAGAAAGGGGAAGAGGAAGGGAAGAGGAAGGAGAAAAGAAGAAGGGAAGAAGAAGAAACAGACTGTTGGAAAAAAAATGGAGCCAACTGCTCCAGCTGATCGATCGCCTGCTGATCGCCACTGCGGGCCGCAGTGCACCGCCAAAGAAATGAGGAAGGAGATAAGTAAGAAAGGAAAAGAAAAGAAAAACGATCCTTTATAAGTAAAAACTTTGGAAAAATTGCTAAATTGACCCCAGAAACTGAAAATCCTTATAACTTTTTCCTCGGAGGTCCAATCAGCATGATTTCTTTTGCATCTTTTCAAGAATGAGGCCCACTACACTCCCAAGGCATGAAAACATGCTAATCACACTGTTTTACTGATTCAAAATTCCAATTGCATCCAATTATTACTTTACTCAAATTAATCATCTTAATTATGCACTAATTGATCTTATGTGCTTAATTCAACTAAATCAAGTTAATGATGCACTAACCATCACATGAGCACATAAGTTAGCTCAAATAACTTTAATTAGGCTCAAATCATAATGCTTACCAATAAGCTTTGGAACGGGTCATAACAATCTCCCTCCCTTATAAGAATTTCGTCCCGAAATTCCTAAAAGAGAAAAGGAAACTTGTTACGCATCTCAGATTCAAGCTCTCACGTAGCTTCCTCTAGATTATGATTCCTCCACAGAACTTTCACTAATGGTATCTCACGGTTCTTGAGTTTCTTGATCCTTCGATCAATTATCTGAATTGGTCCCTCAACATAGGTCACGTCTGTTATGAGGTGTGCCGGTTCTACTATCTTCTCTGTACCAGGGTAACATTTCTTAAGCATAGACACATGAAACACATCATGAAGATTAGCTAACTCAGATGGCCAACTTATAGGCTACAGGTCCAATCCTCTCAATGATAGGATACGGGCCCATAAACGTAGGAGTCAGTTTGCCTTTCTTACCAAATCTCAGCACTCCTTTCCATGGTGAAACTTTCAAGTATACTTCATTACCAACCTCAAACTCAAGAGGTCTACATCTTTTCTCAGCATAACTCTTCTGCCTGTCCTGTGCAACTTTTAACTGTTCTTTGATCACAGTAATCTTTTCAGTGGTCAAATCTACTATCTCGGGTCCAAGAATCTGCTTTTCACCCACCTCATACCAACATATAGGTGATCTACACTTTCTGCCATACAAAGCTTCATACGGTGCCATACCAAGACTAGAATGGTAGCTATTGTTGTATGCAAACTCTATAAGGCTCAAGTGTTCTTCCAAACTTCCTCTGAACTGCAGAACACATGCTCTCAGCATGTCCTCGAGAGTCTGAATGGTTCTCTCAGACTGACCATCCGTCTGCGGGTGAAAAGCTGTACTGAACCTCAACTTAGTGCCCAAAGCACGATGTAACTGATTCCAGAACCTGGATGTGAACTTAGGATCTCTATCAGATATAATAGAAACTGGAATTCCATTCAATCTGATTACCTCATTCACATATATCTTGGCCAGCTTTGGAACATCAAAGGTTGACTTGATAGGAAGAAAGTGAGCCGACTTAGTTAGTCTATCCACAATCACCCATATTGAGTCAGAACCTCTAGGCGTCTTTGGTAACCCTACCACGAAGTCCATGGTGATGTGTTCCCATTTCCATTCAGGAATAGGAAGCGACTGCAAAGTACCCGTAGGTTTCTGATGTTCGGCTTTAACCTGCTGACATATGCCACATATGGCCACGAACTCAGCTACATCCCTCTTCATACCAGGCCACCAGTACAAATCTTTGAGGTTCATGTACATTTTAGTGTTACCTGGATGCATAGCATACATAGAAGCATGCGCTTCTTCAAGAATCTGCTCTTTCAGCTCACTGTTCCCAGGTACACACAACCTGTCATGGAGATATAACACACCATCAACAAAAAACCTAAACTCTGGCCTTCTCCCTTCCGACATATGCTGCATAACCTGCCACAGCTCATCATCACTCTGCTGCAACTCCTTAATCTGACTATAGAAAGTAGGTTTGACTTGCATCTGTGCAATCAACCCACTCTGTCCTGACACTCCCAAGTCTAGGTTCAACTTTTGCATATCTACAAGCAAGTCTCTCTTGAAACATGCCATAGAAAATGCATCTGCTGTTGAACTTGACTTCCTACTCAAGGCATCTGCCACAACATTCGCTTTACCAGGATGGTAATCGATTGTCACCTCATAATCTTTGATCAACTCAAGCCATCTGCGCTGTCTCCGATTCAAATCCTTCTGAGTGAAGATATACTTCAGGCTCTTATGGTCTGTAAACACCTAACATGTCTCACCATACAGATAGTGACGCCATGTCTTAAGAGCATGAACAATGGCAGCCAACTCCAGATCATGAGTAGGGTAGTTCTCTTCATTCTTCTTAAGCTGTCTAGATGCATAGGCCACAACCTTGCCTTCTTGCATCAACACACAGCCTAAACCTCTCCTGGAAGCATCGCAAAACACTGTATAACCTTTATTTGCCTCTGGCAAAACCAACACTGGCGCTGTGGTCAACTTCCTCTTCAAGATCTGAAAACTCTTCTCACAGTTATCAGACCAAACAAATGGTGCATTCTTCCTCGTCAAACGTGTCAAGGGTGATGCTAGCACACTGAAGTTCTGTATAAACCTTCTGTAATAGCCTGCTAAACCCAAGAAACTTTTGATCTCAGTAGGAGTCTTAGGTTGTTCCCACTGAAGTACAAAATCAACTTTCTTAGGGTCAACGCTAACTCCATCTCTCGAGATAACATGTCCAAGAAATGCTACCTCGGCCAACCAGAACTCACACTTGCTAAACTTAGCATACAACTGATGTTGCCTCAACAACTACAGCGTTACTCTCAGGTGTTGCTCATGTTGTTCATCATCTCTGGAGTAGATCAGAATATCATCTATAAAAACTACAATAAACTAATCTAAGAACGGTTTGAAGATCCGATTCATCATATCCATAAAGGCTGTTGGGGCATTGTTCAGCCCAAACGACATGACCAGAAACTCATAATGCCCATACCTGGTTCTGAAAGCTGTTTTGGGAATATCAAAAGCCTTTATTCTGAGCTGATGATATCCAGATCTCAGGTCTATCTTAGAGAAGATTGTCGCTCCACGCAATTGATCAAACAGATCGTATATTCTCGACAAAGGGTACTTGTTCTTAATAGTGATCTTGTTCAGTTGCATGTAATCTATGCAAAGACGCATAATACCATCCTTCTTCTTAACAAACAGCACTGGAGCACCCCACAATGAAGAACTGGGTTTGATGAAACCCTTATCCAACAACTCTTACAGCTGCACCTTGAGTTCCTTCAACTCAGCAGGTGCCATTCTGTAGGCTGGTAGTGCAACTGGATGATTGCCTGGATATACCTGAATCTCAAAATCAATGTCTCTGACAGGGGGTAAGCCTGGCAACTCTTCTGGAAAAACATCAGAAAACTCACGAACCACAGGCACATCATCAACACTGGCTGTACTCTTCTCTGCTCTAGTGTCAATCACATGAGCAAGGAACGCTTCACATCCCTTCTGCAGTATCTTATCAGCTACAGCAACAAATACAATACACGTAGGCAGAACTTTCCTGTCTCCAATAAAGACACAAGAAAATTCACCCTGTTGAAAGATAGCTTCCTTCTTCCAACAATCGAGATGCACTCGATACATCTCAAGACAATCCATACCCAAGATGACTTGAAAAGTATTTACATCCAAGGGTATGAGATTAGCAGTAAAGGTATAACCACCAAAAGACAGCAAACATCCGGGACAAAACTCAGTCAGAACTGTTGGTCCACCTAGTGGAACCCTCAACACTAACTCATCTACCAACTCTTGAGTTAATAGGTTAAGTTCACTGACTAAAGAGCGTTGTATAAAAGAATGAGTAGCACCTGGATCTATCAAGACTGTAACCGGCATACTATTGAATAAGAGCATTGTTCCAGTAACAACTTGTGAAGAAATTATACCTTCTTGTGGTGTAAGAGAGAAGAATCGTGCTGAAGCTCTACCACCACCACGACGTCCTCGCTGACCACCTCTGCCACTGGGCATTCCACCACCTCTAGAACCGGAAGCCATAGAAGAACTCGGTCCTTCAACTGGAGGTTGTCTCTGAACATCATAAAACTGAGACTGAGAAGCTTGTGATGCTGCTGGTTGAAGCTGAGGGCAATTCCTTCTTATATGTCCTATCTGCCCACACTGGTAACATTCTGTATGGTCTGAACCCCAACATTGCCCAGAGTGTAATCTTCCACAAGCATTACATACTCGCATCTCCTGTCTCAGTGGACCTGTCACAGAAGTAGATGATCCAGATGGCTGCCCACTAGATGCACGGCTCCATCTACTTGGGCTATGTCTCCCTCTGCTCCTAGAAGAAGAAACGTCCTCGGATCTCTGTTTACTGACGCAGCTAAAGCCACGCCCAAGCTTGGAAAAGAAACCTCTACCTCCACCTCTATAACCGCTGTTAGATTGTCCCCTGACAAACTCCCCAGATCTCTTCTTAGACTCGGGTACCTTATCAGCATTCATAGATTCCTCAACCTGTCTGGCCGCCTCAACGAACTCACCAAAGTTCTCTCTATTTCTTCTACTAGTCGCTAAAACAGTATGCCGGATTTCTGACCTCAGCCCTTCTTGAAACCTCCTGTATCTCTCTATGTTATTAGGTACAAGATGAGGACAGAAGTTCGCCAGCCTGGTGAAAAGCGCTCCATATTCTGTAACTGACATGCTTCCTTGCTTAATGTTCTCTAACTGCCTGGTTTTCTCATTAATGAAAGTAGGAGGATAATAATTAAGATGGAATTCTTCAGTGAAATTCTCCCAAGTAAGCTCTGTACCTCTTCTCTTATCCTCCACACTGTGCCACCACAACTCTGCATCGCCCTTCAGAAGGTAAATAGCATGATTAATCTTCTTCTCTTCTGGAAGCTCCATCAGGCGAAAGACCTTCTCTATCTGTCTCAACCACTCATCAGCCTCAGCGGGATCTATAGTGCCACTAAACTCTGTGCCACCAAGCTTCTTCACAAGCTCATAAGATCGCATCAAATCCTTACTGCTGGTAGAAGTAGAAGCTCGCCTATCAGCCTTATACCTCTCTCTGGTCTCCAGAAACATCCTATACATACGGGATGCTTCATCCACGTGGTCACCACCACCTGGACCCATGTACAGTGGATCAGGGCCAACATGACTCTCGGTCTGGTCATCATGACCATAACCTCTTCCTGCCATCTGCAATAATATAACAGAATATTTCCTGTTAGAAAACTACAGATAGAAGAAAGACACCTAAACCTTAATCCTATTGGTCTCTTATCGTCCCCTGACCTGGACTCTGAGTAACTATGTACTCAACCTATGCTCTGATACCAAGATGTCACACCCCGATCTCACACTAACTACTAATTACGAGATTAGGGCGTGACCGAGGGATTATCACATAAACAAATCACTGAGAACTTTTTTTTTAAACCTCGTAATGATATCCGGATTATTGCTGTAAACTAAAACATAATAAACTATTGCGGAAGCATTTCAATTAAACTGGCTAGAGAACATAAACAGAGTTTACAACATGTAACATTGTTTAACAGAAAGTAAAACATAACAGTTAATTTACATCTTTTACACATTCGTCATACATACTCTCTCTCACCCACACCATGTCCCAAGGACCGAGGGGAAAGGATTAAGAGACCTCTAACTAAACTAACTACATATACCTTCTACTGCCAAAAACTAGAATGGAAAGATCCTTCAGATTCTTGATGCTGTTGTTGACCTGAAAATGTTTGAGTAGAGGAGTGAGCCTACTCGCTCAGTGAATAGCCTTTCATTTAGCTATCACTAAACAACTCATCAGATATATAAAAATGTAATAAAGCATAAGAACAGTTCTATACTGAGCAATTCTAATGGCATAATAATTCTATCAGGCAATATTCATATTTCTATATAACAACAGGTATCACATAACTGTAAGCATTAAATATCGGGAACTGCATATCTTAATTAGTTAGGCAATTATTAACAACTAACACAGAAGATTCTAAACTACTAACATATTAAATTTACTGTGATCATATACGATTACATTTTAGTTATGCCCCAAACATATGCAGCGCACTCTGCATATGAAGATCTGTAGCGAACTACGATCCCACCGTACAAGACTTAGCGACACACCCGGGAAATGCTAAGTCTGACTTCTCGTCCTGGTCTGCACATGACTCTCAGGCTCACAATGCCTCACTGCACTAACTCTGAGTGCTCTGGACTCCTCCCGCAACATGTAGTGCACAGTAGGAGGGTCTCTAAGTCTCCGATGCCTGGGCGTATCCCCAGGGCTGACCGGGACATTCTCTCAGATCTCCGATGCCTGGGTGTATCCCCAGGGCTGACCGGGATCCTACCTCTCAGACTTCGTGTCACCGAGACATTCGGTATTTGTTGGACACGAGTCTCCGATGCCTGGGCGTATCCCCAGGGCTGACCGTTTTACCCCAAAGGTACAGACCGCGCAATGGGGTTCTACGGTGTTGGGGCACCTAAGTATATTATAACACAATTATATCTTTCATTACTTTAGAACATACAACTGGATTAATACACTTATTTATGAACTGTACTAATTTCAACCGCTACTCTGTATATACAGGAGTATTCATAGAGCAAGTCAATTATCTATATTGTTCAAACATACACAACAGCAATATTTCAGTTAATTAAATCTATTTCAACAATTGCATTAAGCACTTTTGGTTTCCGTTGAACCAAATAAAATCATTGAACTGTCCTACACTGATCAGAAGCTGTTCTAGATCATGTATAATCATACCAAAGCAATTTATAAAATAAAATTCAAGTTTCATCAAATACTGATAAAACGTCTGATAACCACTCATATCAGTGCAAAAATGCACAGTTTACTGAAAAATTCCAACGAAGGAGTTAAATGATGAAAACTAAATGAACTCCTACTCACCGCGTTTCGAACTGTCCGGGTTCGTCCGGAATTGCGTCTAGAGGCCTATTTACGGGCGGATTTCTGTTGTCTTCTTCCTTGGATTTACTCGTTTACTGTTCCGTTGCACACAGCAACAAGCGACGGAAATGAGCCCAATTGGTGGCTGAACTTGCTGCGAATCTAACTAAGCTTCCAATTCGAGCTCCAAATAGCAAACCGCTACTGCTGGGCGCCCCAAAAACCTTCGCCAAGCTGCTGCAAATCGCAGCTTGCTGCTACCGTAGCAGCTTGCTACTTCACTTGGCCACCTAAGCAGCAAAACCGCTGCTGGCCAAAGGAGAAAGGGGAAGAGGAAGGGAAGAGGAAGGAGAAAAGAAGAAGGGAAGAAGAAGAAACGGACTGCTGAAAAAAAAACGGAGCCAACTGCTCCAGCCGATGGATCGCCTGCTGATCGCCACTGCAGGCTGCAGTGCACCGCCAAAGAAACAAGGAAGGAGATAAGTAAGAAAGGAAAAGAAAAGAAAAAGGATCTTTTATAAGTAAAATTTTTGGAAAAATGCTAAATTGACCCCAGAAATTGAAAATCCTTATAACTTTTTCCTCGGAGGTCCAATCAGCATGATTTCTTTTGCATCTTTTCAAGAATGAGGCCCACTACACTCCCAAGGTATGAAAACATGCTAATCACACTGTTTTACTGATTCAAAATTCCAATTGCATCCAATTATTACTTTACTCAAATTAATCATCTTAATTATGCACTAATTGATCTTATGTGCTTAATTCAACTAAATCAAGTTAATGATGCACTAACCATCACATGAGCACATAAGTTAGCTCAAATAACTTTAATTAGGCTCAAATCATAATGCTTACCAATAAGCTTTGGAACGGGTCATAACATAGTTGCCTAGTTTAGCTGGAAGCTATAAGAAGTTGAGGTTGTCAGGCTAACCCTAAGTTTGAAAAGAAATAAGTATGGCTAACACTCAGATGTAACGATATCGGTTGATCAAGTTAGTAGTTGTTTGGTTAGCCAGCCTAGGCCTTGATGCAATAAAAGGATGGTTGTAGAACCTCAAATGCACTTCTTTGGATAGGAAGGTAATAAAACCCTAATGAGAGTGGTTAAGGGTTTTCAAGGAATCGATCTTGAGGAATCATGACATATAGGAGATCATGGTTTAAGATCACCAAACACCGTGATACTACAAAGATAATAAGTGACAGTAGTACTTGGGATGCTTAATATGATATTGCTTGTAGCATGTGGCCATGCAAGTCAGGAGGTGAAGGACGAACACCAGTAACTCGATGCACGGATATAAAGTATAAAGAGTTCCCGAGAGGGAATGGGAGTTCATCACTATAGATGTTGTGAGTCTCCCCTAGACCAAGGAAGGTCAATATGCAAAATGGGTTATGGTAGATCGCCTTACCTAGATAACATGAGAAAGAAAGAATGTTGTCAAGGGACAGATTCAGTTGAACTACTTAAGAGAGAGAGATGGTTCAACTTCACCATGATGCAGGTTCAAAAGTTCTTGAGGGTGACCTAAAGGTTCACTTCCATGAGGTGGAAGTAGATACAGGAAGAACTCGATATTAGTACCGCTTATCACCCTTAAATAATGGTTAGTATGATCCAGACTAAAGGGTCTGATGAGAACATGTGTGCTCATTCAAGGTGATACAAAGGGACAGTTCTTAAGATGTGACATTAACCACCATAGCCTTTATCGAGATGAAAGAAGTTCTAGAAGGAGGTTGTGTCGGTCACCACATCATTAAGATGATGTTGGTGAAGGAGGCCTCACGAAGGTCAGAAAAGAACCAAAATGTGTGCAGATGAAGTCGCTTTGATCATGCAATGGCTGAGAGAGAGCCTAGTGGTGACATGAGTCATGAGTGGATGTAAAGCAGACTGACATGCAGTTCATTGTGGGAGAATATGTGATGTGAAAATCCGACCCCTCTAAGCTACATCTGAGAAAGTTGAGTCCCCGATATATGGGTCCATTTGAGATGGATTGGTAGAGATGGTTGTGTTTAGCCTTGCCCCTCAGGATAACATGATGTGTAATGTGTACCATGAGTCCAATCTAGAGCACTATGTGAGGTTCCCAAGCCATGTGTTGAGCCTTGAACCTATTCAGCTTTTGAGAGGCTGAAATGTCCTGAGTCACCTATGAGGGTATGTTATACCAAGGTAAGAAAGAACTCAGATGGAATAATATGAGATAATGAAGGTTCTTGGGAAGCACCATGGAAAGGGTGAAGCCACATGGGAGCCCTGATGGACATAAGAAAGGCTTATCCTGTTTGTTTGTGTGCCTGGTGGAATTTTGAGGACAAAATTCTTATAAGAGGGGAAGGATGTTACAACCCCAATTTTTGGTTCATTTGCTGAGAAATATAATTTCTCATATTAAAGATAAATGAACAAATAATGATTGAATGCATGAATTTCGTTACAATAGCCTTGATGATTGCTTTGTGGGCTCTATTGGCTATTGGGCCCAATAATAAGGAAATTCAATTAGTAAATGAATAATTAAGTTTTTGAGAAAAGAAAGGTGTGGAAACCTCCAGGAGGCAAAAGAATACAATCCAAAGTTGGATTTTGTGCCTCTTGGGTTCCTTGGAGTCCAAAGTTGCATAGAGAATGCAACAAGAAAAGAAAAGACCAATTATGTATTTCCTTGAAAGAAATTGAAAATAATGATAAAATGTGGAAAATATGTGAAAAGAGGTATAATTGAGTTATCCTTGGTGGATTTTCGTATCCCAAGGATTCCTAATGTTAAAAGAAAATTTCAATAGGAAAATAGAAGAGAGATAAAGAGAAATCCTTCAAAAGAGAATTAAAAAGGAAAAGAAATTGATTAATAAAAGGGAAATATGAGAAATTGACTTTTAAAAGAAGATAAAGGCAAATAGATTTTCCCCAATATGGGAATTCGTGCCTTTGGGATTTCTTGAGGTCCAAGGGACCCAAAATAACAAGATAATGACAAAGGGAAAAGAAATAACAATTAATTTTGAATAAATTAATGAATAACTTAGGAGAGAAGGAAGCCTTCTCATCCATTGCAATTTGTTTCCCAAATTTTGTACAAAGCTAGATAATGCCAAGACAAACCTTCCCTTAAAATTTGAGTTAAATAGGAGTTATGGTTTGGGAGATATCGATTTTCCAAGTTATCTACAATTTGGGAATTATTTTGAATTAAAGCAATAAATCTTTTCCCTTGTGTTTGATCGCGGGCGATGAGATCCGTTGGATCTTAATCCAACGATGGACAGTCATCATCTAAGTCCCAAGCGGACTTGGACTCTGCCAAGTTTTATAGGATCTTTCCTCTCCAGTTTCCTCGCGATTTAGGGAGTGTGCACACCTGATCATTATTGCTTTGGATTCGGGAAAGAAAAACGAAGGGAATCATCCCTAGTTTGTCGAGGATTGGTCACCGTTTGGGAGAATCCCCAATCCAACAGGGACCTGCCCCGACCCTATAAATAGGGGAGGGTGAACAAGGGAACCAGCGTAAAATACTAGCTATCCTAGACGCTGCGGCGGATCGAGAGGAGTCTACATGTGTGCTCAATTCGAATAATCACCCTGACCTTCATCGTTGACCATCCAGTTTGCCTCGCCAGAATCCAGCGAGTTGGAGGCAGTACTAGCGTGACCAGGCCCAACAATTGAGGGCTTGATCAAGTTCAGAGGAGGGAGAAGAAGCTCCCTGAATGTTCGACACACTCGTAGGTGGCTAGGATCGTGGACTCAATGCCTGAGTTGACCACCAGAGCTGATGTCTCTCTCGCACGAGGTTGAAGATGAAGGACCCAACAAAATTATCGGGCTGCCCCTCCATGTCTTCAATACATGTAAGGGCATTCTGGTCCTTCATATCTTAAAACAAAAGAAAGGCATGTGATCTCTGAGCCGTGGGATGCCGCATAGTCCACTGGACCATAGATCGGACGACGCTCATTATTCTGGAATTTGCCAATAAATAGATAAAAAGGGGTTTTCCTATAAAATTTATATCTTGAGATAGGAAACTTGGATGGGAAAAGTCAATACATGAAAAATGATCAGAAAAATACGAGGGATGCATTAAAAATGGTTTGGACACCTAAATTTGTATATTTTTGGCAAAAGTACATATTTTGATGGAAAAGGTGTTAATTTGTGATTAGAAAACCTAATTGTTGATAAAAGGATAGATTTAATCTTGCAAATAAGTTATTTCGAGCATTATCAACTTGGTTAATGATTAAGATGGTTTTTAATCTGTTTTTATGATGGAATTGCAAGGATTAGGGTTTTAAACCTAATATGTTGATTAAAACCCTTAAAAACCCTAAGTGAGGGAAAAAGGGAAGAAAGGATATAATAATCCGAAAATTAGGGTTTTTGTGATCCAAATCTGATCTTAAGATCTTAATGGAAAATAAACTGAGATAATTAGGGTTTGATGGATATTTGATAAAAATAAAGTAAAAGTGGTAAAAAAGAATTGAAACCCTAATTATGGTCAAAACCCTAAAAAGGGCTAGTAACCCTAGGGCACGATTAGGCCTATTAGATTTGAATACCATGATCCATGATAGAAATATATTGGATGCCTTTTTCAGGATCAACCTATGTGTACTTGCTTGATCTCTTGATTGGTTGAGTTATTTCTACATTCAAGTCTGTTTATCAGGTATGTGGTTAATTAGGAATAGCCGCCTTAGTTTCCCGAGGATTTTCCGAATGGTTAATCTCATTGAATGCAAATTATCAGTTTGGATGTTCATACTTGCAAATCATAAAGTCACTATGATTATCACATTAATAATAGAAGTATGTATTCTCGCACCTACATGCCACCCTGATGGAAGATGCCAAAGGTCAGGCCCAGATGGGTAGACCAATGGGCACCATGAGTGGTGACCCCCATGCACCAAGCTCGGGAATGAGAAGGTGGCCTATGATATTGCATGACTAGAGGGAACCATGAGGTGGCCTATGATATTGCATGACTAGAGGGCACCATGAGTGGTGACCCCAGGCACCAAGCTCAGGATTGAGAAGGTGGCCTTCAATCATTGGCAAAAGAAACCCTAAGGTGGGTATGTCAGGGTTAGGGTAAAAGCGGTGGAGAATGTCATACTGAAAAGCATAAATTGTTTTGTTAATTAACTTGATTGTGATAATTAGATTGTTATCCATATGTGCAAACTTTTGGTTGTCCCCACATACCGACATATTCTGATATGCTGACTGACGTTTTGTTTGTCGGCGTTTTAGGTACAACCCTGAAATGAACAAACAGTAGAGTGACACATTGTGAAATTAAGAAATAAAGTACAAAGATGATTAGATAGATTAATTGAAGCTCTGGATAGATAGATTTCCAAAGTTTTTCAAAGGTAAGTAAAGTTTTAATTTTATACCCAACCAGTTTATTTAGTAGAATTTCATAATTATTATTGATTATTTGTTGAACCTTTGATCCTGTTAATTGAATAACGACTATGTCCTTTGGGTCTCCCTTAATTGGGGGTTATCGGGAGGCGGGGTCGTTACAATAACATGTCTAAACATTCCTAAGCGTGGAAATCTAAACATAAAAGTAAATATCTTTATAACATTGGATCACCTAGTATGGATGGCACCCCACTAGTTAGCTCTTCAAGGTCTTCTAGCTCCTGAGCTTGCTCCTACCTACGGGCATCACGCCCCCAACCATGCAATAAAACCAATGGTAAGTGGATTGAACATGTTATAATATTAAGAAATCTTGAGAACTGAAAATAAACATTGAACATTGAAAAGGCATGCATTTTCTTTTATGTCAATTTCTTTTATATTAACCTATACAAGTAACCTCGGGTTGCACAACTGTGCCTCTTCTTTTATGCACCGAAGTGCCTCTTAGATTGCACCGAAGTGCATCTTCTCTTATGCACCGAAGTGCCTCTTATCTTATGCACCAAAGTGCCTCTTCTCTTATGCACCGAAGTGCCTCTTCTCTTACGACGTACTTATATAAGTTTGACATTAGCATTTTCTTTCTCTTAAGGATCTTATCTTTTACATTATACTTTATTTATAACATTACCATTAAGATTCATGAGAATGATACCATACATAATAGGAAATTCAATACATCTGAACCTTACCGACTTTAGCAATTAGGAACAATAAATAACATAAACATGACATTCATTGCAAACTTCATATATGCATAATTAAATCAAACAATTTAACTATGTTCAATTGCATGGACCACTTACCTTGGAGCAAAGGTGACCCTAAGATAGTATCTCCGATCCTTGAGGCAGTGCCTGGATGTGATTTTCAAGAACATAGTCTAGTCTACTTGGAGCAAAGTTGATCCTAAGATGATCTCTCTAATCTTTGAGGCAGCGCTTGGATGTGATTTGCAAGAATATAGGCTATTGTGCTCTTCCTTGGTATGCTAGGATCATGGGGGTCCCTTTTATCGATGTTAAGGGTCTAGAACTTTCTAGTCCAAGTGGATTTAAATTTTATAATATCTTTTGTCCTTTAATTAAACATTGACCATTATCTTAACTCCAATATATATTAAAAGGTAAGAATAGGTGAAAAACGTCTCTCTTTGTCAATTACTAAAGTTCAACTTTGTATTTAAAATAATTATCTTTTATTTTTGAATTTCCTTTATTATCTTTCATATCTTTTGTATGAGATATTTAAGAGAGAATGTATTATTGTTTGCTTTTGTTTATTTATAAAAAATAATTACATTAACTAAATTACCATTACATTTTATTTGTAATCACAAAGAAAGAAAGAAAACGTGAGAGTTGTACCATTCCTTACATAATTACCATAATGTCTTATTTCCATGTAACTAAGGCCGAGACACATTATTTCATTTAATAAAAAAATCACAAAATGGAGGAAAGAAAAAAAGAACTTTATTTTACATCTACATGCACTGGTTGTATAACAAGAGTATATAATGTGATTTCAATGTGTTAATAAAAAATTACTGTCTGCAATTACTCATTTCCATATAATTCATACTTGTTTAAAACGATGTTATAACTATGTAGCAATAAACCATTTTTAATTTTCCATATCGATTACATAAATTTTATAACACCTTCTCATCCATAATGACATTTCTATTTTCATATAAAGCTTCCTGGTTGTGTTGGAAAGGTGACGGGTAAAAAATCTACATTTTTTATAGTCTCAAATTAATATATTTATACCATTGTATTCAATTATTCAAATTTTGGAACGTTAAAAAAATCAAACTTTCATTCTAGCTTCCCTTCTACTATTTTAAATTTATGGTCTCATGTTGACTAATTTTTACCAACAATTAATTAATTTTTACATTGCATGTCTTAAATGGATTGACATTGTGATTTATATTTATTTGAGAGGTCTAACAAATTTGAAACAAAACAAAATTTGGACCACATATTAATTACATACTCTAAATCCTTCCTAGTCAGTAAAATTCAAAATTTGAGTATCTTTTATTCACAATCTTCATATTTGTTATTTACTTCATTTTCATGCATTAAAAGGTGAGATAATGTTAAAAGATTCCCTTGATTATTTCTTTGACTCTAAAAATGATATGATCAATATTTATTCACATTTAAGTCTATTATGACTTTATGGAAAATTTTATTGAAGAAAGAGACTCGAGAAAAGATAATGTCACATGTATTCAATAGGGGAAAGCAAGTAATATCCACATCATGTGATTGATGAATATTCCTTTCCATGCATCCAAAATTAAGTTATTAATTGCATGGAATTTTTCTTTGTCTTTTGCGTATCCCAAAGAGGAGAGAAAAATAGTGAATTATATTTTATCCCTTTTATTTTAAAAGCTACAAACGAAAGTAAACTTCTTGTTCAAGCTATATGTTTATCATTTCGAATTCTACTTCTTTTATTTTCTAATTTTATTTCTTTTAAACATTTTTAAGGATGAGAGAGAGAAAAAGAGAAGGGAAATCATTCATTCAACATTTTAAGTTAATTGCAATACATGATGACATATGTATAAGAGAAAGTGTATTTTTAGTTTTATTATTTTTTTCTATAAGGAATATCATTCCATGACCTTTTTACATTAAACCCTTCAACTATTATTATTTTAATAAAATTCATTTTATAATTTTTATTGTTGTGAAAAAATTGGGGTGTTACAATTCTACCAACTTTAAAAATAAATTTCGTCTTCGAAATTAGATAGAAGTCCTATGTGTCGTCTCTGTACTCTCAGGTCCTTGGAGTTGGTTCGTACTGGTTTTAATGAATGATATGAGATTTTGGCTTGAATGCCTCGATGTTTTATGTTGCTCCAGTATGTGTTTTGATAGAGTAACTGTTATATGTTGTCCTCGAGATGAGATGTTGTACAATGTAATCATGACATGTATGAGTTTTAGATCTTTGAGTAAGAGTTTTCTGAAAAAGATCTCTTTACAAAATGGTTTTAAATTTTAGTGATTTTTGTTAATCTGCTGATTATGTTTATTCTGCTTAATTAGTAATGATTTGTTTGTCAGTTTCATGACAGTCGTTTCAATATCAATTAATAACTAAAAAATCAAAGACATGCAAATGCTACTGTCTTTCATATATGTAATACAATGACAACTAAAGGCAAAACTTATATTAAACACTTGCTACAACTTCTCATTATATCGTATTCTCGGGCGGTGGCAACACCACGGGGCATATCCTTTGCAATGTCATGTCAGAGTAACCACGACCTCCACTCCGTCCAACATTGGTCGGGCTGCACTCCCAACTCCGAAAAGACAACACAAAATGCTAAGGTTCATTATAATACAAAATATTTAATTAGTAATTAAAAAACTAAATGCATGCAATCCTTTTCCACGATACTTCATACATAACTAGGCATAAACCCATACTATGCACGGGTGCCTTAGTAGATTATAATCAATAATTTATAAATTTAACCTAAAAAAATAAAAAGAAGGACAATATATATATATATATATATATATATATATATATATTAATAGGATAAGGATCAATATATAATTTGAAAAAATAATGGAGAAAATTGCATCCAGCTCCTTCTACGGACTTTCCTATATAGTATAGATGTGTCTCCCAATATAATATATGATTTTAAAAATTAAAAGACAAAAATGTGGTGTACATACATAGGATCAATATGTAATTTAAAAAAATAATGGAAAAAATTACATTCAGCCCTCTCTACGAACTTTCCTATACAATATACATAACACAACGTAGCAAATGCAATATGAGAAACTAAAGACAAAAGTTAAGTCAAACACCGCTTACAACCTTTCGTGATCTTTATTATAATACACAAAGACCAACTTTATAATTCTAAAAATTATGATAATAAATTACACCTTATCGGAATAAAATTAATTTTGTAACTAGAAAATGCACTAAATAAAAAATACAAGGACTATTTTATAATATAGAAAAATAGGAAAATTGCGGAGGAAAACTTGGAGCTTCCTATATCTATACTACTATAAAAAGAGCGAGTTTGATATTGCGCTCTTCTTTATTCACTCTCTTCTCTCCTTTTTTCAAGGAATTTTGTTCCTACAAATATTTATTTTCACTCTCCTGTTAAATTTTATTATCTTTAATTCTGTATTTTTATCCATCCCACGGAAACGGTTCCTTGATTCTCTCCTTTCAAACAACCAACAAAAATATCTTTTACCATATGAATCCTTTCACGGACGGGTCCTCTCCCCACACATTTCTAATAAATTTTATATTTGACGTGCACGTGCTCGTGTGCTTTCACTAATACTCAATAGAAATAAAAGGCTTAAAGCTAAGGAAGGTCTTTATCTTCTATTCACGAAATCCGAATTTTAGCTTGGCCTAACGAGTAACGCCGAAGTCAATCGGGACTTCCTGAGGACAATTGAAATCGGACGGTTCATGCCGATTGCGGCAAAACCCTAAAAACACCAATCTCCCTCATCCGCACTCGACCAAATCCGGCCGATCCGCTCTCTGCTCGTCCCCTCTCTCGCCGCGCATCTGTTATCGCCGCCTATACCCCTCTCTCGCCGCCCATCTGTTATCGCCGTCGCCCATCTGTTATCGCCTGCCGCCCCCTCCCCTGCCGCCCGTCTGTCACCGCCTGCAGCAGATTGCGGATACACCGCCGCGTCCTGCGGCCAAAGAGGCCGATCTCGCTTCTGGCCTCTGTCCGAAGGGGGGTACTCACGCCTCCTGACGTTGGCTGCTTGTACTAGCAGCCAACGATTCTAACTGTCTAGCAACCATGGCGACTTTCGCCAAACCTGAAAACGCACTCAAGCGTGCGGAAGGTAATTGAAGCATCCTGCATAATTTTTCAATCCATCTCTTTCATCCATCTTTAATTTTTCAACGATATATTGCATTTTATTATGTTCATTTTTTGTGTGTTGTCAGAATTGATAAATGTGGGCCAGAAGCCTGCCGCACTTCAAGCTCTCCATGACCTGATCACCTCTAGGAGGTACAGGCAATGGCAGAAGCCGCTGGAGAGGATAATGTTCAAATACGTGGAGCTCTGCGTGGACCTGAGGAAGGGAAGGTTTGCTAAGGATGGCTTGATCCAATACCGTATTGCCTGCCAGCAGGTTAATGTCGGCTCTCTGGAAGAAGTCATCAAACATTTCATGCACCTTTCGTCCGAGAAGGCAGAGCAGGCACGTAGCCAGGCTCAGGCCTTGGAGGAGGCCCTAGACGTTGATGATTTAGAAGCTGACAGGCGTCCTGAAGACTTGATGCTGAGCTATGTCAGTGGTGAAAAAGGGAAGGATAGGTCTGACCGCGAAGTTGTGACTCCTTGGTTTAAGTTCCAATGGGAAACATACAGGACTGTGTTGGAGATTCTCAGAAACAATTCCAAGCTCGAGGCTCTCTATGCCGTAAGCCACTTTGATAATCCGTCGAAATGCCTTGAGCAGGACTACTTCAAACTAAATCATCTCGCAGTTTTCATTTTTACTCCAATTGATGCTGTTGCTTTCGCCTTTTTATGAACTCTGATCTCTATGTAGATTATGTGTGCTTGAGATTCTTTCAAATTCAATCTCTTTTGCCCAAAAACACGAATCAGGCATACAAATATTGAAATCAGTACTCTGATATGTATTGTGTATTTGTCTTTCAAACTTACCAGTAATAATCATCACGTTCCACATACTCTTGGGTCTTTAAGTCCGGCATAACAGTTACTGGTCAGTGGTACATGTGTGTTTGCGAAAAATGCTCATTGCTATTTTTCATCACAAAAGTTCAACTAAACAACTACTTATGCGTGAAATCTGTTTTATTTTCTGTCTTATAAACTTATAATTTTTGCTGCATAGAATAGGTTGGTGTGTACTCTGCATTTGTGTTATTTTGCACAATATTAATAAATATTTTAGCACTATATTTTAAAAACGACATCCGAATTGTTTCCCGCATTGATATTTTCTCATGCATTGTTACATTGACTCAGATGACTGCCCATCGGGCGTTCCAGTTCTGTAAGCAGTATAAGCGCACCACTGAGTTTCGTAGACTCTGTGATATCATTAGAAACCATCTCTCTAATTTGAACAAATACAGAGATCAAAAGGACAGACCTGATCTCACTGCGCCTGAAAGCTTGCAACTCTATTTGGACACTAGAGTTGAGCAGCTCAAGATTGCCACTGATTTAGAGCTCTGGCAGGTAAATAATTATGTCTGCACTGCTTTATTTTCTAAATTTCCACTTCGATTTCCTTTCAGTGCAGTGCATTGCACATCTTCTGTTCAAGTTACCTACTTCTGTACTATATATGCCCGAGAACAATATCATCTGCAAGTTTTCGTTTTCCTCCCAGGAGAACAGTCTACAGTCTGTCTATATCTATGTTTAGCTTCTGCAACGATCTCATCTCTATTTCTTGCTTTTTTGTTTGTTTACCTTTTGTAAGTTTCTCTTGAATTATTTGCAGGAAGCTTTTCGTACGGTTGAAGATATTCATGGTTTGATGTGTATGGTAAAGAAGACCCCAAAACCATCATTAATGGTCGTATATTATGCCAAAATGACTGAGATATTCTGGGTGTCTGAAAGTCATTTGTATCACGCCTATGCATGGTTGAAGCTCTTCACTCTTCAAAAGAGCTATAATAAGAACTTGAGCCAGAAAGATCTTCAATTGATTGCATCAGCTGTAGTTCTGGCTGCACTTTCCGTGAGCCCATTTGATACCTTGCATGGTGCCTCCCATTTGGAGCTTGAAAATGAAAAGGAGCGTAATTTAAGGATAGCTGGTCTTATTGGATTCAGTCTAGACCCCAAGCGGGATAACAGAGAAGTGGTACACATGCTTGATCAATTCTGGTTTTAAGTTTGCATACCGTACTTGTTTCTTACTAATGTGTTTCTTTCTTCTTTTCCAGCTTTCACGACCATCCCTTCTCGATGAGTTGGTAAGATTTCTTAGTTCATAGTTACCATCTAATGTTATATGAATGATAGACAATATTCCCTTTGAGGAATGGTGACCTTTTCCCATCAATCTCTTACCATTTATAAAAATGCTGAATGGCTAAAAGAACACAGAGTATTTAGGTTAGTTTCCAAAATGTACATGGCGTAAGATCTAGCAGATCTCATTATTCAAGGCAATGCACATTCTTCTAGCTCCTTCCACATCTTGTATTAGAGTAGTGTTTATATTTCAGAGGGTGCCATTTGCATAAGCGCTGTGTACCTAAATTCAACCACTCATGGACTCTTTGTACTTTTATAATAATGTGATCCATGTAGATCTGTGATTTAAACATTAGTTGATAAAAGTTATAAATTAATTTTTAATTGAAACCCAAAACTTCTAGTTACACCATGAGCTTATATTTCTTGTAGGTGTAGACCCTGTATAGCTTATATGGCAACTGGACCATCAAACTTACAAGTACACATATCTCTACATTTATTTTGGCGGGCTTAATAAAACCGATTTGTATGCTATATGAAAATCTGAAAGACATCTTCATTCAAAATGAAGTGTGAACACGCAAAAAAATTACTGATCATGATTGCTCCAACCAAAAAGTACATACATGGCAATCGTCCTAATGTTTGCTTGAAATATGTACCAGGCTGCCAAAGGGATCCTTACATGTGTTCCACAAGAAGTGAAAGATCTGTATCATCTTCTAGAACATGAATTTTGTCCTCTAGATCTTGCTGTGAAAGCCCAGACATTGCTAAACAAGATCTCAAAACTTGGAGGAAAACTTTCATCAGCGTCATCTGTTCCACAGGTGCAGTTATCTCAGTATTTACCAAATCTTGAAAGGCTTGCTACTCTGAGAGTGTTACAGCAGGTAAGTTAACATGACTTACTATGTTATTTTTGTTGTTGCTTACATCCTTTTAACACTAAACGTGTGTCAATATCCATATCAGGCGTCACAAGTGTATGAAACAATGGAAATAGGGAAGCTATCAAAGTTGATTCCTTTCTTTGATTTTTCAACAATTGAGAAGCTTGCTGTTCATGCTGGGAAGTACAACTTCATTGCAATGAGATTCGACCATCTTAATGATGCCGTTAATTTTGGCAGTCTGGTATGTGCGCGTCCTCTTTTCTCCTTGCGTGGATCTTCACAGATATATGTTTCTGTTTATGTTGTTCCCATCAAAAATTCACATATGCATCCGGTTCCTTATTCGGGCTGTTTCTTTCCAGGATCTTGAATCAGATGCATTCTGCAATCATTTGACACAACTTGTGAAATCTTTGAGCAATGCCAGGAGTATGATAAATCCTCCTCACGAGGACCGTTTGGAACATGGTAATCATTTAGCTGGTTTGGCCGAGACTATTGATAAAGAACACAAGAGACTTCTTGCCAGAAAATCTATAATTGAGAAGCGCAAGGAAGAGCATGAAAGACACATGATAGAAATGGTAATTTTTAATACTTTCCCTCATAATTTCATTTTTTCTCCTCAGATTCCAGCTCACATTTTTGGGTTCAATTCTCGTAACATTCTATTCTCTTACTTTGTGAAGGAACATGAAGAAAAAACAAAGAAACTGCAGCTGCAGAAAATAACAGAGGAAGCTGAGTTAAGGAGACTTGCTGAAGAATCTAGGAGAAGAGAAGAGCGTAGGATACAGCAGGAAATAAAGGAACGGGAACTACAGCAAGCTCAAGCCTTGCTCTCTGAGGCTCTTGGTGGCAAAAAGAAGGGTAAAAGGCCACAAATTGAGGTAGGTATAGAATTATTAAATGCACCACTTAGATGCCCATTGCTTGAATGCTACAAGTTTATACATCATGAATATATGGTAGGCCTTTCTGAGACAAGCCTTTGAGATGTATGTAGTTGTATCAATGCTCCTCTAGAGTGTAAGTTCTCTCGGGGTGCAGTTGCTACACTATAAAATGGGTTTACTTGTATCACCTCTTTGCATAATTTTCTGTTTTTTACCAATAAATGTATACATCAAGAAAAATAAATAAAGAACCTTATTTTAAAGATAAATGATATACTTTCAATGTCACACCATCAGGTTGATGTTAAATAATGCTGGGGTGT
Organism: Alisma plantago-aquatica; assembly: GCA_963693085.1. NCBI lineage: Eukaryota > Viridiplantae > Streptophyta > Magnoliopsida > Alismatales > Alismataceae > Alisma > Alisma plantago-aquatica. The sequence continues at coordinate 337,599,830 of OY856413.1, forward strand.
AATTTGCTAATAATAATGATATATTGGTATGGGATGACATTGCCACAATAGTGCACGATCTGAATTTCTTTATCTTTTTCTTTCCCCAGCTTTGTAAGTTTATCTTAAATCTGCTATGGCCTTGACACTTGCCTGATTTAAAAATCTACTAAGCAGTATCGATATAAATGCTTCTTATATCACTTGTATGTGGACTCTGGAGATGTATGACACGCTAAAGTGAAATACTTGTTGAAAAGGTCCTCTATTATTCTTTATTGTATATTCTCTGCCTTTGATGTCGCAGATGTATGAGTTTTTGTATACTATGAAGAATACCATAGAATTCAATATTATAAAGAATTGAAGCGACAATTCTGAATTGGATAAAAAACAGCAACATAAGTGTTTTGTTATTAATAGTTGTCACACTTTGACCAAAGATTAAGTCTAGTTATATAATTTATCCTCATGGTTTTGTAACTAGATAGCAGAATTCGAGCTTACCATGCTATATTGAAAGCAACTTTTAAAATGTAAGTAAAGTCTTCTGTCTGTTTTAGTAACAGACTATCCTATCATGTTCACTGATGTCCATGTTTACAATTTGTGTCAATATGTGAAAATGGACATATCTTATTTCTTCCATTGTAGTAGTAAACAAAGGTAATAGTAGGGATGTCGTGCAATCCCTCCTGTTGGAGGGATGATGTGAGTCAATAACAGTGCTGGTATATCTTGTGGGCCACATAATCCTGAACAATTTTGAATCCGCATTGTTATGTTTGATGATGCTTCAAGTTAAGTTTTTGTCCGCTGTCAGACAAACATCATGGTGGATATTAGTAGCTGTTCGGGTCAGTCATTTTCTCTTTTGCTTTGCCCTGGTATCAGAATAACTGTTACATGTGTAATATCAGTATTCGACAGAATTTATCAATGTCTTTTACTGGGTCATATCCCCATATACTCCCACGCCAGGATTCTTGTATGCTGTGTTTGCATTTCCGCCCCCATAAATGTCCAACTTATCATGGTGATGGATGACAATTTGGTTTAATACATGTTAAAAAATTTCCTGTTATATACAATGCAGGGAAATGCTACAAGAGAGGAACTGCTTGAGTTAGCTTTAAATGAGCAACTCAAGGAAAGACAAGAGGCCGAGAAGAAATTGCAGAAGCTTGCCAAAACCATGGATCACGTGGAAAGGGCAAAAAGAGAAGTAGAAGCCCCTCTGATTGAGGCCGCATACCAACAGCGTCTTGTTGAGGAAAAAATACTTCACGAGCAGGAAAAGCGGGTTGGTTATCAATCATTGATGTGTATATTTGTTATGCTGGGTTATAAACATGACATATCCATGCTTTTTTGATAGAACGAGATTGAGCTTAGCAGGCAACATCATGTGGGTGATCTCCAGGAGAAGAATAGACTTTCACGAATGTTGGAAAAGAAGGTCTGCCTGTTGTCTGGATTTACATCGTTGTGTCTACTTTAGTGCTTTCAAATCTTATTGCCTTTTTATCCAACTGTGAAGAACTGGGTGAACTTATATTAAATGTGCCTTATGTAGCTAATTGTAAATATAATGTAATTTGGTCCCGATGTATTTTTATTTACATGCTGTGCAGTCACAACTCTTGACTCTTTTTTTTTTAATATTATTAGTCTGAAAATGTGCAATTACAACTTTGCCGTATCGGTGTTTCTATAAATGACTGAGGCTTGTTGATAAATATCTCTGTTCAACAAAATGGGCTTTAAATATATACTTATGCATCTCTTTTGGCCATTATAATTCCCATTTACGTTTTCAACAAATGCTCACATATTGTCATATTACTCTTTTACTTTATTGATAGCCCTTTCCTTTACTTTGTTATATCCTGTTAATTAGATATACATATTTTTAATAAAGCTGTCTCTTAACTGTTCATGTCTGCATGCTTTACAGTTTGTTTTCCAGAACCAACTGGTTAGCCGCCGTGAAGAAGAATTCAATAGACTGAAGAAGGAAAGAGAAGACAAAATCAATGAATTGTTAATGATCAGGAAGAGGGAAAGAGATACCAAAAGGAAGCTGCTATTCTTCTTGAAGACTGAAGAGGAAAGGCGAGAGAGACTGCGTGAAGAGGAGGAAGCCCGAAAGCGTGAAGGTATGAACTTTAATACTCTATACATACTGTGTAATTCTATCTTTTTGAGTGATTATCCATTGATTAAATGTCTGTTTTCTGCAACCTACGTTTATAATTAAATCTTTCGCTCCCAGTGTCTGATGATTTGGCAGTAGAACTGTCTATAGTTATCTTTTCTAGCAACACTAAAACCCAACCGCCACCTTGATGATTTGAAGATCGAGTAAGCAGCATGTCCTCTATATCAACCAAAATCCATATCCATTATGAAAAGAAAGATATAATATTGGGAATTAAACTACCCCCCCCCCCCCCCGACACACATGCACTGTTTGCTGCTGGGTTTAATCAAAACATCAATCTACAACTCATCGGACTACCAATAATAACCCTGCAAATAGTAAACTTTTTCCTTCTACTTAGACATTCAATCAGAGCAATAACGATAATCACCTTTGTTCCGCTTGGACATACTAGATGATTCTATTTTTCCTATAGCATGGCGAGCATTGATCCTGCAACCTCATGGTTCATCATCATCAACTAAGCCTCAATCCCAACTATGTTGGGGTCGGCTACATGGATCCTTCTTTTCCATTCAGCTCTATCATGGGTCATATTTTGGTTGAAGTGTAGAGTTTCAAAATTTCTCTTTATAAGCTCTACGCTTGTTAATTTAGGCCTTCCTCTTCTTCTATTAATTGTGCTTGCCTCAATAATATTGCTTCGAATAGGCGCATTAGTCGGTATGCGTTGCACATGTCCATACCATCTGAGTCGACCCTCACGCAACTTGTCCCCCATGCTCGGCACCTCCACTTTATTCCTGATATAGTCATTTCTCAAGCGATCTTTTCTTGTCTTCCCACACATCCATCTCAACATACGCATTTCAGCTACATTCATCTTGTTGAGTCCTTGTTTCTTCACCGCCAACATTCACTCCCATAGAGCATGGCTGGCCGTATAGCAATATTATAAAACTTGCTTTTTAGTCTGAGAGGGATCTTCCGATCACATAATACTCCAGTTGCACTCCTCCATTTCAACTATCCTGCAGTGATCCTATGACAAAAGTCATTTTGGACTTCCCCATTTGTTTGAATGACAGAGCCCAAGTAACGCAATTTGTCACATTTATGCTATATCTACTCCGTCCAACTTGGCTCCACCATTTACACTGCGAGATTGGCTGAAATTGCAATGCATATACTCAGTTTTGCTCCTACTAATCATCAATCCATTTGATTCCAATGCCTTTCTCCAAAGTTCAACTTTATCATTCAAACCTCAGGGTTGCAAAATATTAATTCATTGTTTGCTAATTCTTTTGCTGACATATATTTATTTAGTACTTGGTATATATAGAAGTGAATGTTGGACGGCGAAGAAACAAGATCTTAACAAGATGAATGAGCTTGAATTGTGTTATGCTAAGATGGATGTGTGAGAAGACAAGAAAAGATCTCTTGAGAAATGACTATTAGGAAAAAAATGGAGGTGGCAAGCATTGAGGACAAGTTGGTGAGGGTTGAATTAGATGGTATGAACATATGCAACATAGATTTACTAACACACCTATACGAAGTAATGGGATTGATTTGTGGGAAGACAAGAAAACTTCCCTTGAGAAATGGTTATTTGGGAAAAGGCAGCGGGTGGAGAGCATTGAGGACGAGCTACGCAAGGGTGTATAGAGATCGTATGGACATGTGCGACGCAGACTAACTAATGCACCTATACGGGCTGACATATATTTATATAGTACTTGGTATATATAGAAGTGAATGTTGGACGGCGAAGAAACAAGATCTTAACAAGATGAATGGGCCTGAATTGTGTTATGCTAAGATGGATGTGTGAGAAGACAAGAAAAGATCTCTTGAGAAATGACTATTAGGAAAAAAATGGAGGTGGCAAGCATTGAGGACAAGTTGGTGAGGGTTGAATTAGATGGTATGAACATATGCAACATAGATTTACTAACACACCTATACGAAGTAATGGGATTGATTTGTGGGAAGACAAGAAAACTTCCCTTGAGAAATGGTTATTTGGGAAAAGGCAGCGGGTGGAGAGCATTGAGGACGAGCTACGCAAGGGTGTATAGAGATCGTATGGACATGTGCGACGCAGACTAACTAATGCACCTATACGAAACAATGCTTTTGAGTCGAGCACTATCAAAAGAATAAGAGGCAGGGCTAAAGTAACCGAGGAAGATCTTATAAAGAGAGATTTTGCATCTTTACATCTTTGATCAGAATATGACCTATAACAGAGCTGATTGCAAAATAATTCTTTACACGTGTAGTCAACCCCAACATGGTTGGGAATGAAGCTTACATGATGATGACTTGGTAAATATTTAATTGATGCTTGTGTAATGCAATACAGAGCTGATTGCAAAAGAATCTTTACACGTGTAGCCAACCCTAACATGGTTGGGAATGAAGCTTACATGATGATGACTTGGTAAATATTTAATTGATGCATGTGTAATGCAAAACCAATGTTTTAATGCAACGGTTAGTGTTCAAACTTTACACACACCTATGTGTTCTATTGCTTTGGGTTTAATTAAAAGCATGAATCTTTTGCTTGGGCATAACCAATAGTCAAACTTCATTCTACTTGGGACAAGATAATATTCAGTAAATGTTTAACTGACACTTATCGTAATTCAAAAACAATGAATTATATACAACCCTTAATTATTCCTAACTTTTAATGATGACACGGAAACTAGAAACTTTTTTCTGAAGGATCTGCGATATACTATAATGAACCTTGTCCCAAGTATAAATGCCTTGTTTCTGTAACCTTGACACATCAAGCCACTATCGGTTTAGCTATACATTTCTTTCTCTGTTTTCAATTATAATTTCTGGATGTAGTCTTCATCCTTTTTAGTTAAGCCACCTTGGTGGACGAATACTCATTAATATGAAATAAATATGTAATTGATCCTTGTTTAATTGAAAAGCAATGATTTATGTACATCTTCTCATTATTTCTAACTATAAATAATGAGAGTGTTGGCAGTGTCAATTTCAGTATCATGATCACCACAAGCCTTGAATTTCTCACCTTGACAGATATATCACCTTTCTGTAAAGCTATATGCTTTACCATCAGTGTTTGTTCGTTTATAAACTTCTTTATGCAGTTTTATTATTCTAATGAAGTCGTCTGAGGTACTTACTATGGTTATTTATGTCGTATTCAAGTTGCTTCTGAGAGTATGCATTTTTCCGAGTGAAGTTAATAGCAGTGATTGCCTTGTTTGTACAGAGGCTGAGAGGAAGAAGAAAGAGGAGGCCGAGAGGAAAGCTAAGCTGGATGAAATTGCTGAAAGGCAAAGGAAGAGAGAATTGGAACTAGAAGAGAAGAAGGAGAGGATGAGAAGGGAGGCTCTTCTGCCACAGAACAAGGAATTGGCTGCAGCGAAGAGTCAGGAGCCTGCTGTTGCTCCTCCTACATCTGCAGTTCCAGTTCCTGTTGCTGCTGCCGCTGCCGCTGCCGCTGCCACACCGGCTGCAGCAGCACCTGCACCAGCGAAATATGTGCCCAGGTTCCGTAGAGGACAGGCTGAGCCAGCTGCGCCACCTCCTTCAGAACCTGATCGGTGGAGCAAGCCAGATGAGCGTCCCCCTCCATCTGGTGACAGGTGGGGTAGAGGTACTGACGACCGAAGGCCGGCATTTGGTGGGCCGAGGTCAACATCATCTACTACCTGGAGTTCGTCTCGCTCTCGTGGTTGAAGTCTCCATACGGGGATCCTGATGCACTTTCCTTTTTGTAGTATGAGTTCTTTAGTAAGGTTGTTGGAAATTTGGAACAGCAATGCTGACCAAGGATGCATAATATTTTGGACCGTCGTTCTCATTTTTTCCCCGTTTAATCAATTGTTTTCCCTTAGAGCTTACAACAGCTGCATGTCCAGATAAGGAACTGTTTAGTGCTTTTTCTGCTGAGATAACCTGATGCACTCCGTTTGTTTACAACTTTTCTGATTTTGTAGTATACTCTTATCTATGAAAAGACTTTGAGTGCTTCCATATTTTATCTGGCATCTCTTATTTATTGTAATGCACCAATTGAAGTAATGCTATAGAATATGTATAAAGAAAATAAAGAGTTGAATGAAAAAGAAAGATCCATATAGTTAACCTAACATTATTGTGAATGAGATGATAATGACCTGTCTTGACAATGTCTTTGGATTTCATTTTTGAGTTGAACATATACATTTTTGTTACCATTGTCTAATTTAATTTTTTTTCTAAATTTATTTTGACAATTGATGGGAATATATGAAAGTTCAATGACCTGTATTGCTAGCATTAGTTTATTTGTTTGTAATCTTTATCTTGAGGCAGTATGTCCCGAGTGCCTTTATTTTCTTTTATTCTCTCTGGTTTTACCAGATGTGGCTATTGGCGTCATTCTTTTGCAGTCGTATGCCACTGCTATGTCTCCTTAACTCCCCGCTTCACTGTGTTTACTTCTTGATGTTGCAAATTATGATTGCAAAGGAGTAAGAACATGTCCGTTTACCCTTATCCTTACATAGACGTTGCAATCTATGATTGCAAAAGAGTATAGATAAGCTTTCTAGCTAAAACGAAAAATAAATCAAACGATGTTGGCAGAATGATATCTATATAAGAAAGCATGTTGAGGCTTTGTTAGGTTTTTCAATGCATTTTTTCTTTATATTCTTAAAATACAAACAATTTTTTATAAATTTGAATTTTTTTTTATAAAGAGAGATTTTGATTCTTTACATCTTGATTCCAAAAAAAGAATGTATGCAGTCGACCCAACATGGTTGAGATTGAGGTTTAGATGATGATGATGATGACAACAAATAAGATCTTATATTTTAAATTACATTGCAACATTTGTATTTTTAATTGTAAGTTTTACATTCTAATAGTATAGTTGTGTGAAAATATAATAGGGATGTAACTTTTTTTCTCTTTCTTTTCAAACTATGTATGTGTTTATGTATGTGTGTGTGTGTGATACACTCGTGTGTTTACATATCAAGACTATTTTTTACAAAATGAATCTTCATATATTGTAATAAAAGTTAGGAAAGATCATAGGAGAGTTGCAATGCCATTTCTGAACTTCAGCTTTAATATGCAAATTAGCAGTTGTCTATGGGAAGGATCCTGTAATTATTTCAATTACCATGCTGGAAATTGAATCCCATCCTTTAAGCATCACATTGTGCCTCTTTTTTATATTTGTTGAGATTGTGTGCGTGTTTCAACCGATTTGATAATGTCTCATATGTTAGGAAGTAGTCATTACTCCTCTTATCTATCATTTGTCTTTAATTTTTTTAACACTGCTACTAGTACGACATTAGTAAAATTATGTGGTAATATTTGTTTTTTCCTTTTATCATATCTTACAACATGATTGCTATTGATTCCAATCTTATTTTTCATAATTATATATGATGCTGTAACTCCACTTCTTGTCTTCAAAGCTACTTAATTTTCTTAAAACTCGTCTGCAAAGCATGGGACATGATGCCCTTTATTTTATAACTTTAGATAGTCCACTGTTCTGTAAGCGTTCAGTTTGCCAATCCAATCGAGGTTTCCTTGGAAATGGCCTACGCGACAGCGGGTCTGTTTAGTTCATCTACCTTTTTTTTTACTCCGGGCGAGCCCGACATGGTAAATTGAGGCATGAGAGAGTGTGGTCCGGTCACCCCCCTCCCGCGTCTAATTAGTGTGGATTGCCATTCGCAAAATGCCTTCGGTAAGGTTCGAACCTGGGTCCTTCATTGGGACTTACCGAGCTCTTACCACCCGGACTACTATGGCCGGATTAGTTCATCTACCTTAACGATGAACATATACCTTTATGGGCAAGAAATCCTATAACAGTAGTTGACACCACGGCCAATCAGGCTATTCGTGATAACATTCGATGTAATATTCTACTAATCAGTTGGTGATGTAAGAGAGCCACGTTCTTTTCCCGCTTCACGTCCCAAGTCCTCTGATCCAAACCTTTCATGTTCTAGATTCTATTATCAAATGCTGAACTACACGTTAGCAGGCTCCAATTAATGTGGCTTTGGAAGCGGAGTACTAGCTAGCTCTGGTGTTTGTTGGCTTTAGATTTTGGTAGACAAGGTCCTCGTTTAAAACAAATGTTGTATGCACGAAGAAGAAATCATGCTTATGTTTTGTTTAAGTTTGTGCTATACTGCTATCTAATAGAATTAAGCGCATGACGGTGGGTGTGTCCGTAGAAGCGAGTTTTTTACATGGCATTCATTTGTGTTATATTGCTCATCTGACCCTTCCGTCCACGTACCATGTTGTTAACTGGGTAAGAGTATGGTGGGATATGATGGATACTCCTACCTTTATCCGCCGAACATTGTTAGATAAGGGTAATCCTTCACCCTCTATAAGATGTTATTGTTTATCACCCTTTTGCTAATAAACAACGCACTATGGCGATGAGGGATATTGCTTTTCTTTGTGGGACTAGTGGTAGTCAGAGGAACTGATGAAATAGAAAGGGAATCATGCCACCATGGGCCTTTTGTCCTTTGTTTTCTTTTGGTAGAATAATATGCAATGGGAAGTTATATAGATGTCATTCGATTACTCTAACTTCTTTTACTATTTCAAGTTGAACAAAATTTGAGAAACCCCACAAAAATGCGTCCTTACTAGTTTCTAGCAAAGGATGATCCAACACAAAAAAATAATTTTTACTTTTCTTTCCTATCTTTGAGCAGATTGAGCCAAAAAAGACGGTCAAATGACACTTTTGTTATAACGGGAAGTGAAGAGTTCATGCTGTGACTTTCAATGTATGCATAAATTAGTCAATAAAGTCAATCACAACATTAAAAATATCTTTTAAAAAAAATCTGCAATGATATTGTTACGTCTAGATCTTGAAATGCTAGGGATGGACTTGCTCAGATGTGGAGTTGTGAAATGTCGATTGTGTAGTGTATTGAACCCTTGTATGCTCACACTTTGTGCTCTTGTATGTCCAACCTTCAATGTAAAAATCACACTATGTAAATTTGTTGCACCAATTAAACATGATCCATGTACCGAAAGTTTGTTCAATGAATGCAACATCCTTGAAGATATGTGTTGGAGATGTTGATGTTATCAATCCTAGGAGTGGCTATATATTAGAAAAAAAATTAAAATACGAGAGGAACGCCTAGTATAGAACGACTATCATCCAAAGATAAGATGTTTCTTAACTATAGGGACTATGGATTTCATTTAAGGATCCGAGGCCCTAAATTTGGTGGTGGTTGGTGGTGTTGGGGGGGACTCTAAAATAGGTAGAATTACTCAATATTTTGTTCCCCTCTAGATGAATGAGGTCACATGCTAGATTCCATATGTAACGTAACGACTTTTGCCTATCTTGACTTTTAGAAACCCTAACTTCTAGAACAGGAGATCATATAATTGAACTTTAGATTTTTCCAAACAAGGATAGCAATACACCCTTACATTCTTGGCCCTACCGTAATAAACATATAATGCACAAATAATGAATACTTCACATTCTTGTACCCTAATGCACAGATAATGACTAACCCTAATATATGTGTCTTTGATGATATTCATGATACATTTAAGTGACTTTAGGTTATGTAGTCACATCATATATAATTATACACTCATATTTACCTAATAACCTAACCATGACTTAGTATGAGAATGAGTTTATTAAATAGATGTCACAAAGTTCACTAATACATATATAATGATCTAGATGTGATGAATAAGGATTGGATGTGTATAAGCATGCATAAATGGTTGGGATGGTATCTAATATACAATATTGAATGTGGTAAGAATTAGACTTTTCCTATAAATAGAAATGATTGATTTGACATTAGTTAAGTTAATGTGACATTAATGGACTTAATGATAAATTGATAAAAATAATATTTTGTTTGAGATAATCTAGTATCACTCTGGTGGGGATGATATGAGGGCATTAGAAAAATTGATCCTAAATGTTAAGGATAGTGGTAATATATAATAATAGATAATGATATAATTGACTTAAACCCTAATTGTATTAAAACTCATACTACTGATATTCACCGGTCGTTTGTTGATCATGGACCATATGAGGAAAAGGTCCCCTTGCTGACTGTCCCGGTCTCCGATCTGGCATCTATGGTAAAGGTGGTGATCTTCTGCATTATTCTGATGAAGCAGGAGGTGATTTGGGAGGCTTTACAGTTCTTAGCGTTGTGCTTCTCCTCCCCAATCAATGCATTCCACATGGTGTTACTGTCATATGCAACAACTTCTCTTTCTCCCAGAGCTGCTGAACATGCTTTGGCTTCTTCTTCTATTACTGTGAATATCCTGTTCAGGTCTGCCTCCATCACCATGTGGGTTTTGCCCCCTAGCCGTACTTGGAGCATATAGTCTCCACCTCCTGCTGCTCGTGTCTTTCTACTGGAGGCAACCTTCGTTAGTGAAGACAAGAATTCCAGAATCAGCTTCCTGTAGGACTTTACTTCGAGCGTATAGATAGTGCGGAGATTTGCGCCCTCCAGGAACTTCACCATCTTGTCATAGATCCCCATATTCTTGAAGTCCTCCACGTTGAAGTAACGTGTCAGGATGCATTCTTTGTTTAGGGACATCCAGTCATAGGCAGACTGGTGTACTAGGTCCCGAGGCATGAATGGCGGCTCCCCTTTCTGCACATAGGTTTCTCCCACTACCTTTTCTACGCTTGCTTTCTTGCTAGGCTTGGGTTCCTTCGGTGTAGCCTTTCGCTTCTTCCCATGCATCAGACTCCCCGACTCTTCTAGTCGGTATTCGGAGGTCTCGATCTCCTCTGCTTGTTCTATTTCTTCCAGGGACTCCTCTTGCGGTAGCTCCCCCAGTAACCTTCGATACTACTCTAGCCTTAGCTGTATCTCCACTCTTTTCGGCACTGATAGAGTGGTGTTCTTTTTCAGAGCTTCTGACAAGCTCTTAACGATCTTCTCCACTTCCTTCAAGGATGTGGCTCTCTTGTATATCGGGTCGCTTGTGGTAGGAGAAGACATTCTGCAAATTTAAAACATTAAAGGAGATTAGGTCCTAATAAAGTACATTGAAGGTTATCTTCATTGTTCTGGGCACAAATATCATCAATTGATAGGTTATCTTCATTAACAGGATAATTAAGTTTCAATTTTTATAAAGTAGACAATAGGAACCGCGGTCACAGTTTTAATCGCAGTCGCAGTTTTAATCGCAGTCGCAGTTATTGTTACTTTAGTGCATTACCGCAGTCACAGTCTTTTAAAGAGACTGCGGTCGCGGTTATCGTAAGGGATCACGCTCGCGGGTCATAAGGGAGAATTGCAGTCGCGGTTGTCTTGGCGTAGAACAACCACGGTCATGATTCTTTTGGCGAACCTTACACTACCATGGTAATGGTTTCCTAAAGAAAGACCACAGTCGCGGTTATTACCACGACCGCAATTATAATCACGGGCACAATTTTCCTCTAGGCAAGGCTAAACTTGCAATCTTTTTGGGTTTTGGGCGAATACCGCAGTCGCGGTTTTGAGGGGTTTAACATCCAGTGATCGCAGTTAGTATGTTCACGACCACGGTTCATCTTACTCTGACCCTTCAACTTCTCAGACCGAACATTCATTCTTTGTTCATACCAACATCCATTATTCCATTTTTAGGGGTTTTAGGGTTTTTTTCTCTTTAGGGGCAATAAACAAACAAGCCGTGTGATCGGAAAAGTGAGAACAACATTATTTGATCATCGACCACCGAGAATTAGGGCGGAAGGGCTTTTGAAGAGAAAGAGAAAGTTTACCTCGACGATGTGATTGTGGCTATGATGGCAGAAATGAAGCAGCGACATCGTGATCACCAGCTACTCTGCGAGAGTAGGTCATCGGTTAATGATAGTAGTGTAAAATAGGTGACAACAAACTAGGGTTTTCGAGATAAAAGATAACTTGGTGATGAGAAGCACAAAGAAAATGAGGAGTTACCTTATCGACAGATGCAGTTGCGACGGCAGCAACGATCGCAGGCGGCAAATGGCGGACTCGCAGCGGCAGGTTGCGGGTCTCGATTCAGAGCGGAGGTCTAGGGTTTAAGACGATAGTGACGAGAGCGTAAAGAATCGAACATTTAAGTTTTAAAGGTATTTATAGGCATCAAGACCGTGACCAAACTAACTGAGGGAAAAGACCGCGGTCGCGATTATGATTGCGGTCACGGTTATGATCGCGATCACGATTTTCCTTGAAGGAACCGCAGTCACGATTTTTTTTAGTTGTAAGAGAATGATCGCGGTCACGATTCTTCAGATCGACACAGAAGACCGCGGTCACGGTTTTTCTTAAGCAAAAGAAAAACCACGGTCGCGGTTATAACCGTGACCAGATCAAATAACAGTCAGTTTCTTGAATAAAAAGATTAAACTTAAACTAATAAAATTCAAAATGAAAACGAATATGTTCATAAAAAGGAAGAAAAACTTAAACTAATAAGAGAAAGCAAGAGAAAACAAAGATTAAGAGAAGAAAGAAAGAGTTGAAAACTTGGGTTACCTCCCAAGAAGCGCTTGCATTAAAGTATCTTAGCTAGAATTTATAAAACTTCATTCCTTGGGCATCGTAGTAGGGCATGGCAACTCTTCATTTCTTCTCTCCTCTGGCTGGCTTGGTTCCTCCAAATCAATCTCAAATCTTCTCACAAAGGCCTGATCTTCATAAAACCTTTTTACCCTGTGTCCATTAACCTTGAAGATTCCAATTTTCTCTCCCTGGATCTCCATTACTCCAGATGGGTAGATTTTTACCACAATGAAGGGACCTGACCACCTGGTTCTTAGTTTTCTAGGGAAAAGACGAATGATGGAGTTGAAGAGGAGTACCTTGTCTCCTTCATGGATATCCTTGTTTTTTAGGTGGGCGTCATGCCACACCTTGGTTCTCTGTTTGTAGATTCTTGCATTCTCATAGACGTGCAATCTTAATTCTTCTAATTCTTGTAGTTGCAAGTAGCGTCCTTGGCCAGCCTTTTCCATATCCATATTCAGAAACTTTATTGCCCAGAGGGATTTGTGCTCGAGTTCCAAAGGTAGATGGTAGGATTTCCTATATAAGATTCGATAGGGTGTAGTTCCAATAGGGTTTTTGTAGGTGGTTCTATATGCCCAAAGGGCATCATCCAACTTCATCGCCCAATCCTTTCTTGTTCTGCTAACAGTCTTTTCAAGAATTTGCTTTAGTTGTCTGTTTGACACTTCCACCTGCCCTGAAGTCTGCGGGTGGTAGGGTGTAGCAACTTTGTGTCTGACTTCGTACTTTTTCAGCAACTTTTTAAACTGCTTTTCTCCAAAGTGGGATCCTCAATCACTAATAACAGTTCGTGGTACACCAAATCTTGGGAAAATTGTTTTCTCGAACAACCTTATAACAGCCTTGGAGTCACATGTTTGGGTGGCAATAACTTCCACCCATTTTGAAACATAGTCGACAACAACGAGGATGTATTTATACCCTTAGGATGGCGGGAATGGGCACATGTAGTCGACTCCCCATACGTCAAAAACTTCTACTTCAACCCATTCCACCATAGGCATTTCATTTCTCTTCCCAATATTCCATGTCATTTGACATTCCTTGCAAGATTTGACATAAGCAACAACATCTTTGAATAGTGAAGGCCAGTAGAAGCCTGATTGTAGGACTTTAGCAGTGGTCTTTTCACTTCCCAGATGTCCTCCATAGGGTGAGGAATGGCATTCCCTCAGAATGTCAGGCACCTCTTCCTCTAAAATACATCTTATGTACAAATTATCTGAGTATCTCTTAAAGAGCATAGGATCATCCCAATAGTAATTCTTTATATAAGAAAAATGTTTCTTTTTCTAATGGTAAGTTATCTCCGGGGGTAACTCCCTACAAGCAAGATAATTGCAAATATCCACGAATCACAACAATTTTTGTTCTTCGACTTCTATCATGAGCAAAGCCTCATCTACATAGTTATCATTGACGAGTGGCTCGTTCTTGTCTTCAACGACAATCCTTGACAAGTGGTCGACAACTACATTTTCTGCCCCTTTCTTATCAATGATCTTGTGATCAAACTCTTGTGCTCCGTCAAGAGTGCGGCTGGCATAGCAGATGACATGGTGTTTCTTGTCCTTCTTCTACCCCAGGACTGCCCCTACGTCATAGTCACTAGCATCGCACATCAGCTCAAAAGGTAGCTCCCAATCCGGAGCTTGAAGAATAGGTGGGGTTACGAGTGCTTCCTTCAAAGTCTGAAAAGCCTTCAAACAATCATTTGTAAAATCAATTCTGCATCTTTGATCAACATATTTGACAAGGGTTTTGAAATCTTCGAAAAGTCCTTTATGAATCTTCGATAATAACCAGCGTGACCAAGAAAACTTCACACTCTAGTCACGGACTTAGATGGAGGTAGTCCAGATATAGCTTCGACCTTGCTGACATATACTTCAATTTCTCTTTTTGAGACCTTGTGGCCCAGGACTATGCCCTCTTGCACCATGAAATGACATTTCTCCCAGTTGAGGACCAAGTTCTTCTCTTTACAACGTTACAGGACCAACAATATGTTTTTTAAACAACCATCAAAATCTCTTCCATAGATAGAAAAATCATCCATAAAGACCTCCACAATGTCCTCCAAAAAATCTGAGAACATCGAGATCATGCAACATTGAAATGTTGCAGGAGCATTGCACAATCCAAACAACATTCTTCGGAAAGCATAGGTACCATATAGACAAGTGAAGGTAGTCTTTTCCTGGTCGTCAGGTAGGATATGGACTTGGTAAAACTCGGAATAACCATCTAAAAAGCAAAAATATTCGTGATGTTCTAGTCTTTCTAGAACCTGGTCGATAAAGGGAAGCGAGTAGTGATCTTTCTTCATCGCCTGATTTAGCTTTCGATAATCTATACACGTTCTCCACCCAGTGACAGTCCGGACGGCTACTTCATCTCCTTTATCACCTTTCACAATGATCATCCCCCTTTCTTTGGTACAACATGAATATGGCTCACCCAATTGCTATCACTGATTGGGTAAATAATACATGCGTCTCTTAGCTTGATGACTTCCTTCTTTACAACCTCTTTTAACATTTGATTCAACTTCCTCTAGGGTTGAACCAGAGGTTTTGCTGACTCTTCCAGATTTATGTGGTGCATACATAGAGCAGGGTTAAGTCCCTTGATATCACCTACTGAATAGCCTATAACTTGCCTATGGAGCTTTAGCTCCTTAAGAAGTCTTTCCAATTGCTCTTCAGTCAGACTAGCATTAACTATAACAGGGTTTCTCTCCTCATGATCAAGAAATTCATACTTCAAACCTTCCGACAACTATTTTAGTTCCGGTTTGGGTTTAGGTGCCTTCTCATCCTCCGGTGTCAGTTCTAGAAAACCATACTTGACTGTCTCGATAACTTCATCTTCCTCACTTAGATTATCTTCATCTTGATTTAGTTAGTTGAGTATCTCAACAACCTCAGGGTCTTTGATTTTCGAATCATGATTGTTTAATGCCCTCATAAAAGGGTCTACTACTGCTGTATCTTCTTCTACTTCTTCACAATATTAGTTGTAGCTATCCATAAAGTAAGTAGATTTGAGCAGGGATGGTCCCTTCATGGCGTCTTTTACCATGAAATCAATATGGTCATTTCCGACCCTCAGAGTTATGATGCCTTCAGCGACATCAATCAGTGCCCTCCCGGTCACCAAGAAAGGACGTCCGAAGATTATAGGACATTTAGGGTCTTCAATAGTGTCAATGTCAACAATATCACATGGGATGAAGAATCTTCCCACGCGAATTGGAACATCTTCAACTACTCCCATATGCCTTTTGAAGGTATGGTCCGCCAACTCGATTCTCATATTGGTCCTGACCATATCAGTCAATCCCAACCGTTGTGCGAGGCTTAAAGGCATAAGACTGATGCTAGCCCCCAAGTCAGCGAGACCTTTCCTTTCGATGTTATCCCCTACAACAAAAGGTATAGTAAAGGATCCAGGGTCCTTCTTCTTGGTAGGTAATTCTGCCTTTAAGAAAGCAGTTGACACACTAGCAAGGTGCACTGTTTCAATCCTTCCTTTTCTTCTTTTCTTTGTGATTAGGTCCTTGAAAAACTCGGCATATGTTGACATTTCTTCTAAAGCATCCAGAAATGGCACATCGAGGTGGAGCTTTTTCACCGACTTCATAAACTTTTCATACCTCTTTTTGAGATGTGCCTTTATGAGTTTGTACAGAAATGGAAATCTCAAGTAGTATTGACTCCTTTTGGATAATATGTCCTCCATAGGTTCTAGTTCTCTAACTTGAGCTTGTTGGTTTTCTCCTTTGGCTGATTTCTCTATAATAATCTCTGGCTCTAGTTCTTCAAGTCTTTTCGCCTCAGGGCGCTCTACCATCTTTCCCAATCTAAGGACCGCCATCTTGACAGACTCGATGTTAGGTGATATCTTCCCTGAAGGGTTCTTCACCAGCTCGACCAACTGAGTGAGCTGTTGGTCTATATGACGTTGATGTGTTTGCATATCTGCCATTTGGACCTGCATCATATTCAGGACGCCAGAGTTGGACAGTGCACTTTGTGCTAGTTGATTGTTTATCATGTCCTGTCTCTTGACAAAATCGAATAGTTGGCCCACTAAGTCAGGTTGACTATTGTTCCTTGCTTGACTTTGTCCTTGAGCTTTTCCTTGTCCTTGACTTGTGCTTATAGCTTGGCGGTTTTGATACTTCCCTTGACCTCGATAGTTGGTTTTGTTTGCCTGGAAAGTACTTGTTTTGGTGTACTGACCTTTTCCACCTCTCTTCTCGAAACCTGGTGGTTGCTTGGGTGGATTATTCAGTTGATGCAAATTCTCCGCAGCGTCTTTGTTGCCATAACTGAAACCTGGGTGATCCGGCCTCTTGAAGTTGGCATAAGAGACCTTCTCAGCTTCATCCTCTTCAGACTCGCTTTCACTTGATTCTCCGGGTCGGGTGTATATGCAGTTATCTATTCCATGCCCACCTTCACCACAAGTGGCTCATTTCATCACCTTCTCAATTTGCTTCTTTCCTTTCCCTCCTGATTCCTTTAGATGTCTGACATCAGTGGCTATCTTTTGTATTTGAGATGTTATTGCTTTGAGAGCCTTTGATTCAATTGACAACCCTTCATTGGTGGCTTTCTTGGCATATCCTTTGTCGGTCCTGTCATAATCAGTCCCAGCTTGTAACTCAACCATGTTTTCTATGATCTTCTTGGATCTACTGGGCTTTTTACTGAGAAAGTCACTTCCTTCTACTGCATTTAGAGAGACTCTCTCGTCTGGATTTAGACCATTGTAGAATGTTGTTATCAGGAAGCCCTTCTTATAATTGTGGTGAGGACAGTCTCTCTGATACTCCTGATACCTTTCCCAGGCTTCATGCAGATTATCACTTGGTTTCTACATGAAAGATGTGATCTTGTGCCTGTTTTGAACAATCTTCTATGTGGGGTAGAACTTGTTCAAAAAAGAATTTTCCAATGCATTCCATCCATTCAAAGCTTGATGTGGTAGTCCAAGGTACCGGGATAGTGCCTTGTCCTCTAAGGAGAAAATGAAACCTTTGCAGTAAACGACTTCTTGCGGAACTCCCCACATCTTGATGGTGTCGCAAATATTCTTAAAAGCATCGAGGTGATGATAAGGGTTATCGTTCTTTGAATTCCCTCAAAAGCTTTTGTTTTGGATCATAGAGATTACAGCTGGCTTCACTTTGAAGTTTACTACATCGAACCTTGGGATGATCACAAGACATCTTGAGTTGTTGGCTTTTGTAGCTACCAACTCTTGAAGATTCTTTTCTTCCTCTTTGTCATCTTCGCTGGCACTGTCCTGCAATTTTGTTCTTGGTGGTTATGGTTTCTTCTGTGCCTGCGATGATGACAATGCTCCTCATGGTTACGGTCGTCCTCTTCATGTTGCTCTTCTTACTCTTGATATTGATGGCCATCATTATAACTGCCACCTCGATCTTCATCTATTTCTTGAGGGGGTGGGTGTTGTCCATTCCTCGCGTTCCACTCGTATACTGAAAGAGGAACTTCCACGTGAGGCGGCATGATGAACTAGAGTTAAGTTGAACAAATCATTTCTTCCTGGGTACCTGAATAGATCGTACAGTCAAGTTAGGAAACCGAAATGGTAAAACGAACTATTCTGCACAAATTTAGGTTAGAAAGCTTAAAGTCACTATGCTGTCAAGTTTATTGCTAAGCTTGAGGCACGAGAGTATAGTAAGTGGACTGGGGTTCTTAACAATACCGTTTTGCCTTCTCCCCAACAACGGTGCCAAAAAGTTGATCGGCCAAAATCATACGTCCAAAATGAACAGATTAAAGTAGTCAGACTTTTAAAGAGATAACCCAACTCTCAGGCCCCCACAACGATAAACGGGGTCCGATGTAGCGATCGGGGTCGAACATAGGGATAAGGTTGGTCGTGTTAAGAAAGCGGAATCAAACACTCTTATACTCTAGTCGAAAAAGGGGATAAAGAGATGTTCCCTAAGGAACGGTAGCACATAAACAAGAATAGTAAAACAAAAAGAAGCAAAAGAAACGATTTGTAAACAAGTATATGGGGAAAACCCGGGTTGGGGTTCACCAACTAAAACACCTCACCAACATATAATACTCTCTCTCTCTCTTGCGTACTCATATCAAGATTACAAGAAACCATTCAAACGTCTATTCCACTCTCTCTCGAGATGAGGATAGATCTAAGTCTAAAAGAAGCCTCTCTCTCGAGATTACAACTCAAAAACCTCACAACAAAACATATGGTTAAAGCTTTAGCATTCCAACACTCTCGTGCATTCATACCACTCCATGACACAGGATAAAAGTGATAATACTCTCTCGAGATATCAATAATCAAACATCACAAGATGGTAGCTAACCATACAAGTGAAGCATTAAAACAGGTGCATGGAGATAATCTTGATAAGAATATGTATATTCAAAAGAAAGAGACAATATACATGTTGGGAGAGCCTTAGTGGCTACTCCCAACCCAAGTTAAGGTGTTTAGCCGCTCATTTTTGTGGACAACATGACACCGTTACAAAAAGACAGATCCATAAGATACCACGAAGGGGGAAAAGGGGTACAACAGGATGAAATGATAGATCTGGAAGAGAAGAAACATGATACTACACACTACTTCTTTAGATCTGGATCTACCACGTGGATGGCCTTCTCCTCTTGAAGAAGGGGCAGGCGTCTGTCTTCTCTCTCCTCAGCTTTTGCCCTTAGAGATCCAAGACTGATGGATGGATGGTCAGAGACAAGTCTGGAACGCAACAACACTTCGTGGCCTCGGGATCTGATCTCCCCCCCCCCTTTTCTTAACAAGACAGGTGGGTGCGCTATTTATAGGCACATTCCACTGACTTAGAACTAAGGTCGTGGTTTTTCTGTTAAGTGAGGGCAAGACCATGATCGCAATCTCTACCTTATTCCTCTCTGGTCGCGGTCCTCCTATAACAGCGTTCACGATTCTTGTCATAGCCGCGATCACAGTCTTTGAATAACCGCGATCACAGTCTCTGGATAACTGCGGTCGTGATCTTTGAATAACCGCGGTCACGGTCTCCTCTTATTGTCTGAGGCTTCGAGATGTATGGTGCTTTGGAATCGCGGACGCGGTTCTTAAAATCGCGACCTAAGTTGTGTTGATTCCTAAAATCATTTAAATAAGGCTTTAGTAAAAAATATAGAGAAATTATGTGAAAAGTTAACTAAAGTTATACTAAAAGTGGTGTAAAATATATATAGAAAGTACGTAAAGTACAGTGTTATCAACACCCTATGTGGTGAAGAACAATTATAGATACATATATTGTAATAGTTAGTTTTTTATTGTCCGCTACTACGATTTATGCCGAATGGTACATTACCTACTTGTATTTTAGTTTTCTATCCTTCACAAAAAAATATTCTCAAATTATGCAATGGATGGTTTTCTAGTATTCCACATTGAGTAAGTAAGAGGATCCCCTCTCGGGACCCACTTCATATATCGTCCATGATTTGTGTGGGTGTCACTAATAAAAAATTGATATCTAAAATGGGGCCTACATCTGATTTTACCATTACTAAACCTTTCCATTTGGATGACATCAAGTAAAAGGTATAAAAGATGATGAAGGAATACTTCCAAAATTATGTCTATTTTTATTTAAGTGGTCCCACACCAAAGTAGCTAAGGCTTGAAGGTGGCCAACTATCTTAGGTAACAAGGATAAATAGGGATTCGTTATTCTTACAACAACATCTTGCTAGTTCTTGTGCACATGACTTCTACTTCCTAGTCTACTTGAGTTATGAGACTTACATACTTGATGTATAATCATTCACTTCAAACGCCTAACACAAAGGCAAAGAAAATGGACAAAGAGCACCACTATTTTTAGTATGGGTGAAGCTTTAGGAATTTCATGAATTCACCTATAGATTATACACTTTTCTTTACCTTTATATAAAAACTAAGATACTACAATATTACAAAAAGCGTTACATTTTCTCTTTGTAATTTAGTACATTTCTATCGTGTTTCATCCTTATTTTTTGAAAATTTTAAAAATATACATGTCACTAAAAAGAATGGATTTATTAATATTTAGAAACTTAAATACCCAACTAAAAAGTAGGACAAGAGTCACTAAAGAATTGATTGTTATCTTGATTAAAAAAATGGATTGGCCATCAATTTGGTTGAAATTCCTCTATTCTGTTGTAAAATAGCTATGGAAACACTCAACTCTAAACTCATATGCATATAACTTCATATTTTAGCCGTATATGGACATTTGGGTTCAAGAAATTGCACACATTAAGAGATTCATACTCCATTAGAGTGTTGTGGGCTCCTTTAATGTTGTTAAGACAGACACTTCAATATATAGTGAAGAGAATGAAATCAACACCGTCAAACTCACACATCTACCCTACCAAACAAATTTCCTTTGTATTGCCTGCAAGATGCTAATATGTATGTTACATCCACATCCCATGATTTCCACTAATCATGATATTAGGGCATAAATTGAGAATTAAATATAATAGAAAGATCACTATTGAATTTTTCTTTGATTTCAATTCATTGTTTCATCACATTCAATCATGTAAACTAACTATACAAGGGGAAACTAAAACTTGATTACTCTAACTTGACCTCAACAATAAAGAGACATATCTGGACATTTATTTTGTTTCTCACACTTCCATGTACATATGACATGATAATCAAATACATTTTCTATTATTAAGAAAACAAAGTTACACGTCATTATTCACAACTCTGTCATTTCTACTCAAGGACCTAGAGTAACATGGACTGACAAAACTTGACTATTCTAATACTTAGATCTTGTGGTATATCTACTCTAGCATTGACATTCTTCAGATCCACACGGTTTCCCTAAAAAATTGTGATTAGATGGGTGAACCTACTCACTCAGTGATTGAGTACTTCAAAGAAACAATATAAAATACTTTAATAGTCAAGGATATATTATTGAGGCAATGAATTTAAAGTAAAACAATATTGAACTATAGATGAGCTAATCCTTCACATGCATACATATATGGTAGGATACTTTAGACATCCAAAAAGAGTAATTCAATATATGAGCATACTTGATTAATCACATAGAGAACTAGTTAGGAACATACAAATGGCAAGTTACTAGAGATAACCACAAAGAATATATGAATAAGATACACACACTTGATTAATATCTCATTCATATTATCATGCAATACTATCAATATACAAATATCTAAATTCTTTCCTCATTGTTCTCTGTCTCATCCTTCATTAACTTTGACTTGATTTGACTACATAACTAACTACTACTATGTTAGACAACTAAACCAAATGGATTGGTCTGACTATTGAACTCTTTACCTAAACTCAATTGAATTCAATTAAATTTTCTTTTACTTTTCCCCTAAGCTCTCTTGGATTGTACAATCTAAGTGAAATCCACTACTACATGATTCATGTACAAGTCTTAAGGTAAACTTAGAGACCTTAAGACTGCTACTACTACCTCAGTCAGCGTCGAAGGAGCCTCATAAGGACTGTCGGTAACTAAACAGATGTCCATATAATTGTGGCCCCTTGTCCTGTATACTTAGGAGGGATGACTCTAGGCTAAAAAGCCTCTACCTCAGGTAATGTGGTTCCTCAAGAGCTAACATGCAATACAGATTAATTACTAGAAGGAGTAGGTCCATAAGGGCTATATACATAGTAACTGCTAGAAGGAGTAGGTCCAGAGGGCTACATACTCCAACTTGTGGGTACCATTGGATCTCCACTTATTGTTGGATACCCTACTAGTAAAATAGTACCACCGCGATTGTCGATTATTATTGAATACTCTGCTGCGATTTTGAAGTACCACCAATACCTAATCGATTGGTGTTGGATACTCAGTCGAGGTTACTTCTTCCTATATCTGATAGTCCATAGCCCGTTTCACCCATCCCGCTACAAACCTATAAGGAGAGCTCTATGGTGCTTAGGGCATCTAATGTCCAATTCACGCTTTGAATACACATTTCAATCATTAAACTAACATTTATTGGTTTAACCTTGCAAATAATTCTTTTCATAAATTATCAACAATCTGTACTATAAACTGAGAAACACCACTTATCATATTGAAGAAAACTAGATTAAAAATACTCAATTTACTGAATAACCTATACTTAGGGTTTCATTATCCTCTTCCACACATCATATGACTCTCATAAGGATTTAATGCATCACAAGCCTTCAATGAATAATGATTGCTTTCAATAATTCACATATAACCAAATATATGTCAAGCCCTGGTATGAACTAAACTAGGGTTTCCATGACATTTACTGAAATATCATGCATAAAGTATAACCTTAGATAAATGAATTTATAACGTCAAAAGAATCACACTAGTTGTATTTCACGATGTCTATTTGCAAACTTACAACTTTCCATTCATCTAGGGTTTCACCCTCTTTACTGAGATATCAAGCAAACACAGATAAAATCACATAGAATCCAAGATGGTATCTATCATATATGTACTATGCATTCAAATAAAACGATCCTTTATAAACAAGGAGTTTCATACAAGCAAAATTCTTTATTCAATTATACAACAATTTTAGACCAATCAAAAACCCTAGATTTCAATATATTCTTATAAAATATGTAATAAATTTAGGATTCTATTTTAGATGATTTGTATCCATTTCTAATAAGATTTTATCATATGAAATTCATCACAATAGGACTTCAATCCATTTCTAGATCATCTTTCATAAGCTCAAACTAAAACGCAGATCTAGGGTTTGTAATCACATTCAATGCCAATCAAAGATTATTGAGGATTTAATACAATTTCGTCAAATATCTATTTAAAGTAAGAACCCACTCACCTAAGGTGTAAAACACCTTAAAAACGTAGCCCCACATCTGAAATTCTCAAATCAATACCAAAACCCTAGCAAATCACCACTTTCTTCTTTATTTCAACTCAAAAACCTTAGGAATAGAATATTACAGAGAAAAAGTGATAAAATGGAGAAATTTGGTATCATTTCAAACTAAATCAGTGGAGAGATGGAATATTTACATAAGAGAGAAGAATCACCAAAAAAATCTATATAGAGATGACAAACTTACTTGATTTCATCAATTCTAGGAAGAGAAAACCCTAGATCGCCATCTTTACTACTTTTTCCATCCAAACCCTAGCTCTCCCTCTCTCTAGGATTTTGTTTCTCTAGAATGAATCACAAAATATGGAAGATCCTAGAGTGTTATATTGATCATATAGAGAAATTGAGGTGCTTGGGTCAATTGCAAATTAACCCTACTTATACTTTCTTTTATTTTAGCAGAATCTTCTGTCATAAAAAATTACTATAATTCATTTACTAAATAGGTTAAATATGCTAAAAAATCATGAATTTTTTTTTTCTTTCATTGAGTTTAGAAACTTCAATATTTTTTTAGATTATTTTGAGCTATGAATAAATAATTAAAAATCCAACAGTGCACTTCTATATGGTAATCTGCCAAACAGTCAGTTGAAGAACTGAATGACTTAGACACACCCAGAACGACCGTGCAAGGTACCACAGTTGTGCTAAGATGTACTTAGAAAGTCTGTGCTTCCTACCATGGCCTTGGTGTGTTAAATCCATTAGATTTTAGTATAATGATATCCAACACTTCAATTCTCCAAAATGGTCGTGTGGGCTAGAATGGTCGTGTCACCAACAACCTTACATGGCCATGCTATCCACCACAACAGTGCTACCCAAGCATCCAACTCTCATTTTTATGGTCCCTTGGATCACCTCATCCGTTCTACCCAAGAACGTACATTTTGGGAAAAAATCCTAATTTGAGACGACTAGGGTTTATACTTCTCAAAACCTAATTATTCAAAACAAAGGCACACTTAAAGTTTTCATTAGGTTTAACACATTTTAACACATCATAATGGAGCTACCATCCTTAATTAGGTTTAATAAAGGATCAATCAAATAAGTATGTAGTCATTTAAGTAAACCCTACTATACCAATTAAGCACATACATGGTCATAACAACCCTCCTTAAATGTTTTGTCCCTGAAACATAAATATACAAGCAAACTACATTCAAGGTTTTTAATTTAAACTTTTGAAATCTTATGTGTCACTATATTCTTATATTTCATATCAGAATGTTGTTTTTGATGTTGAGTCCTTTGTTTTTCTTTTAATCATAATAGTTTTAAAATAAGGCTTCTCAATGACAGTAAAAGAATTTTCCACATCACAATAAATCTCTAGGAAAAAGAAAGAGAAACAACCATTTTCAATCCTATCTTACTCTTTTGAGGTGTTGCCTTAGTATTGGCAATTCAATCCAACTATTTGAATTTATACTGCTCAATCCATATTATTATTCTCTATAACCTCTGAGTTGCTAAAGAGAGTTCATCTTGTTGTTTTAAAGTTTACTATTGTGCTACTCAGATAGCAAAGCACTCATAGGGTATAAGGCTCGATTTAATAACAATTATACAATACTAAGTTGAATTACTATTATGAGTGACTAAAACCATCACATCCTTTCAGTTAACATATTACTTGCACATGTACAAATGAAATCATATGTAAAATAAATTTACATCCCTTGATATGACTTCAACAAATTATTTTTCTAAAAAAAATTCACATATTACTGAAAGCCCATTTGTTTTTCTTGTTTTCTTTATTATTCATTATCACTTACTTCTTCTTATTTATCCTTCTCATTTTGATCATATAGATTAAACATCTCTAATCATTAAAATATTCGAGGTAAGAATGGATTATTCATAATTCTTGCTATGCCTATGAGAACTTATTTTAGATCACATTTTTTCTCATGTTATACTTCTTCTTTTGTTCAAATCTTACTTCTTATATTTCAAATATTTTTCTTATCCTATATTCTTAGTCATTTCCATATGTTTATCTATCTTTATCATATGCAACCCATACACCTTGGCTTACTATCATTGCTAAGTTACTTCTCATATTATTGATCTCAGGATTACATCTCATAATGATGTTAGTACTTCATGTCAAATCACTAGTGACACCCCTTGAACCACTACAACCGTAAACTTTCTAAGCTTTGATCCTTATTCAATCATATGATCTTGTTGTGACATGATATTACTCCCTTATTTTGAAATACAAACTTCAACTCTGTTGAAGTTTACTTTGTCTTTCTTATCTTTATGGCTTGAATTTCCTTTCTCTTACTTTACCTTTATGATAGGATACCTTATTGATTTATCTTGTTGGAGTTTCTTCATCATTCTATATTATTCCATCATTATATTCAATAAATGTATTTACCATGGTG
Organism: Alisma plantago-aquatica; assembly: GCA_963693085.1. Taxonomy (NCBI): domain Eukaryota; kingdom Viridiplantae; phylum Streptophyta; class Magnoliopsida; order Alismatales; family Alismataceae; genus Alisma; species Alisma plantago-aquatica. The sequence continues at coordinate 337,625,979 of OY856413.1, forward strand.
GTTATGTGTCATATAGAATCCATTCTCGTATCACTTCATCCCCACATTACTCTCGTTAAGGAGGATATAAAAGAGAAGGTGATTTTGAGATTTAGAATTTGAATCTTCAAGTATTCACTTAACACTTTTCTCATATCTAAGTTTAATTAGTCATCATCAAGGAGACTGAACATATGACACTTTATTACATCTCGCTATCTCTTTCTTTTATCATCTATATTACTCCCTCATGTTTTAACCCCTTTTTCACTTTCCATCATCCTCTTACTATATAATACTATTCCATCTATTATATTTAACTTCTACTTATCATTTATGATGATCTTTCTCATGAATGTGTATGATTATGTATTCCATGGCACATATATTTCTTGTTATCCTTTTACTAATATGAAGTTGAAATTCTAAATTGATATTCTCCATACTGGTTCTATCTTATGTTTAATATATTATGTGTCCTTTATTTCAAATCAAATGGCTCATGTAGGGGTCAAACATAGTATCTTTTCAATCAAATTTTCTATTCTAAATATAATTTACCTTTATTTGCCTTGTTCTTCTATTTAGATGCACCTTTGTTCTTCTTCTAAGAACTAGTTCCACTTCATCACTACGAACCTATTGAGTATATCTGATTGAAACTAGGTAGTTACTTTATTCTGAATTTAAATCAATATAGTAGTAAGGATTAATGCATTATAGTTCATAATATAATGACACGTTCCATGCTCTGTATTATATCATGTAACCTATTTCCTTAATTAAACTCATCATCTCGAACATTTCTCTTTGTTTTTTATGAGTTTCTTATCCTAATATTATAATATATATGTTCATTTAGTTCTCCTCCCTTTGATTCTTATAAAAATTCTCCAATTCTATGTACTTATTATATACTTAAACTCTTTTCTCTTATTTTCTTTTTGTTTGTGGCATACATTAATGCATTTTACTAGATTCTACAATCCATTTCTCATAATTTTTTCTTTCTATCTTGGCCCTTACATACTTTTCTCATATCTTTTCCATATTTCATATTTAGAGTTCATGTAATACTGATCATTAAACTTAATCTGAACCTTATATCATTTTCCTTTTGACGTCTTTCTATTCTATCTCTTGTGTGTCTTCCAATATTCTTAACTCATTTCTTCTTTTCTTCCATTTGTTTCAAACCAAATGAAACGCCTCACTTAGTTATATGATTAAATTCTCTTTATTCCTTCTTTCTTCTTCATTTCATGTGCTATATACTAATATTCAGCTTGAACCTGTATTCTTTCTTCCCTTAACCCCAATTTAGGATTTTCTTATCTGAGGCCCCAAAGCTGAATCTTAGATATACGTTCCAATTCAATTCTTAGTTATTCCAGTCTTTCTCTTATATTTCAACATCTTAGTATATTTACATCCTCACTACAATCTGAGTTTAATTTGTCTGGAGTTCGATCTTATTACATTTTTAATAGGAGTCATTAGATCCCACTAATTCATCCTGCCAGCCAGACCAGGGCTAACCTACAGTACCCTGAAGCCAACAACTACTCAATATTAACTAACTCCTATTCATTTCAAACATGTGGAAAGAATATCCACTTAGGGAAAGCTCATTTAAAGATGATTCTTTGTCTACTTGATACAAAGAATGTAAATAATAAATTGATGTAACTTCATACTGTAAACCAATCTTAAAGAATAATATGTATTTCTAAAAATTGAAGATATGAATTCAAATATATATGAGCACTTCTATTAGTCTCCAATCAAAATAACAATATAAAATAAAAATGGTAACTCATTCTATCTTTATGCTCTTATTTCTTCATTACTTTCTAGTCTTCTAACCCTAATATTTCTAGGTTTTCTCTCTAGCCCATCCTTCCTCTGCATACCTAGCCAGGGCATCCAAAGAAGAACAAACATAGTAGGTTGATACTGGTCAGCCTAAGTATTTGGATACCGGACCAGGGTATCCAAATACTTAGACTTCCCAGAGCTATTGACACATCACATCCTATATGCCACACTTATGACTCTGATTTCCTATCTTATTGGTCCCTTATGACTCAACCAAAGCTCTAAGATTAAGATATTACATCCAAATCCCACAATTTCTATTAATCATGAGATTAGGGCATAAGTTGAGAATTAAACATAATACAAAGACCACTGCCAAATTTTTCTTTGATATCAATTCTTTGTTTCATCACATTCAATCATGTAAACTAACTTTACAAGGGGAAACACAAACTTGATTACTCTAATCTGACCTCAACAATAAAGATACATATCTAGACTTTCATTCTGTTGATCACACTTCCATGTACACACAACATTATAATCAGATACATTCCTTGTTATTAAGGAAACAAAGTTACACATCATCATTTACAACTAGGGATGGTCATAGTTTGGTTTGGTTTGGTTTATCATCAAAACTAAAAACCAAACCATACATATTGGTTACGAAAAGATCCAAACTAAACCAAACCGTAAATTAGTCCAAAACCAAACCAATATGAACTACAAATATGTGGTTCGGTTCGGTCGAGTTTGGTTTCAATCTGTAAATTCAGAAAGTATATAGTTGACGTTTAGGTTTTCCATGGTCAATCCAACCATTTGTCATCATCATTTCCTATCAGCATAACATGATGAACTATCTCCAAATAAACATTGTTTTGAAAAGCATAATGTAAGAATATATGTAAACTATGTGTCTACATAGTGATCAAATGGGTATCCATCATACCACATAGTTTCAATATTTAATTAAAATCTTAGTTTCATAATTTTTGGCATTAGTTTTACATATTAAAGAAACAAAATTTTTAAGTATTGCATCATTAGGATTCTATGAGTATACCTACATAATGTAATAATATATATACATATACACATATATATATATACACACACACATATACATATACATATACATATACATATACATATACATATACATATACATATACATATACATATACATATACATATACATATACATATACATATACATATACATATACATATACATATACATATACATATACATATACATATACATATACATATACATATACATATACATATACATGTATATGTGATGGCTCAGTTTGGTTTGGTTAAATTGACCCCTAAAAACAAACCAAACCATTGCTTATTTGTTCCAATTTTTTTAAACCAAACCAAACCATTCACAGCCCAAAAACCAAACCAAACCAGTTGGTTTGGTTTGGTTGGTTTGGTTTTATGCCCAACCCTATTTACAACCCTCTCATTTCTACTCAAGGACCTAGAGTGTCAGGGACTGACAGAAGTCAACTAATCCAATACTTAGCTCTTGTGGCAGATCTACTCTGGCATTAACATTCTTCATATCCACATGGTTTCCCTAAAAAATTGTGAGTAGAGGGGTGAGCCTAGTCACCCATTGAATGAGTACTTCAAAGAAACAATATAAATCACTTTAATAGTCAAGCACATATTATTGAGACAACAAATATAAAGTAAAATAGTAATGAACTATAGAGGAGATAATCATTTACAGACATACATATATGGTAGGATACTCTAGATATCCAAAAAGAGTAAATCAATATCTAAACATACTTATTACATAGGGAAATAGAAATTTAGGAACATACAAATGGTAAGTTACTGGAGATAACCACAAATAATATATGAACAACTACACACGCTTGATTAATCTCTCATTCATCTTATTATGCATCACTAGCAATATAAAAATATCTAAACATTTTCCTCATTATTCTCTTTCTCATCTTTCATTAATTCTGACTTGACTTGACTACTCAACTGACTACTACTATGTTGGCCAACTAAACATAATCGACTGATTAGACTACTGAAATCTTTACCTAAACTCAATTGAACTTAATTACTTTTGTTTTACTTTTCCCCTGAACTCTCTTAGATTGTACCATCCAAGTGAAAGCCACTACTACGCGACTCACCGTACAAGTTTTAAGGTAAACCCGAGGACCCTAGGACTGATACTGCTACCTTGGTCTACATCGAAGGAGCATCATAAGGACTATCAGTGGCTAAACAACTGGCCGTATAACTATGACCCCTTATCCTGGGTACTCAAGAGGAGTGCATGTAGGCTAAAAAGCCTTTACCTCATGTAGTGCGGTTCCTCAAGATCTAACATGCAATACGGAGTAACTGCTAGAAGGATTAGGTCCACAAGGGCTATATACTCTAGCTTGTGGGTACCACTGGATCTCTAGTTATTGTTGGATACCCCTACTACTGAAACACTACCACCATGATCTCCAGTTATTGTTGAATACTCTGCTACTAAAATGAAGTACCATATTGGTGTTGGATACTCAGTTCGGGTTGCTTCTTCCTATATCTGATAGTCTATAGGCCATTTAATCCATCCTATTACAAACCTACAAGGAGGACTCTATGATGTTTAGGGCATATAATGTATAACTCACTCTTTAAATGCATGGTTCAATCATCAAATCAACATTTCTTGGTTTAACCTTGCAAATAATTCTCTTAATAAAATATTAACAATATGTACTATAAACTGAACAACTGAGAAACACCACTTAACTTGTTGAAGAACACCTAATTGGAAATACTAAATTCACTAAATACCCTATCCTTATGGTTTAATTTGCCTCTTTCACACATCATATGACTCTCATAAGGATTTAATACATCATAAACCTTCAATGAATAATGACTGTTTACAACAATTCACATATAACCAAAGATACATATGAAACCTAGTCTGAATTGAAATAGGGTTTCCATGCCATTTATTGAAATATCATGCATAAATAATAACCTTGAATAAATGAATTTATAATTATAAAAGAATCACATCAGCTGAATTTCATGATGTCTATTTGCAAACTTCCAACTTTCCATTCATCTAGGGTTTCACCCTCTTTACGGAGATATCTAGCAAACACTAATAACATCACAGGAAATCCAAGATGGTATCTGACATATATTGTGAGAACCCATTACAGTAAACAAGATTACTTAAAACATAAAGCACAACCGATTACTAATTAATCACATGCCCAAAAATATGGGTAAATTAAAATCGATTTCAATATCATCACCTGCTCAAAAACATTTGCATAAGAGCCCAACATCTTTCTTTTATCCATACTATGCCAAGAATTTGATACAAATTGTTCTATCGCCTTAGACACAACATATATGCACAAGAGAACAATATTTGTATATGCCACACAAATAAGCATTAATATGCTAATAAAAGTTTGATTCATTTGAAACACCATACACAAACTTTTCCTGCCTGGACCTGAGAGTACAAGGACGACTCTAGGATACACTAGACATCTAATCAACTTTCTCAAAGATTCATTACTATATCTCCTCTTTGCTACCACATGTTTATTTTGTCACTTCCGATTACCTAAAAAAATGTGGCAAACCACAAGGGTGAGACCCGTCCCAGTAAGAGATATAACCTCCAACAACGCTTATTGATTACAACATTTTAAATAGTAGATAACTAAGTAGTTAGAGTATTTAATAATCAATTGAACAGATTGAACAATTCAAGTATACTAAACAGATTAAGAAAATCATCTTAGCAACAAGTATGATCATCAATGCATATATAAATAACAAATAAATCCATTTCTTTGGATATATATCTACTCAAATATCATCAAATTGCATCTAATAACAAGCATTATCGTTAATCTAACTATCATCATATTCCTTGCTAATAGTACAAGCAATATAGTAGCATAAGCATCCCTGACATCATGAATATGTCTAGTAACATAACATGGCTATCAATATTGGAATCTCAAATAAAGGGAATAGATCTATATCATAAGTAGAACTAACATCATAACACAATGAACTACATGTGCATGATTAGCAGTTTAAGCATTTGTAATTACATAGGCATGGATAGAAATATTAAACATAGCTACCAGCAACATCTTAACCATCAATGTCAGTATATTTGACAACATAAGTATGTTTACAACATGAGCATAACTACATTATAAGCATATCTATTATCTCTTATTGTACTATACATGATCTCATTGAAAAGAAAGCAAACACATGTTTTCATCCAATATGAAGCGTTGTGTATAACCCTAAACAAATATGCTACACGGCTGTTTTACATCTTTTATTATGTCTTGAGGAAATTGAGGATACCACTCAAAATCCAACGGACCACTACTAAGTCGAAATCAGTTCCATACAAGATCTAAGAAGAGTCGGACTCCTAAGATATTCTTCGCCCCCGGTCAGTACGGGTCCGCCACAGCGACACATAACGTCAAGATGTTAACAGCCTAGTCCGTCCTTGGTATAGGTCACAACACTAGTGAAAGGAGGTGGGTACGCATACCCTACCATCCGAGGTACAACTACAATTGTCTTCCAATCTTGTCACATATATAATCACTAAGACACAACCACATCCATTCTCAATCACATCAGATGTATGAGGCATGACCATAGCCATCCTCCACAACCTGCATTGTGGATAACAAGCATATATCCTCAACCTGCCACCCCCACATACTCAACAATATGCACTCTAAGTTTCCCTTAGGAATACTCATTTCACCATCTGGCAAGTTCTAACACTCATATGGATCTATGGCATAGGGAACTACATGATTAGAGTTTCACTTGATTAATTATGCCAATTGGGTGAATTAAGGCTGCATCTAACAAGTGGACATATAAAACCTAATTCACTTCTAGAAAGCATATAAATATCACAACTTTTAAAAGATATAAAATGTGTGAAACATAATTTCTCATCTCATTATCACATGGTACTATTCACTTGCCATTCATGAGACCACACTAGTCATCATACTATCACAAGATATGAATCCTTTTCACAATATAACAAGGTATTAACCCTTATCAACACAAGAGGATTACACCTCATTCGGGGCTCAACCATTCCCAAAGGTCATTAAGACCATCACACGATTTCATGCAAGATCATCATTATCTTTGCATGCCTTATAACAAGGCTCAACAACATCACTTATAATACACCAGATCAATACAATATTGTATTAATGAGCTAGGAGATATTCATAAACAATCATAGCAAGGTTATATTAACATTAAGAACATTCCTTTATTATGTCAACATGCAAGGAGTCTAGATATGATTAATCCTCATCATATTCATAATGCACATGTTTAGCATAAGAAAGTATCAACCATGTGGCTATGACAACCACCAATTAACATATTAAGGTTATGATCATATTAAGGAGGTTATTTCACCATCATTCCATCATATAAGAATGTTAAACATGAATACTCATCTTTATCTATTTGAATTAGAGTTTGGTTCAACAAGATAAATTATGTTAATGTTACTAATCAACACTTATACCCAAACCCTAACTCACGACATCCCCATTGGATCATGGATGCATAAGGTGAAGCATCACTATCACATTCCATACTATTCTCAAGTATGAACCCACACATAAATCAAGGTGTAACCATCGAGTTATAACATACTAGGGTTTCAAAAACAATAAGAGAGTACTCCATGATTGTATTAATCATTCACGGACTATTCATACCCAATTACCATCATTTAGTTATATTAAAGCTAGGTATAACAAGCTATACCTCACTAGGGTTACATATCAATACAATATGGTTATCATCCCTTTTATTCATATGAGTGAATAGGTAAGACTACCTTATTAAGGGTAACCCTCCATTTGTTCCATCATCATTCAACCCATATCACCATACCACAATATCACCCAGAACCATTGGATGTTTAAAAGGTAAGACCATTGGTTGTTTACATAAGTAAACACCTTGTATAAACCACCTATGAAGTCCTTTATTTGTGCTCTATAAAGAGTCACCATCTAACCCTAGACATCCTTGATTAACAACACAAAAAGTTCCATTGAGAGTAGGGTAAAACCCATAATCGACTGTTCATTTAAAGCAAGCCATCCATTGTCAACAAGTAGGCTCCTTAAGTTGATCATATAAAGGAAACCATCTAAATAACATGATTAGGACCAACATATTACATTATCTATCATTCCACTTTATTATAGGAATAAACATTAGATCTTGACCATTCGGTCAAGTTCAGGTGTTAAACCATCAATTACAGTATAGGTTCGACCATTGCATCAAGTGACCCAAGAAACCATTGGTCTAAGGCTTAATTGATGCTACAACTATATAATTAACTCACCATAGGTTTTGGAGACCTGATCCACCATCATTAGTGACCACTAAGTCATCATAGGTTATTATATCAGCACTATATTCATTAATCAACATCAAATATTAAGCTAATGTCATCATTAATTGATAACATAAGTAGGGTACTTAATGGTTGATCATTAAACTTCTAATTGATCCAAAACTTGACGTAAGGGAGTGACCATAGGTTGTCACCATCATATGACACCTTTGAACTCAACTATCAGTTGTCATGAATACAACACCATAGGGTTGTTGCAATGGTACCATCATTGGGTCATGGGTTTATAGAAGAAATCATCTTAAAACCTTAAAATTGACCATTGGTTGATAGGCGCTTAACACCATAGGTTGTCAAACCAACCTGATCCAAGTAATATTATACCTTAGGAATAACGTACAAATGATCATAGGTTCATCTAGAACTGAAATCAGAACATGGAACATTATAAAAATCAAAATCCAAGTCAAACATAGCTTTTTAGTGCATGGATTATTATTTAAAAGCAAGAACATGAGTTAACAAGCTTATGGTAAGCAATAAACGTGGAGCAAGTTATAAAACTTGCCTATAATTAGAAGATAAACTCCCAAACAGAAGAAAAAATGAGAAAGTAGGGTAGGAAACACTACTACATAAAATCCTTTTAGCGTCGGTTATTTAAGCTCTTTAGTGTCAGTTTCAAAGCGACACCCAAGTGGGCGCCGCTAAAGGGCGACACCTTCGGCGTCAGATCCCAACCGACACCAAAACCTTTTTTGCCACTGAAAACACGCTAGCAAAGGGACTATATGCGTCAGTTGTTTAGTAAAACCCGACGCCCAAACTCTTCCCGCCACCAAAAACGCGCCAGCAAAGGGACTATAGGCGTCAATTGTTTACTAAACAACCGCCGCCTAAACTCTTCCCGCCACCAAAACACGCCAGTAAAGGGATTATAGGCGTCGGGTTTCTAAGAGAAACCGACGCCATATCATCTAAACCGACGTCGGTTTTAAGATAATAACCGACACCCTCTCCCCTGTCTGCCACCATGACCATGCTTCCCAGCACGGTCGTGGTACCTGGTCACATAGACATCAGTTTTAGGTGGCAAAACGCCGCCATATATCATAGGTGTCAGTTTTATTCAAATAACCGACGCCTATGTTTTTTTTTCTTCTGTCAGTCTACAGACCTGCTGTGGCTGGTCACAGGATGAGAAACCTGCAGTTCAATTATGAACTGCAGGTTTTATGACATCCATTGATATCAGCCAACAACAGGCCACAAACCTGCAAAATTAACATGATGGACAATATTATATATATGTGATTCATTCACATTCACACAAAATTAATTATGAGAACAAAGTTATTCTTTATTCATCATTGTCAACAAAATCATATTGAAGAGCCATGAAATAGTAAAAGAAGCCACAATGAAGAGAAGCATGATATAGATACAATACATAAAGTGCAGCACACACAAGTGTTTCAGATTCATATAACAACATGACAGACTAACACATATATAGTGCATAACAACATCAACGCCAAATTTACATACAATACTAGCTTAGTACATATATAGTGGGACTAAGGTGACAATCCCACCTGCTAAAACAGGTTACCGACAACTACATGTTATGACTGGGAGGTCGTGATTCAGCAACCGTATGTATTAGCAGGAGGACAAACATATTTCACCACAAGTTAACATTGAAGAAGGTCTACTAACCTACACTGAGCTAAACAAGTTTATCAATGTTAGTACTGATAAAATTGTTTAGCTCAGTGTAGGTTAGTAGACCTTCTTCAATGTTAACTCGTGGTGAAATTTGTTTGTCCTCCTGCTAATGCATACGGTTGCTGAATCACGACCTCCCAGTCGTAACATGTAGTTGTCGGTAACCTGTTTTAGCAGGTGGTATCGTCACCTTAGTCCCACTATATATGTACTAAGCTAGTGTTGTATGTAAATTCAGCACTGCTGTTGTACTAAGCAATGTCGATGGCCTGCATAGCTATGTCATGGCCGTCCTGCATAGCCTGTAGTCTTTGGCGAACACCTGCAAATTAAATAGAATTGCTATTAACTAGTATCCTAAAAATTTGATAAAAAACAAACTTACATAATATAATTATAAATGCACATATAGATAGAAACCTCAGGGATATATTCTTAAAACTTACATTGTCAGGCGGTGCAAGCACGTCCTCACCCTCACGGTGATCATCAGCACAGTCATCATGGGAACATAATAAAAATATAAACATCCATGCCTCTAATATTGTGATCTTTTATCAATTAACAATCCTTCATTATGATCCCCGCGAACATACAAGTCATTGTGATCCCCAACTTCAATGTTTGGTGGTGTTGGCAACCCAACTGAGAATGGATTGGAGTCATCACACTTATCGTAGTACTCTTCTTCATCTATAGGATCTTCAATGAACTGTCTTTTACCATGAAGAACAATCGACCATCTATCATTTATAGGATCATCGATATAAAATACTTGTTTTGCATGTGATGTCAATATGAATGGTTCACGCTTCTCGCCAATCTTTTCAAAGTTCACTAACGTGAAACCCAATTCATCCACTATAACTCCTTTGTTGTTGTCAACCCAATTATATTTAAAGAGCAGAATTCTGAAATCTACATAGTCAAACTCCCATATGTTTTCAATGACACCGTAATATGGCATTTTAGCTTCACGTGGACTTTTATCCTTTGCACTTGCAAAAAACAATGAAGATGCTTGAAGGGTGACCCTGCTGTTTTGGACGACACTCTTATCATCTTGACGCTTTGTGTAATATGAGAAACCATTTATGTCAAACCCTTCATAAGACATAACATTCAATTTTGGTTTAAAGGCGAGGCATTTGATGGTTTCAGTAACATTATCTGGTGTTTGATATAGTTGATGTAAGACTTTATCTTCAAACCACTTAATAAATGTCTTGTTAAGCTCTCTAGCAAGCCACATTGAATTGGATCGAGGATATTGTCTCTTGATGAAATTGGTATGTTCCTCGATATAAACACTCACTTCGTCGATGTTGTGTAAAATATACAAGTGACCTTGCTCCAACTGCTCACGGCTGATTACTTTCACCCGTGATCCCAAAACTCCTTTGCCAAAATGCTCCTCAATATTCTTGTCATTCACGGGAGCGTCATTACCACTCAGAAAGTCATTGCAAAAATCCATAACCTCTCTCACCACATAACCCTCAATAATACTCCCTTCAGGCCGATAACGGTTTCGAACATCACCTTTAAAAATGCTCATGTATCGTTCAAAGGGATACATCCAATGCAAGAAAAGTGGTCCCAACATTTTCACTTCCCTAGTCAAGTGGACAACAAGATGTACCATGATATCAAAGAACGACGAAGGAAAATACATCTCAAGATGACATAGGGTAACAACCACTTCTCTTTGCAAATTATCGAGAGTATCAGGGTCATTAACTTTGCTGCACAAACTGTTAAAAAAGAAATAAATTCTGGTGATTGCAAACCTTACATGCTTCAGCAATATAGATCTAATTTCCATAGGTAATATTTGTTGCATTAGAATGTGACTATCATGAGATTTAAGACCTATCAACTTCAGATCTTTCATTGATACCAATGTACAGATGTTGGATGAGTAACCCTATGGCACCTTAACATTTACCAAGCATTCACAAAATGCTTTCTTCTCCTTTCTAGACAACGTGTAACAAGCGGGAGGTAAGTATGTTCTCCGATCGCTACTAACTACTTTTGTTAATTCTATCCTTATTCCCATTTCACGTAGGTCCATTCTGGATTTTATCCCATCTTTAGTCTTACCTGGTATATTCAACAAAGTACCGATGATGCTATCACATACATTTTTCTCAACGTGCATGACATCGATACAATGCCTGACTGTCAAAGAACTCCAATAAGGAAGATCCCAAAATATTGACTTCTTCTTGAATAAAGACTTGTCACTCCTTGTGGTCATCGTACATTGTGATCTCTTACCAAATTCATTGGCGATGTCTTTCACTCTTTCATAAACATCCTCCCCTGATATAGGTTTAGGTGCACTACGTTCCTCATTCCGTCCATTGAATGCTTTGCGCAACCTACGATACAGATGAAATTTTGGAAGAAACCTTCGATGAGTAAGATATACAGTTTTGCCGCCATGTTTTAGTCGTATTGAATCAGTGTTCTCTTCACATATAGGACACACTTTAGATCCTTTGACACTATATCCAGACAAATTCCCATATGCTGGAAAGTCATTCATAGTGTAAAACAACATAGCGTGCAAACAAAATGTCTCTGTTCGTGAAGCATCATAGGTCATCACACCTTCACCCCAAAGTTTCTTTAAGTCATCAATCAGAGGTTCAAGATAAACATCGATATCATTTCCAGGTTGTTTAGGGCCCGATATCAACAACAACAACATAACGTACTTATTTTTCATACACAATCAGGGAGGAAGATTGTATATAACAAGCATGACTGGATAAGTGCTATGTTGGCTGCTCAATGTCCTGTACAGATTCATCCCATCTGTACAAAGCCCAAGTCTTAGATTCCTATCCTCTTCACTGAATTCATGGTACAATAGATCAATCTTCTTCCACTGTGGGGAATCATACGCATGTCGTAGGATCCCATCATTATTTTTCTTAACATCTGCATGCCACCTCAAATTCTTTGCATCTATAGGATTGGCAAACAAGCGTTGAAACCGTTGTATTATAGGTAGATACCACATCACCTTGGAGGGAGAACCAGTTTTGGACTCCCCCGAAGTCATCAATTTATACCTTGACGCACCACATTTCGGACAATCTTTCAAATCCACATAGTCCTTTTGAAATAATACACAATCATTCTTGCATGCATGTATCTTCTTGGCCTCCATTCCCATTAGGCACAAAAATTTCTTTAATTGGTATGTTGAGATCGGCATCTCGTTTCCTTCAGGAAGAATTTCTTTCAACAAAGACAACAATGACGTGAAGCTTTTGTCGCTCCATCGATTGTTAGCTTTCAGTTTATACAATCTCAACACAACGCTAAGCTTCGTAAACTTACAACCCATGTATAATGGTATCTCAGCATCATGCACAATGTTTCTAAACATGGGAGGTGGATCGGTGTGCTCTACCCCACAACTATCCAGCATCGCATCAACAATGTCTACTGGAACTGGTTCATTCACATCTACATCATCAGAGGCAATTTCTTCTTCCACACAAGCACTGCTATTGACATCCACTAGTTTCAGGTTTGAAATCCCTCCATGCCAGTGCCATTCTGTATAGCCTTGTACAATCCCATTGCACATGACATGACTTCTAATTTCGTCACCAGTACTGACTTTCAAGTTGTTACCGCAATGCCTACATGGACAGTAGAACCTATCTCCAGGTTGTTTCCTATGTTCCTCGACAAATCTTACACACTGCTCAAGACCAGAAATAAACTATGGGGTGCAACCATTGCGAATGGACATCCATGATCTATCCATTCTATGATCAAAGAGAAAATAAGTATATATTACAACAAGATTAGGGTCTAGGGTAAATAGATTAGAGTTTATGGTTAAAACTTTAGGGTTTATACATGTGATGTCATTCTTAAATGTGTACCACCTATCCCATTCTTGAACACCTAATCTCACTAGTAAGTGTATAATGTGTATTGGGTTTTCAAGAAAATTTCAGCAGCATTTGTCCGCTGTTCTCCAGGTACATATGTACTTCGAGAACAAGCGGGGAAATGCTGCCAAAATTTTCTTGAAAACCCAATACACATTATACACTTACATCCTAAGTGAGATTAGGTTTTCAAGAACAGTCCCAAACCGGGGACTATCCAAGATTTACTCCTAATGAATAAATCTTGGATGGGTTTCTAGACTAACAAATACAACACCAGTTCCTTGTTCACAACCCCATTCAACACACAATTTCTTATAAAAACATTTGTGGACAGCCATAACAACATATCAATGCTTCCTAAATTAATTAACATTAATAACTTATGAATGTTTAGATGCATTTATACTATCAATTCCTAGGGTTTACTGAATTAGGTCAAGCATGAGGATTAGAAGCACAAATATATGCAAGCACAAGATTTATTCATATCCTAGGTTGATTTACAATAGCAACATCTAAATAAGTAAACTCAAAAAATTAGATAAATAAATATAATCATTAGATAAACAAATACAAAGCAATAGATAAAAAAGTACATCTCAGTTGATAAACAAATATAAATCAAGAGCTAATTAAATAATTTTAAAAAGTAGATGAATAAATATAAAGCCCTAAATTTAAATAATGTGATGAATAAAAAATCATTAGATGAATGAGTAGATAAGTAAATACAAATCAGTATTTAAGTAAATACAAATCAGAGCATCTTGCTCTGGAGTTGGGAGAGAGGGCGAGGCAGAGGGTTTTTGGGGATGTTTACCTCTGTTTGAGCCCAGTCGGGCGTCTTGCTCTGGAGTAGGGAGAGAGGGTGAGATAGATGGGTGCACGTGGAATCCGAACGGGCAGGCCGAGCGGGTAGGCGAGCCTGGAAGAGCGGTGAGCAGGCAGAAGGCCGGCGAGCTCCTGAACCGTAATGGAAGTGATCATTGAAAAAATACTAGACAATCATATGTTAAAATTAAGCATTTTATTTTTGTCATATATTATTAATAACCAAGCCAATCATCAATTCTATTAAATAAACATTACATGTTTATAGGGATTATTTGTTAACATATGTTAAGGATGAATTGAGGATGTAAACCTAGTCAATTGGAGGCTTTACCTCTAGCAGTGGCAATGACAACAGTGGCAATGTCGTGGGTGTACTGCCAGCCCTAGATGTGGCTGGCTCTAACAGACTGCCGTGGTGATGAGCAGTAGTAGGAGACCATAAGCAACAATAGGCGATGGCAGTGGTGATGATAATGGCAAGCTCTGGTTCCGGCTGCTGCCGTTGGCATTGGCTACTGGCATTGGCTTTGGCTCCGACAGTAGGACTGCTAGCACTGGCTTCTAGTGGCTAGAGGAGAGGACCGACGAGAGGAGGACCGGCTGGAGGAGAGGACCAACGACAGTGGCAGCTCCTCGAACGGTGAGCTCCACGGAGGCAGCAAGCTCCACGAACGGCGGCGAGCTCCACAAACGGCAAGCTCCACGGTGGCAGTGAGCTCCACGAACGACGGCGATGGCAGTAGCAGTAGAACGACGACGACGAGCAAGGAGAACGGCGGCGGTGAGCAAGGAGAACGGCGGCAGTGGGCGGCGGTGCGTAGGAAGTCTGCTTGCTCACCGCCGGAATCGCTATACCATATAAGCCGATTGCAACATAGAGAGAAAGGGGAAGAGTCGGGCTCGCTCGCACAATATTAAGTTAACATTCAGTGTCGGTTATTAAACAAAACTGACACATAAAACTAACGGTGTCGGTTAACAACACAAACCGACACCTGTTCCCCATGATAATCGTCAGTTTTAACTAGAAAAAACCCGAAGTCTATCTACATATGCCGATTAAAAAATTGGTTCTCGATTAATGACCATAGTCGTCGGTTGTTTTTAAAATCCGACGCTCAAAGGGTGTGAAAAATTTCCCGCGAAGAGCACGGGAAAACCCATAAGTGTCGGTCATTGTTGTAAAACCGACGATCAAAATGTGCCCAATTTCTGTTTTGCGAATAACCTTTCGTCGTCAGTTTATTAGTTAATGACCGATGCCATATGTTAAATTTTTGGAGGTAATTTTTTCGCTGGAAATTTTGGATTTGGAACTTAATTGTCGGCGTCGGTTTGTTATTAAGTAACCGACACCGAATAAAAGCGATACCCATGGTCACCCTTCACAGATTGATGTCGGTTTATTTTATAAACCGACACTGTATTGTTTAGGTGTCAGTTTGTTATTACAACTGACACCTTTAAAAGTGAACTCATCCATCTAGCACGTTTCTTCATCAAATGAGCAAACCCTAAGCATAAGGAGCAAGAAAGGTAGGGTTTTAGAGCTTTAGAGCAATTTCTACCATGGAACAACAATTTTTTGACCTGGATAAAGGTAGGAGGAAGGATAACAAAGAAATAAATGAAGGAAAGAAGTTGATTCTTACTCTTTTAGGTCAAGATCACTAGAAGAAAGCTTTTTAAACCCTAAAAGGAAGTCAATTGCAACCTTAGATTCTTTCTTAGACTAAAGACTTATAGCAAGTATTACCCTCTCCTACAACGTAATACACTACTTAACTAAAGCAAACCCCACTTCTTTAGTAGTTTACTAATTAGCTAGGTGCATTATCAAAATCTCTAGGTTTTTCTTTCACAGCCATAAGCCCTTTCCTGAGGCGTGATATGAGATGTGTAAACCTATAATTTTTCTGACCCCTTATCCCTCTCTAGAAGCAACTACGGTCTATTATACTAGTTAAAGTGATAAAGCACAAACAATTCAATAAGAAATTATAGATTTATGTATAGAATGAAGGAAATAAATTTTCTATTCATAAAATTCAAATACAAAGCAACATCAAGCTACTCTTAAGTCCTAAATAATATGGGATTTATCCCCACATGATCAAAATCATCATTCAAAGAGAGAAAGAGAGAGAAAATGAGCTAGACATTAGAAAACTAATGAAAAATCCCTTTAGAAGTGGTTCCAGCGATCCCCACTGGTAAACACCTTGATTCGTAGTGTTCTAGCTACAAATATTCCCTCTAGAAGTGCCTAGAGCATCCAGTCTATGGCTATATCCTTCATCTCCTCCTCTCTCAATTTCATGCTTTGTTGCAACGTGATAGAATGTGATATCTATTTTTGGTTGAAATCCCCTTAGGTCCTTAGTGGGGTGTTCACCATCATTAAGTCATAGTCACTGGATCTATTGTGATTGTCAATCTGCACTAGTAGTGTAAATTTAGTACCATTGACAGGGTGTCAGAGGCACTGAGTTTCCACTGACTTGAAACCCTCAAAGTGTGTCAGTACTATCAACAATTGTATCGATAGCACT
Organism: Alisma plantago-aquatica; assembly: GCA_963693085.1. NCBI lineage: Eukaryota > Viridiplantae > Streptophyta > Magnoliopsida > Alismatales > Alismataceae > Alisma > Alisma plantago-aquatica. The sequence continues at coordinate 337,643,282 of OY856413.1, forward strand.
GAGTTACTATCTATGAGTCTTAAATTGATTTGACTGCTAAAGTTGATACCACTGACTAGAGTGTCGGTGGCACTGAGTCCATTAAACTCAATTACTAATGCTCTATGGATGATAAGTTGGTAGCACTGACTCTTTGATAGCATCAACTCAATGCTTGAAAGAACCTACATCTTGCTCAGTAGAATCAAAGATTCTAAAATTTCCTTTCGACTTTCATGACATGTTGGTACCACTGACAAATGTGTTGGTAACATCAAGATGTCATATAGATGCTTTATATTCCTAAAACAAGCGGAAAATAACATAATACCGGACAAAAATGATAATTTAACATATTCATTAGACATGCTCAATTATTGATGCAATAGTGATTCATAGGCTAATAATGAGAAACAATGCATACATATATCTCTAAATGGACAAATATAAAATAAATGCAAGGAAATAGGATGTTAAAAGTGACTGAAAGCACTGCATCAAAATTCCGTAAGCTTGAATGTTGCTCGTCCTCGAGCAACACTGCCTTTAGATCTGTTTAAAAGAGTCGGCAAGAGGACAAATCATGTTGACTATGTTTCTCAATTTCCCCCACCTGATGGTCCTGAATCGGCCCTTACCAACCATTAAACAAATAAGTAATCTGAAGTGACTAGAAATGTTCATTAAAGATGTCCACGCTTAGATCAATGTAGCACCATCAATAAAGATATGTTAACATCATAGTCAATAAGGCATACAAGCAATGCACCATGTGATTCCCTACCTATATTGATTTGTTCTATCTATGAAACTATGTTTGAAGTAGTTCCCTATATACAAATGAGTTAGGGGATCAATCATATATGTAGCCTACCATATAGAGAAATGTAGAAATTGGATAGGTGTAAAACAAGAATCACAAGTAACATCAAAATCATTTATACAAAAAGAAAAATATTATGAATATATAGAATGAAGGGAATGAAAATGCATGACTTCGAATGCCTACTATCATGGTGGAGTGATGAATGCATGTATCTCATTCTAATGATGAGTGTGGGTGGAATAATGCAAACATGTAAATTATTTTCACCTTTTCCATGAAGATAATTAATATTCAGTTCAAGGCATCCTTTTCTCCCTTTTCTTGATACTCTTTTTTTGTACCCTCTTAGTCTAGCATGATTATGATTAGTTCTCAAGATTTCTTCAACATACATCATTGTTGCTTTTTATTTTCTTTTTTCATTGGGAGGGGTTATGCATGTGGAACCTTTCACTATTAATTTATTGAGAAACCACCATAGATACATATTGTACACAATATACAAATTGTTGGAAATGAAAAAATGCAATCTACATGAAGTTTATCATGCCACTAAATAATATGCACATCTCTATATTTTTTTTTCAATGCCCTATAAATAAACTAGATATCATACTATGTATTATTCTATGCAATGCAGTTAAAAGGAAAAATATTCAGTTACTTAATAATCTTGAGGTGGCAAATGAAATGTCATGAAAGGTGGGTGGAATCACATGACTAGGAGACAATGCCTTTCTCAACTATGATATATCCATGTCCTATCAACCTGTGTATAGAGTGATCTTAGCATTTGTTTCTAAGATTCTGATTTAAGGTCTCATTATTTATTTGGCTGGTTTGGGCTCAAACCTCATCATCATACACAATTCTTGGATAAACTAAGATTTTCATTCATATAAAGTGTCCTCAAGATGACTAACCCAAACACTTCCTCCAGTTGGTGTTGTCTTGGACTTCACACATAAGCTTAAAAAGATGTGATCCTTTTTAAATTTAATGCATGAGTACAAGACACACTCTTTTAATGATAGATGAAATCATGATAAACTAAGTTGCACAATTACACTATATGGAACGTGGATCCCATTACTTGGAAATAAGAAAAATAAAACAAGATAGAAAATTAAGAAAGATAAATCTATTCCATCACCCCTCTTAGGATTTAACTTGACTATGTCCTCATAGTCAAAACTCAAACTAAGAGGTGGAACATGGGTACCAGGTGCTCAGTATGGTGGTGGAGGAGGCTAAAATATTTCGATTAGCATCTTTGAATCTGGGGGGTAGAAAGTGTCAGTGAACGTTGGTGGGTTGGCTGGTATATCTAGTGGCTACGAGTAGCTGTAAAAGTTTCCTTGAATCCAATTAGTGGTTGTAGAGAGGTTGTTGATGATACTCGATGCACTACAGCTGTGTTTGTGTATGTTCTCCTAGTTGATGAGGAGAAGGCACTTGTTGGTGTAGATCGTGTGCTACTACTAAAGAAGCTGCTCTAGGCTTCCTTGAATCTGGTTCAAGGTGGTTGAATATTGTTTCTAACCCTACGAAATGGATTACAACATCAAGTACATGCCCTCTTTGGAGAAGGAGACTTTAGGGATTAGAGGTGGTGGAGCTTTGGAGTTGGATATTGAATAGCGGTGGTGAATGTGGTACAAATGCCACATTGGTGTATAAGTGTATATTATCCTTCTCTTCTTCTTCTTCCTCTAATGATTCCTCTTCTTCCCCCTCAGCCTCAACATCCTCTCTATTTCATACATCCTCTACATCATCTGTATGGCATCAAAGGTACTATATTCCTCATAGGTAGAAGATGGGGTTAGGAAGTTCCCTTTCCTTAACCTACCCATCTATAGTGCAGTAAATGTACACCCTACCCTGGTACTTGGTAATGATGTGTTCCCACTTGAAGTAATTGAAGTCGAGCATAGAATAGACTTGAGTGTGTTGGCCTTGAAGAGGTGAAGGTGTAAGGTGAGTGGTGTAATCAGTCCCCCAAAGTGAATTAGAGGCTTTCTCTATTTTTACCTCTTCACTGCCATCATATCCTAAAGGAAGAACCACTCAAGATTGATCGTATCCTTCCCCAAGGTAAAAAATGACCACAAAACAAATAAACCCACTTTCTAAACCTTCCCGGGCCCCTGGGTGGACCCTAAAAAGATGGTATTCGTTAGGTATCCGTGTAGAATCTGAGCAAAAGGATGATTGATGTCCATGGAAAAGTACTGCCAATGGACAATGAACCTTTGAGGAAGGGTTGCCATATGTCTCCAGGCCATGTTGTAGTCAAATTCTCCTGGTGTGGAGTGTGACCCACCCATTGGCCAGCCATAAATAGAGTTGAACTCTATCAGGGTGAGGTAGTGATCGGCGTTGTAGAGCCCAAACTTGACCCAACCATCCTCCTAGCCTTCCCCATGCTCAGGGATGTAGAAGACCTCCATATTTGTGAGGAATATCATAGAATATCTCATTTTAGGTGCGCCAATCACCAAAAAATAGATGATCACCCACCATAACTTGCCTGGTGCAGACTTGGCAAAGGTTGTAAGGGAAGCCGATATCATTGAGGAATGTGTCATCACCATACCACATTGGTATCATTTCCTACTTCATCATGGTTGCATATTTCTTCTTCTGGTCCTCATCCAGGAAGGCCATCTTTGATAGCTTTGATACCATTTGATCGGATGCACCTATAGATGAAGCTAGAGTCATGGATGCCATTATTGTAGAGAACAGAAAAGTTATGAAGAAAAGAAGCTTGGTTAGGCTTAGCAATGTCGGTATGCTTGTGAAGTTTACACTGGTCACTAGGCACCTTCTAAATGAGAGAGGATTCTTTGAATTTGATCTAAAATCACTCATATCCTCCCCTTATATAGCTGAAATCTTACCTGGTCATACTATATCAGTGCCACAGACTCTTTGTTTTGGTAGTATCGACTTCTTTCATGATCTATGGGTGTTGGGTACCCGTTGGTACCAACAATCATGGGTCTTTGATGTACCAACCCTCAGATCATCCCATGTTGATGGTACTGAAAGGTGTCAGTGGTACTGAATCGATGAAACACTTTCACAAATCAATGTCATCGACTGTCGAATGATGAAAATCCTGGACATCATTGTCAATGCCACAAATTCCAGGCTTCTTATTTTAGTTCCACCGATGGAGTGTCAGTGGTACCTATCCATTATTGGTGTGCCTCAAATGTCTGATTTCGTTCCACTGAGTTTGTTCTGGGTGGTACAGATGCCAAATGTGTTGTACCTTCAGGGGTCGCATCTGAAAATTTCTGATGCCATCGACTTCTTGTCATGATTGTACCGAGTTGTGATCATTGTCATTATGGAGATGAGTAATCTGATACCACTGGTCAGCCTCTCAGTGTATCGATGATTTTTTTTTGTAACATTGCTCTTTAATCAGAATTTGTTGGTTCTTGCAAATATTTTGTTGGTGGTACCAACTTTGTGCAAACTTTGACCTATTCAAGATTTGGTACCATCAACAATCTTGTCAGTGGTACTAAAATTTTTCAAAATCCTTGTTGAAATTGCTAGCTGGTTATTGCCACTGATGTTGTGTAGGTGGTACTGTCCTCTACTCTTCCTACACACCACACAAAAGCATCAATGCACCTTTTTATACTTATTAAAAATCTAACAAAATAAATATGAAATTTAACTAATGAAAAATCCTAAAAAATATATGATAGAAATGAAAAAATAGGTTGCCTCCCATAATATCCCTTATTTAATGTTTTAGACTCGACAATCAATCTCGTACAACTACTTAATGAATCTCAATGAGCTTCAACCCCTCCTCCTCCACCTCTCCCCCACAATAGTGTTTAGAGTGTTGTTCATTTGTCAAGAAGGTCTTAGTGTCATCACTAATTCTCATTGAGCCATGAGGGAATGTCTTGACTACTACATAGGGTCCACTCCACCATGACCTCAACTTCTGAGGATGAAGTTTCATCCTCAAATTAAATAATAAAACTTGTTGACTTGATAGAAACACCCTATGAAGAATGTGGCATCTGTGGATCTTATTAGTTCTATAGAAATTTCACAGACATCTAGCATAATCTCATCTAGTTCATTCAATTCTAGTCTACACTTCTTCCCACACTAAAAAGATCAAAGTTATGTTTCCTCAAGGCCCGCTTGGATCTATGTTTGAGTTCCATGGGAAACTAACATTCCCACCCATAAACTAACCTATAAGGGTTCATGTCTATGGGTGTATTAAAATTCATTCTAATCCCATAGAGCAACATTAAGTTTCATGCTCCAGTTTTTCCTATTGGTTGACACAATCTTTTATAAAATCATCTTGATTTTCCTATTTGGCACCTCTACTCAGCCTTGATACAAGGAATGATGCGAGGTTCCTACTCTATGCTTCACTACATATTTTCCCTATAATGCACCAAGTTTTCTATTAGTGAAGTGAGTGCCCCTATCACTTATGATCACACTAGGCATCCCAAACCTACCAAAAACATAGTCCTTCACAAATTGACATACAACATGTACATCATCAGAGCTGGTTAGAATTGCTTCCACCCATTTTGACAAATAGTCAACTACCACCAAAATGTAAGAATAATAGTTTGAATACATAAAGGGTCCCATAAAATCGATGCCCCTTAGATCAAATACTTCTACTTCCAGAAATGTATCAAGAGGAATTTCACATATTCTATATAAATTTCCTAACCATTGACACGCGTAACACTTTCACACAAGATCATAAGCATATTTAGATAGAAACGACCAATAAAATCCACTCTCCAAAACCTTTTTATCCGTCCTTGAGCGAGTGCGGAGTCCGCTGGTGAGTAAGAAGTGACAATGAGAAAGTATGCTCTCAAACTCACAATTAGGAAAACACTTCATCAATATGCCATCCCTACACTACTTAAGTAAGATAGTATCATCCCAAACATAGAACCTCAGGGAATGGACTACTCTCTTCTTCTCTTTATATCCCCAATCTTTAGGTATTTCTTTGCATGCCAAATAATTCACTGTGTGTGAAAAATAGGGATTTCTGGCTTTCATAGAAAAAAGTTTCTTATCAGGGAAATCCTAAACAATCATTATCTCTAACCCCGACTCATTCACCCTATCTAACCGAGACAAATGATTTTCTCCTACATTCTATTCTCCAACCTTATCCTTAATTTCCATATCAAACTCCTATAGTAGCAAAGTCCATAGAATCAACCTTGGTTTAACATCCTTCTTTAGCAAAAGGCACTTAGTAGCCGCATGGTAGGTCCACACTATCACCGTTTCCCCTATGTTGTACAAATTTATCAAAGGCAAAAAACAACAGATAAAGGTTCCTTTTTATTGATGGTATAATTAAGTTTGGCATCACTAAAAGTTCTAGTTGCATGGTAAATGACAAAAAGAGCATGATTTTTATGTTGTCTTAGAATAGATCCAACCACATGATTTGACATGCTACACATCAATTCAAAAGATTGGTTCCAATTTGGAGCCACCACCACGGAAGCAAAGATCAACTTCTCCTTCAAAATCTCAAATTCCTTCAAACATTAGTAGTCAAAATTAATTCAATGTCCTTTTTAGCAAATCAAAAAGCAACTTGGCAATCTTTGAAAAGTCCTTTATGAAGTGTCGATAAAATCCAACATGTCCTATAAAACTCCTAACTCCCTTCAGTGAGGATGGTGGATGTAGCTCAGAGATCACTTCTATTTTTACAAGATCAATTTCTATCCCTTTGTTGGACACCTTGTGTCCCAGCACAATCCCTTCACTCACCATAATATGGAATTTCTCCCAGTTCAATACTTGATGAGTGTCCTCACATCTTTATAATACTTTGTCTAGACTGGCAAGGCAGTCCTCAAATGACTCTCCATAGAGTGAAAACCCATCCATAAAAATCTCAAGATATCACTCTAGCATATCTAAAAAAATAGGGAGCATACATCTTTGAAACATCATTGAAGTATTACAAAGATAGAACGACATATGACAGTAAGTAGAAGTACTATAGGGATAAGTGAACGTAGACTTCTCTTGATGATGTGTTTTGATAGAAATCTTATTGTAGACATCTAAGAAAAAAAATGCGAGTGTCCAGTGAGCCTCTCAAGAATTTGATCAATGAATGGGAGTGGAAAATGATATTTCAAAGTGGCGACATTCAAACAGAGATAGTTAATACAAACTAGCCACCCGGTCACTAGCCTAGTTAAAACTAACTTACTCATATATTTGTAGTGATCATGATTCCTCCCTTCTTAGGAACTACTTGGGTTAGGATAACCCACTTAGAATCTAAAATACCATATATTATACCTTCAGATAGAAGCTTCATTACCTCTTTCTTCACTACATTCATCATGATAAGATGTAGACCCCACTGAGGTTGTGCTACATGTTTTGCTCCTTCATAAATCATGATCTTGTGTTGGCATAACTAGGGGAAATTCCCTTGGTGTCAGCAATGGACCACCCAAATGCAGCCTTGTGATTCTTCAAAATGATGAGTAGTTGCTCCTCCTTTGAACTTAGTGATGTAGAAATTACCACTGGGAGTTTTTAAACACTACCAAGACCTTCAAGTGTGGTGGTAATGGATTCAATTCTAGCATAGGAGGACATTGCAAGGATGGGACCAATGGTGGTGGTGGTGGTCCCAGATCATCATAGTGTCTTGAATAGAAGCAAAACAATGCCTTTATAAATAGGGCACACTCCTCTAGTGAATAGTAGTTTGTGCAATCATCCACTAAATTCATGATATAGGCTTCTAAATGTACTTGAGGGTATTCCTATATGATGGTAGAAGAGACCACATCTGTAACTACCATCAGGTAGACCTCCTCCGCTGGCTCATCATGGTACCTTATAGCCTTTATCAATGATATCTACTTTGTATGTTACATTATACTAATGGCAAGAGTACCCTTGTCCACCTTTGTCATGACATCATCCATGTCTAGAAATGGTTTTCTCAAGAGTAGGGACACCTCACTACCAAATGTCTCATCATGTGACATTATGCCTTCTCCTTGGGTGGCGGTTGACAGTCAGAAAGATTTATCTCAAAAGAATCATCCTGAATACACAATGTCAATTTTCCTCACCCCATATCTAAGACTACATTTTTTGTGTCTTGGAAGGGCCTACCTAAGAGAATTTCATTACCATAATCACCATGCATCTCCATGTCTACAAAATCTACTAGAAATATGAATTTTTCCACCTTTACTAAACATCTTCACATATGCCTATCAGCCTCATCACTGAATAATCTACCAGTTGGAATCATGTTGCTCTTTGTTGATTCTAAAGAGTCCCAATTTTTTTAATGTAACCAGTGGCATGAGATTGATGCTTGCCCTGGAATCACATAGTGCATCTCCAAACTTAACCTTGCTAATGTAGCATGGCCGCATGGTATGATGAAATACCCTATATCCTATCTCTTATGTAGAAACTTTCTCTACATGAAAGCACTCACTTCTTCCCTTAAGACCACTATATCAAAATCTACTATCATCCACTTTTTTTTTGATAATGTATTTCAAGAACTTTCCATAAGAGGGAATCTTATCAATAGCAACAACAAGTGGTAGGTTGATATGTAGCTTTGTGAACGTGTCCAAAAATTTGTTGAACTATTGATCAACTTTTTTTTCCTTCAAGCTTTTAGGAAGTGGTATCAGAGTCACATTTTTGTGTTAATGAGGTGAGCTGTAGGCCTCCTTGTTGGACTTCAACATACCCATTGAAGTCACTTGCTCCTCCTTTTGGGAATTTCTCCTGAGGTGTGATTCATTGTGGCTTCTCTAGATATATAGTATCAGTCACTACCTCAACATCATCTAGTGTGTTGCTCTTCTCTGGAGTCACTTGATCCTCCTTCATCAACACATTGCCACTATGGAGAAGTAATACCTTCTCTTATTGATTATTAGGGGGATATATCAAATTCCTAGAAATCCTTGTTGACTAGGATTCTTTATGGATGCCACTTCTATTTCCAGTTGAGAAATTTGGTTTTCAATATTGCAGATCTAAGCCTCTGGATTCTGATCCTCCCTTTTATCTGGTCTAGTAAGGCCTCATTCTAACTCACTAGTCTGCCTAGCACGTCTTCAATTCTATCTATCTTACTAGGACCCTTATCTTACTGATACTACTGTGAAATGTTTCCTTGATTTAGTTTGGGTTGTTGAGATTGTGATGGATCCTACTAAAAATTATTAGGATCCTTCAACAAAAATTTTGGGATCCCTCCTCCATGAATTTACATTGTTGCCCTTGTTATTCTGTTATCTTATAAACATGCACTCCTACGCTTAACCTTCAAATGAGGTGTTAGATTTTTGCTCAAGATTCCTTACGAGCCTCTCCATTTAAGCCTTAAGTTTCATGATTTCTCTTGATTCCATATCACTCTTGATTGTTGTTGGTGCTTCTCTCTCCTCAGGATTGGCTCTTGTCCATGTTCTTCAAGATCTCATGATACCTAGTAGCCTTGTTGTTTAGAAAGAATCCTGCCTCTACGCTATCAAGAGTAGTCATCTCCCATTTGTGTCATCCATAGTAAAATGTCTTCTCTCGGTCATAAACAACTCAATCCCATGACGAGGGAACTTCCTGAGCATGTTATGAAATCTCTCACAAGCTTTTGAATATGACTCATCAACATGCTGCTTGAAGTTGTGGATCTTCCCCACTAGTTCATTTGTCTTTTATGGTGGGAAATGTCGATCAAACACATCATTTATCTCATCTAAAGTCTCTATAGATTCTGGCGGGAGGCTAAGGAACAATGTCATGGCTTTATCTAATAGAGAATATGAGAACAACTTCACATATATGACTTTGGCTGACACCTTGTCCAACTTCAGCATGTCACAACTTTCCACAAAGTTGTTATTGTGTACCATTGGATCCTCCATGATGTGGTCGTGGAATGACTACAATTTGATTAATGCCACCCGTATGAGATCTAGTTTGTAGTTGCCAACATTGACTGCCTGCCATTTTATTGGTCCCAACTGAGTAGTGGTCGAAGACGCCTTTATCTTCTTCCAAACAGTTTGTTCCTCAGGCATGTCCTTCATATTACTATCACCATTCTATGATATGACTCTCACCTATGCTTTCTTTGCTTATGATGGTGGATTCTAGATGATCTTCTCACATGAAGCCCCAAACTTTCATGCCTTGTGAAAATTCTCCTCTTGATCTACACTAGATGCAAATGACTTTCCATAGTTAGTGGTTCAAGTATGAACCATGCAGTAATACCTCAAAATGAAAATGACAATGAGAGATTTTGAATTCTAGTGGATTCACACAAGAATTTTTTTCAATTATGCTCTAATTAAAATAAAATATTTAAAATAAATTAAAGAAATAAAAATGGCCTAGAGTTGTCCCTTGTAGCACTCGTGGTGTTGGTGTTGTCATTTCCTTAGAAACAGCACCAGAAACTTGATACGCCAAAAATATGCATGTAAAATACAAGTTTATATGTCGTGTATTATTAGCCTATGAGGATCAAGTGTTGAACTCAGGGAAACATTTTCCAAATACTACTACTAACTATAGTCTAATCATCTAGGCCTAGAAAGAATGGTTGAATGGTTGTTTTATAACTAAGAGCAAATAATTATATCTAAATTAATTAAATGTGACTATGAGTTCATGGATCCCTTAGGATCATAGTTTCATCATGGTATGCATTGCATTCGAATTTCATTTCATTGATAATCATTGACCTTTAATCATGGACTAAAGACTTGTAGTAAGTATTACCCACTCTTGTAGTGTAATACACTACCTGAACTAAAACAAACCCTACTCCTGTAGCAGTTTAAGAATTAGCTAGGTGCATTATCAATATCTCTAGGTTGTTCTTTCACAATTGTAATCCCTCTCTTGAGATGCAATATGAACTGTCTAAAACTATAATATTTCGAACCCTTAATCCCTATCCCAAAGAAATTAGTGTTGGTAAGGTATGCCCATAGATAAAATCATGTGATGATACACATGGCATATACCATAAAGGATTTGAATAATACTTATAAAGGCAAGCTTCCAAATCATTTTGTTTCATTCAATTCTGAGATAATGAAGAAACATTATGAATGTCTAAAGAATGACAATACTCAATGACGTATGTCTTCAAGTACGTGACTTGGAAGAATGAGATCATACAAATGCTAATAGTATGTACATTATTATTATGTCCCTAATCGGTTGTTACTGTGGAAGGTAGATAGACACCAGTAACACATAAGACTAGAGTGTGGGTTGGTTTATGACAGAAACTCATTAGTCATGATACGACAATATCAAACCAAGCACACAGATACAAGTTAGGGAATAGTGTATCAGACAGACCCACTTTGAGAATGACACATGGAAACCATCATTGGTGTTCATATTCATCTCTCATAGTGAAGGTGGCAATTGTGATTCTTACACCTAAAATCACTACACCTGTCACATGTCGTTGGGTATGCTTTGACATCCTCAAACGCAGTCCTGAAACATGGGTTGTTATAACGGTGATGATTGGGAGACTTTGACACATGGGGACAGACTGTGAGTGATAGAGATGGGATTTATCCCTCCTACTAGAGTATGATATCCTAGCCACTTGATAAGTGAGACTTAGAAACACATGTGCATGCACATGTGAATTAATATATGATATTGAGGTCATGTTAACTCAGATAGTTTACTCTTGGTTCAAGGAACATGGATTGATCGTTGAGAGAATGATGAGTCCATGCCTCGAGTTCAGTCTAGATATTAGAGACAAAGGAATTATACAATCACTGTAACACCTTAAATATATTGTAGGTTGAAGTTGTTCTCTAACTTTTCATTCACTTGGGTAGAACTGATGTGTGACTAGGCACCTCTCTCAATCTGGATTTGTGATATTAATAAGAATAGAAATTGCCAAATTTGTGTGCGATTGGAAAACTGTCAGACAGTCATCTGGAAGTATGAGACATCCGTCTCATTGTTCTAGACAACTGTCTGGACTGCCAGATGGTCATTTCATCTGTCGCAAGTTGCAAAAATGTAATATCTTTTGGTCCCTTCCACTCCAGCACAATCTTGTAAAGACTATGAATCTTGACCCCTGGCATCTACTATAAATAGAGGGGTGTTGGAGGCTTCCCAGAAAACAACATAGACAATTGAGAATCAATTTCTTTGACAATTGTTGTCATCACTCATTGTGGTAACCAAGATAGCCCAAGTAAGTCCTACCCTACAAGGGAGGGATAGCCACGAGAGAGAACAATTGAGGATCATTGTTGTGGGAGAGCAAGTTGGTGACTAGTACACCAATAGGTGGGATAACTCTTTCTTGTCTGTCCTAGTAGGATGATAGGAGTTCTAGTTGGTTTGTGTAGTCTACTCTAGAGCCAGGAATCCTTTAGATGATACTAGGAGAGAAAAGTTAGCTTGTTGTCCGTGGCGAGACAAGAGTCCCTACAAAAGTTGTTCAATTCATTGTTCATGGTGAAGACCAAGAGCTTGACAACCACCAACCAAGAGGAACTAGTTGACCGTTGCATTGAAGTGAGTTTTTGTCATTGGACTTGCTACATGACTAGGTTTAACTCGTTAACCATCCTTCCTATTTCACAGTAGTTGAATCAATATTGTTGTTATGAAAATATGGATAGATAGAATTTTTGTTTCTGCTGCTATACTCTGTGCCCATATTTCGCAATAATTAGCAATCAATTATATTGGTTGTGCTCATCAAGCATAAACAATTCAATCAAAGATTATAGATTCACATCCATAGAGAAGGAAATAAATTACCCATTCATAGAATTCCAATACAAAGCAACGCCAGGTTACTCAATGGTGATAAGGAATATGGGCTTTATCCTCTCATGATCATAGTCATCATACAAAGAGAGGAAGTGGGAGAAACAAGATACACATTAGAAAATCAATGAAAAATTCATGCATAAGTGGTTCGCACGATCCCCTCTAGTGAACACTTTGATCTACAACATGCTGACTATAAATCTGCCCTCCAAAACTACCTAGAAAGTCTAGTCTGTGGCTATCTCCTTCTCCTCGTCCTCTCCCAGCTTCGTGCTCTAATGTAACATGATAGAACACGATATCTGTTTTTGACCAAACTCCCCTTAGGCCATAAGTGGGGCTTTGGTCGTTATTAAGTCACAACGGCTGAATTTATTGTGATTTTCAATTTGTACTGATTGCATAAATTCGGTACCACAAATAGGTTGTCAGTGGCACCGAGTTGATAATTGACTTGAAACCCTAGAAGTGTGTCGGTACTCCAAACAATTGTGTCAATAGCATCGAGTTGTTGTCTGTGAGTTCTGGCTTGATTTGATTGCTAAAGTTGGTTTCATTGACTGGCTTGTCAGTGACACTGAGTCAAAAGCTCAGTTAATAATGCTCTCTAGATGATATGTTGGTAGCACTGACTCCTAGCTTTGAAATCATTGACTTAATGCTCAGTACCACCAAGAGCTTGCTTAGTAGTATAGAAATTTCTAAAATTTCCTATGGAATTTTTGTGTCATGTCAGTACCACTGAAAATTGTGTAGGTAGCACTGAGCTATCATATAAATGCTCGATTTACCTAAAATAAGGGAAAAATAACATACGTCTTAATAAAAAGTGACAATTTAGCATAATTTGATAGAAATACTGAATATTTCATGCATAGGCTGATAATGAGAAATAATGCATAAATATATCCCTAAATGGACAAATATGCAATAAATGCAAGGAAAATAGCATGTGAAAAGTGACTAAAAATCAATTCATCAGGTCTCCTAGTGATCTCAGAGAAATTCTTCACTCCGTTCCAAATTTAAGTTTTTCCTGAAATAAGAAAAAAATTATGTTTGGGGTGGAGGTGGATGGTACGTACCCATTCCACCCACTCTATCTTTCCATCTTAGCATTTATGAAGTTTCACTTTAAAATTTTAAATTTTTACCTTTCTTGCTTCAATTTTGGCATTTATCTAGTCAACTATTTATGCATTTTAATCAAGAAACTCCCCTGAATAAGTGAATTTTCTTACAACATTTTGAAAAACTACCCTTGATAGAAATCATCTGGTCCCCTATGACCTCTAATAGCACTATTCCTTAGAAATAGTGGAAAGATGTAATGGATGGATAGGAATAAAACACAATGTGTCCCTATTTAAAATTTGCAAATAGCTTGTAATTTTTTTTAATTTTGCAAGTTACATAGAGAAATGAATTGATGCCATGATAATCCCAATGTTCTAAATTCCAAACAAAAGTTGCACAAGTCCATTTGTTTCCACACTTGTTCTACCACCTTATTACCTCTCCATCTTGCCAAAACAAAATGAAATCAAAATAAAAAGAAAATGCACAAAACTCCAAGTTTAGAGTGGCACACCCTTACCCTTCTACTACTTCTTCCATACCCCTAAAAAATTTAATAGGGGAGTACCACCAAGAAAAGATGCCAAAATGCACACACAAAAAATACAATCAATGTAATCACAATAAAAGAAAGTAAAAGATCTTGAGTTTAATAGAGGAGATATTACCTCCTTACACACCTCCCTCCACTCCACTTTTCTACCTAGGAGAATCTACATAACCCCCAACCATAAAATCCATGAACCTTGTTCTTTTGTAAAATCTGTGAGAATTTATAGGAGTATTAAAGGTAGAAAAGGTAGAAAATCTATTTCTTTGTGAATCTTTAAATGAAAACAAGTCGTGAGCAATTTTGAGAAGGGAATTAAAAATTGTATTATGTGATTCCAATATATTAGGGTCACTTGTAAATGTAAGGTGGTAAGGATTCAAGTAGTGCTAAGAATGAGAGGAGGGTTTGGTGAAAGTATTATTTGATACTGTTTATTATTTAATGTTGCTTCAGAAGAATAATGTTAAAGTTTAGGGTGTTTGATAGATGCATATTTATCCATTTTATTTGCATATTTTAGGTCATTTCATAGAAGTGTTTTGTTTATTATTCCCTAATATTTTTTTAACTGTCTTAGTTTATCTTTTCTTTCTTTAACTGGAGTTTTTACTTGATTTATTTGGGATTTTCAAGGAAAATGCTCAGTAACTCCAAATACCAAAAGGCCCAAAAATTAAGGGCTTAAATTCCCATCTTCAACCTCCCAATCAATCAACGGACACACCCAGTCACTAGATTCACATGCACTAGATCTCGCCTTCCCAAAACTCCAATTGATCGACTGGATCCCTAGTTGATTGATTCACCAATAAATATCCAATCAAACTCATATTAAATCTCATTACTTCAGACAATATGACCAGGTCAAAGAAAATTTTTAAAAGCCAATCGATCGACTGGTATCTCATTTGATTGACTCTCATGAAAGACCCAATCAAACTTTAAATCAAGAAGTCTCATTATTCTAGTCAAAGTTGCCTTTGGGTCAAAGAAAGCAGTAATGCCACTTGACTGACTAGACTCCCAATCGATCAACTCACCATCAAGACTCAATTAAACTCCAAAATGAGAAGGCCCTTTATTGTAGTCAAACATGCCTTCGAGTCAACGTAAGCGCTTAAGCCGTTCAACCAACTAGATTTGTGATTTGATCAATTGGTGTCATGGATCAAGCTGTCCGGCCGCTGGCAGCAACCTTTGCTAGGGTTTTTTCAACCCCTACTTTTCCCCCTATAAAGGAGGGGGAGTCTAAGCACAAAAGGATCTAATTTCATATTCTATCACTTAGAGCCTCATCTGGGCCTGTTTCTTATTTTCTCACTTCCATTATGTTAGACTAGTTCTCTATTGGGGCATGTGGAGTAGCCCCATGGCACGTTCTTATTTTTGATTGTATTTACCTCCAATGTTTTAGTGAATGAATGGTTTCCAACCATTTTGCACTTGCTTCTCGTTAATTAGATTATGTTCTTGTAGAGTGATGAGACCCCTGATCCCAACAAGAATGAGTTGATAATCTCCTGATGAGACCCCTGATCCCAACAAGAATGAACTCATAATCTCCTGACGAGAACCCTGATCAAGATTATGAACTTTTTATCCATCTAATCTTGTACTATTTTCTGGTTAATTAGATTATGTTCTTGTGGGATGATGATAGACTTGATCCCAACAATGATAAACCCATAATCTTCTGACAAGACCCCTGATCGAGATTATGATCTTTTTATCCAGTTTATCTTGTTTATTATAGAACATATCCTTGATGAGACCCCTAAAAGGATTTTGTTGTATGACTTGATGAAGATTCTCAATCACCAAGACCCTAGGGTTGAAATAAGTCTGACCCTTGTGAGATTTATGCTCTGAAAGTACACATATCCACATGGTCCTGATTTATGCTCTGAAAGTACACACTCAAACTGACTGAGAATCTAGGTAGAACAGATGCAATGATGATGGAATTTACATTGTACCTCTTTAAATTGTTCCCATGCTTCAAAGAGAGATTTGATTGGTAGTTTTTCAAACCAAGCTTCTTATAATCACTGCTAGTATAGCGACTCTAGCCTAAGCCAAGAGTCTATCTCTTTGTGTTGTTACTTGTGAGTGTTCCTTCCACTCTATGATTGATCTCCACTTTTTCCATTTTGGCTATACATTAAAAAAGGATCCTATGGTAGGTTTGTTTGATCTTTGTGTCAAATTTTGTGGCATATTTTATGCTAGAAGAGATTCACATGCACCAAAGGTGTTACTTGAGAAGAATAGACAACCACAAGTGAGATGGCTGAAGTGGAGTTGGATTTAAAAAGATTTGCAATACTTTCATATGTATTGAAAAATCCTAACTACCTCAGGTTAGTTAGATTGATCAAAAAAATTCATTGTCGCTGACAATATAGCCAAATTTTATGTAGTGATTATCTTTCTAACAAATTTCGTAGGGAAGAAATCCTGAAGTTTTACCTTAACTAATGTACCAAGATTCCACCCGCAAGAAGACAAATCTTATTTAGTATAGTTTATGATTAAATCCAAAGGACAATATTTTTAAATATTGACTTATCAAAGTAACCATATAAGAACTAGTATTTAATGTAAGATTTGAATTGGTTTTTTTTAATGTAAACCCTTCAACTATTTCATCCAAAGGAACGTACAAAGAACAAGCTAAGGCGACAGTAATAAAACATGGTATTATCAGTACCATTACAAAAATTATTATCTTCTAATCTAATGATAGCCTTTTGGTCTATCAGTCTCTCAGAAATCTGAGAGGTAGGGTTTGTTTTTGGGTGATGATTAACCAATCTCCTTTGAACTTGGATGGCTTCACGCGCCGATTGAGTCTCTTGGTTAAATCTGTAACCGTGTCGTTCAGGTCTGCTTTTGTGTGGTTGATCCTGGATCCACTTCAGAGGTCGTTGCTAGACTCCGATAATCCTCGATCTCTTCTCGTAAGGCTCCATTTGCCAGTCTCGGGCTTCGCCTGCCACACCTCTTCATCCTTGTGCCACTGCCTTTAAATCGCCTACCTGCTGATTGCTTTGGTGTGACATCCATATTGGCTGCCTTGCTCTCGTTTACTGCAGAATCTTGGGCTAAATGCTTGTGTGTGCGTGATATATCTTCCTCTGCATTAGCCTGGGTAATTGCTACTTCTATTACTTCATCCACGTCCGGGTAGACTACTGTGTGATTGTTGGATTTATCCACTAGCATGGCATTGTCTCCCTGTATAGCAGCTTTCTTTTTCCTCCATTCTTTGGTGCTGCGTCTAGTGCTTTGGCTACTTCCAGCTGTGGGTTCTATGTTGCTCTCCTTCAGATATGATTCTGTGTAGTCATCATCACCCAACATAGAAAAATGGTTTGCAGCTTCAGAATTAGTGGTTAATGCATTGTCCGACTGGGTCTTCCTTGGTTTCCTTCCTCCCTTTCTTTTCTGTGTTTGCCAATGTTGAGTTTCCTGAGTATGCTCTGCCGAGCCTCTGTTATCTTGCTGTTCTTCTTCTTCTTCAGTATTCTGCACCTGATCTATTGTGTCCGCATATTTGCAGACCTTTGATATATGGCCTTCCTCTCCACATTTTGCACACACCCAAGGAAATCCCTCATAATCGATATCGTACTCCACCCCATTGATGAGAATGGACTGGATGAATGGCGTCGTGGTGTCAATTTCTAGAGCAAGTCTTGCAAACCTGCTGCGAGATCGGTCTGATGTGTATATATCAACCTTGATCAACTTGCCCAGAGCCATGCCAATGAAATCGAAGATAGTGGGAACGTACATATGGAGAGGCAAGTTTTGGATTCGTACCCAAGTAACAATCCGTGCGGGAGCTTCTGCCTTCGGTTTGAAAGTAGGGAACCAGTCCCATACCAACAGATTCTGCCCGAAGATCTTCCATGGGCCTCCGGTGAGTGCTGCTTCATAATCTTGTTTGCAGGATAGCTGCACCACAAAGTACCCCAGATCGAGCTCATACATGTTAAATCTTCCCACAATTCGCCAGAGAGCCTTCAGTTTATCTTTCAGGGTCATATACCCTATGTCGGCCCCCAGCAGCCTCACGACCACTGCATATCTCCACGGATTAGCAAGTGTATCCTCTGCTTCTGGGAGAATTGACAGAGATGGAACTCCCTCCTCCCTCGTCAGGGTCACGACCTCCTCCGGTAGCCAGTCCTCAAACATTTTGTCTACAAATTCACTGTGATTGCGATGATCAATGTATCCCGAGACAGCCGCACTAAAAGAAGCGTGGAGTGTTGTGTCGCCCCCCGTCCGTGAGTCTATGTACTCAATCGTCTTCCCCTTCTCCGTGATCAGCTGAATCTTCCTTGATGAACCCTCAGTAGCACTCTGGTCGGTCTGATCGCCTTGGATTGAGCCTCCCGTGGTTTGATTACTATAAGTTTGAAATAACAGAAAGGTTGCAAAATGTCTATATTTATCAATGGATGGAAACACCAATGTGGGTGGGTTTCACCACCGCTACCTATCATTCACTCTCTCACTACATCATAGATAATATCAACACACATCCCCCTTTTGGAGTTAGGATTAAAATAAGATAGGTATTACTCTAAGCTTGTTTTCGTGTTCCCTAGAGATCATTTATCTACCGCCTTAGAAAACACCTATCTAAAGTTTTCATCATGGTTTAACATGAATCAAATGATATCCTAGATCTTAGGTTTGAAATTCTTGATGTCTAAGATCTAATAAATATGCAAAATAGTTGGCCATACAAGATTTGTAACGAATAAAATATTTGATCCATAACAAATGATGTTCATACATGAATAAAAACAGTAGAAAAGAGAAAAATGGAAAGTGGAACTACTACCCACACCCGAGCAAGGGAACTACTGGCTCATAGAATTAATATCAAGTATAAAAGGGAAAAAGAAAAAAAAACCATTGCCATAGTAGAAGATGAAGTGAAGACGTGGTGTGTGATAGCCAATCTTCAATCTTGGAATGAAGTTGTCGACATCTCTTTGTGTTGGCTGGATTTGCTACTATGAAGGCAAAGTTGTGGCTCCCATCACCATGCGAGGTGAGATTACTCAAAACAAAATGCAGAACTAACATGAAACATTCAAGATCACCACAAAGAAGGGTACATTAAAACTGGTTCCATATAACCACAAAATAAAAAACATCTTACACCTGAGTCCATATAAAGCCATGTGTATTACATGTCATTCCAAAAGATGATATACATATACAATTGTTCACTTAAACAACTCGCCACAACCTATTACATATGATAACATGTTCACATATACAAACAATATATGTAAACCATGGCATCCTTCCAAAAGCATCATATAGATATACAACGTATACCAAACACCCCCAAGGACTTGAAATATAGAGACAACATATAGGACTCCACTACAAAACACTAATAGCATGTCCAACCTTTAACAACTATTTATTTGCTAGCCGCTCAACCTCAATCGCACGATCTCTACCTCATCGTGCTCAAACATGTAAAAGATGTGGAAACCCACAGAGTAAGACCGATGTCCCAGCAAGAGATATAACTCTTCTCCAACAATTATTATAAGCATAGATAGATTAAAGTAGCAAGATAACATTATTATCAAGATGAGAAGATTCAACTAAATGATATGAGTAAAACAAATAGCATTATTTAAGCAATTTAGGAATATAGAACTGGGCATTAGAACATCTTATACCTTTAGAAGGAATATGAACAACATGTATAATAGTTAATTTATTTTACTGCATTATAAAGCAACTAAATGGTACACGAGACAAGGTAAATGGTCATCTCATGTGAGTCATGTTTAAATCTAAGAAAATATACTACATTGTTGTATTGCGTCTTTTATTATTCCCGGAGGAGATGAAGTATACCACTCATGCTTCAACTGACCACTGCAAAGTCGAAATTAGTTCCATAAAATATCTAGGAGGAGTCAGACTCCTATGATCTCCCTCACCCTCGGTCTGTCCGAGTCTGCCACAGTGACATATAAAGCCCAACTGCTAAACAGCCTAGTCTGCCTTGTTATATAGCATATCACTGGTGAAAATTGAGCTACGACCACATCCACACTCCTGCTAAGGTATGAACATAGCCATCCTCAAATAATATCATATATGTATACTCAATCACATCACTGAGATACAACCTCTATCGTTCTCCTACCAGGGTATGACTACAACCAATCTTGTGAAATGCATATACACAACAATATATAACTCTGAGCTTCCACTGAGTGAGAACCCTTTTTACCAGTAAGTATTGATGCTGAAGATTGATCTATGACACAAGTCAAGTACATGATTAGGGTTTCACTTGATTAGTCAAGCCAATTGCGTATCATTTAGCATCAATCAAGTTACAATGAAAAAAACCTAAACAAATTCTACAAAACAAGAGTAGTGGTACAACTCCAGAAGATATAAAATGTATGAGGTATAAACTTGTCACATCATCTCTTGATATCTATGCCATACAAGGCTATTAAAATCATTACATCACTAGGGGATAACATTCACTCATTTCATCACTAGAGGATATCACCTCACATTATCCATAAAGCCTTTGCTAGGTCATAAGACCCAAATCACATAGTTCCTGCACATCATCAGTATCTCATCATGCCTCATAAAGGTTCACAATCATTACTCTATGTCATGTCAAACACACCATAGAAATCACTAGCTATGATACTCATTCCACACCTGCTTGCATGATTATCTACCTTCTAGCAATGTTTGATCAGAAACTTTTAAAGGAAGAACTTTGGGAAGATCTAGAGTACTGGAATAGTGTGAACCCACGAGAATGAGGGAGTAGTAAACATTTAATCGTATGTTTGTGTTTCATAGTTGAATGTATGCATCTTGAGATAGAGGCATCCCTTGACCAAGATTTACCCTCATGTTGAGAGAGAGAGAAAAGGTGTTAGAGCTTATGATGGCTTCTTGGAAAATGCTGTATTAGGTTATAAAATAGAAGGGAATGTTACATGTTTGGTGATCAAGCTTTATTGGTCAACTCCAATCCAATTTTCCCACTTATCATTTCATCTCGAATGTCACTGTAGTTGTTTCATTTATCCCCATAACTTAGATTTTCTTCTTTGTTAGTTATTTAAACCCTTTTTGTAACACTATATCAAACTTCTATTTTGACTTAGCTAAGTAATGCATCTAGATTATTACATAATTGCCACCTTATCCATGATATTGAACCTATTTACTACAATATACCCTATAACTTTTGCATGTGTATCTTGTTATCAGGTACAAATTCTATCTGTGATCCATCAAGATTGTAGAATTTTTCTACACTTTTGACCCACATCTTGAGTTGATTAGTGACTCGCTAATCTCCATTAACTATCATAAATCTGATGCATGTAATTTCTTCTAAGGAATCCAATAACTTCTTAGTGTCCTCATCTACACCACTATTAAAGTTTTCAATGAGTTGGACTTGTAAGATGTCATGGTGAAGGCATCATGGAGGAGATCTTTGTATCTTTCCTATGCCTTACATAGGGACTCTCCTTGAACCATAGAAAAGTATGTGACCTATCCTCTGATTTGGTACATAAGTGGGGTTGATGAAACTTCTCAAGGAACTTAATTTGAAATGTGTCCTATGTCACAATGTTATCTCCTTCAATGGATCCCTACTAGCTTCTAGATTTGTTAGTAAAGGATTCTTGCACAACCTAATTTTGATGGCATCTTTTAAAACATATGATCATTTATTTAGTACATACAGTTTAAGAAACCTCTATAGATGATATTTGAAATTTTCTCCCCTATTATCAGTGAAGGCATTTCTCTACATCAATGTGAATATTTCTCAAACGTTTGAGTTGTGATGGCTAGTGGAATCATAGTATCATGTCAGTCAATAGACTTAGGGATGGAAAAGTTTATAAGATATTTCTGGCATTCAACTTGAAAGGATGCTACTTGGGAATCCCAACCTTCTTTCTATATCGTGGCCTTGATCTCTTGCAATAGTCATTCTCCCAATGTGATAAGATCTTGACTCAACCTATATGTGATTTATTAGTTGTACATTCTTCTTGTTTTTCTCTATACAATAGATCCAATACACCATCTGTAACTTGTAGGTCTTCATTCATTCAAAATTGTTTTTAAACTACATATCTGTTGATATCTACCCACCTAGGATGACAAGGTGAGCTCTGGGATTTACTCTACCTATCTTAAGAGTCGTATGAAATGGAAACCAAACTCAACCTATTCTAAGATACATTCACACATTCACTCAAGTAACATACAATCATGATTTATTCTCCCCTCTAAGATTCATCTACTTCCTACCTCTCCTCCTTGTATGACTCTCATTTTAGGATTCAGAAAAAGGGGAGAGATTCACCAATCTATTAATTTGAAAGTCTTTGAAGGGAGACAACTAAGGCTTGCTCGGGTTGATGAGGATGGGACGGTCTAGGTTTATCCTACCTATGAAGATCAAGATTTTCAAAACCAAACCAAGCCCTCATTTGGAACTTCCATGAGATGGATAGATCAGTTCTCCTTCATTTCAATTCCATGTGAGGACCAAAATTAGCAGAACTGAGGGATCAATTTCTTAATGGCACTTACAGGATAACCCACTGAGAGGAAAACAGTTCAAAGAGATGATTAGAACTTCCATAACCAATAGGAAAAGTGAAGAAAGCCCATATAGTAGACGATGCCCTTTTTTCTTCTTCTGTGGATAAACTCAATTAATAGTTGTCTTGTAGAGTTTGGTTACTATACGCTAAAGGTAGTACTATCATCACATATGTATGGGTTGTTTAATAATGTTCAAGGCTCATTGGTGGTTAGGATGTCTACTTTCATTGATCACCTTGATCAAGCAGTTCAAACAAAATCTTATACTATCAACAAGAGAGATAAATGTATTGATGCAAAAGGTTCAGTCAAAGTGAGTCAGTGGAATATGGGATGGGTAGTAAATTGGTGGAGGAATCCAACTCAGTTGTAAATAGTATTGATTTTGACTACAATGTCTCTTTACTTGACCTAATGAATACGTGATAGAAGACATGAGAGGGGCATAACCTATTGAAACTTTTGAGACATGTAATTTTACTAAACATTGAAATCACTTACTTGCCCACACCCTCTAGGCATCTTTATTTTTAGTTTGAACAACCTATAGGAGGTGGTCATGTGACACTAGACTCGCCATATATTTTTGTCTATTTCCTAATTAATGACTCTCCATGTCTAGACCTAAGGAAATATAATTCCATGTTAGTTCCTTTCTTTTCACCTTCACCTTCAAGTCACTCACTTTCTCAAGATAGTAGCTCTATAAAGAAGAAGGTCAATTCCTATTCATATTGACTTTCTTAGGCCTTCCTTTCCCCCTTTCTTAACTCACCAAAAAAACTAGAATGTAGTAGATTCTTGGCATCAAATATAAATGTTCATACATGAAAAATCACATTGGATTATGTAACAGTTCGAAGTCTCATCATATCCCACATCATGGGGATGTTCAGCTAAAATTGAAGCTCCCCTCATAATAATTTTTTTTGCACCTCTTTACTCCAGGTCAGATAGGTCCTTCTGGGGAAAGTTGTCAAGCATATCACAACAAACTTACTATTTGATTGTGGAATGACATATGAATCTTTGATTTCATGTCCTCCTTTACCAGTCATACATAAACATACTTTGTTGTTCATCTAAAAACATCTATCTAGTTGACACTCTAAACCAATGGTGTTCCTATCTGTGTATGATAAAGATCTCTTTCCTCCCCTGATCTTCCACATCAAAATGACTATCTAGTCAACAATAATTTCATTACAATTTAAGTATCTATCCAGACTAGGTATCTATCCAACTAGTCTGCTTGCATTATCCAAGCGAAGTTAGTGCATGCCTCCTTGACTTATTTGATATAAGGGTCTTGTTATTGATATAGAAGGGATCATTGAGTATGCCAGTCATAATTCAGAGAAATCATTCCTTAGCAATCTTAGGGAAAGAGACACAATCGTCACATATGTTGTGGTACATATTTTCCATGCATGTTGGTCTTCTTTGGTATAGGGATTCATCAAGATATTGAATTCAAGTATAACACATTCCTATCACTGAAATGTTTATGTCACCATACTAGACACCTAGAGTGCACTCCTTGATGGGTGAAGGAAGCCCCAAAGTCCACCTCTTGTCTATTTATGGACTCCAATACAAAAACAATCAACTAGAAGAGCAGTCTTTTCTGTATACCAAACTAATGTGTAGCGTCATACATCTGAATTGAGTATAGAGGTAATGAGGGGCGTGGAAATGGCCACCCAACCCAACACCAACAAGGCAGGGATGGGTAGACCAATACGGGGTTCAAATCCTATGACTTTATTATGGGTCATCCAATGCGGATGATGGGAAGGAAAAAGAATTTGGAAATGACATTCTTGGAATTGACTCATCATTTGTTATTTCCTTTTTTCATTCACTTACAACAATAAAGAACTACTGTCTTTTGGTGGAAAACTTGTATTTTTATGTATTATTCTTCCTTTCCTTGGTCTTTCATTCCGTCATATTGTGGGGAACTTATCCCCTCCAAAAATATCCACCATAAAGGCACCTTTCTTTGATCAAACTTAGGGATATAGTTTAATCATGAGGGTGTAAATTATCATGGTATTGGCTACTAAGTTTTTATGAATTCATTTTTTGGGGATGAACCCAAATCCATAATGTTTCAACATGAAGAGGCCATAGAGAAAGAATTATATCTTCCTTTGTCTCAAACTTTGTGACCATTTGATATCTTCAACTAAAAAGTGGGGATGCACCCTAGTTTTACATTCCCTTCATTTGTAAAGGTCTTGTTTATTCTAAATTGATTTCACAAAGGAAGTGAGCATTCCACAATTTTTTTGGCATGCCGCTTTATATTTTTTTAGAAGGAAAAAGAGTTTTGCTCCTTGTAGTGTTGGGTTCTCTAGTGGTTCGTGAGAAGGAAAGAGGACTCATACAAAAAGGTTTCTCCATGTCGTCCTCCGTGGACCCTATTACGTTAGAAAATGCTTAGTTCTTCTCTCTTTCCTATCAACATGTTTTGATCCTTTCATTAAAATATTATCTGCCCATACCAAATTGCTTGCGGAATCAAATCATGTGCTACAAGATCTATCATCGACTTAGAAATATATGAACTAGAGAAGATACATGAATGTGAATGCAGAAGAAAAAGCATAAATGGACAATAAACTTGGTGCATACACCACAACATCTCAACAATTAACATGTAATAATATTTCAAAGTGAATTTTTACATATTGTATTTACATATTTAAAGGGGAAAATTTTCAAGTCCATAGTCATGTACACTAACTAGGATCTTTACACAATAGCTACAACCATACAACAGCTCACAAGCTGTATTTCACTCCTATTCTAGCTTTGAACCTAAAACATTATTAAATTGGGGAACAAGTGAGCACAAATGTGTTGAGTATGTAGTTCCCATAAAGGACATAGATATTGGACTAAGAGGTATAATTGTGCAATATTAAAAGTATGCATGTCATAATTTATCTTGAAATAATCTATGAGATAATCAAAACTAGTTTAAGCAACACAACTTTTATTATGAATTTCATATTATGCTAAATCAATATTGTTCTATTTCTGTCACCCTAACCTTAGTGGGTGCTAGAACACTAGGTTCCATCTCTCCAATTAATGGAGGAAGGCACCCAAAACATACAAAGACCATCACTTTGAGGTGATTGTACTATGCATTATCATCAATATCATCATCATAATCATCATTATCATTATTAGGCAGTAATTATGGGCATTGTCATTAATGCTCATTGTTCTTGTGATATATATAGAAATGATTTTTTTTTAAAGATGTATGTCAAACAAGTAGTTTAACCAAGCAATTTATGAAAGAAATATCAACATGTCAAGAGATGAAACATATTATATATAAAGATTATGCCCCTAGTCCCAATGTACCATAGAATCATAAAGAAGATAGTTCCACATACCTTGATTCAGATATTTCTAATTTTCCTGGACCATAAACATCACTGGCCATCACCTGACTAATGACAACCACTGAACGTTAATACATGGTTCATTAATACTATACTTATTTTGGTCCAAATTGTAGGAAAATATAGAGATAGATATGACAGTGGAAACACAAATTTTACTAACATATTCCCCTTAGACAGCACATCGTGTCAACAACTATGACTTGCGAAGGAGGGTTGCAAAGCATATACCTGGTCCTGGAGCAGGTTCAATGACTTATCCTTGCAGCAACGTGCTTCTTTCACAAGTAGCACCTAGATGGCTTTCAGTGGTGGCCTCTTGGTGTAGAACCACTAACGTCAGTTGACGACATCCTCCTAATGGGTGGAAACAACCTCCACGCCTCTATATAGCCCATGCATACCACTAGGAACTCTGTGTTACACTACTAGGGCCAATGAGAAGGAGTTTTCCCTTCTAATATCAACATGCTAATGTTGATTCCCTCACCCATGTTGTCTTTCCCTTGATGTATCTTCCTTTTATGGGTAAGACTTGATAGGGCTCCCTAGTTACCATAATTAGACAATACAACACTTGTTAGGGAGTGTCACGTCCTCCTAAAAGTCTTGACTACCCCTCTATTTATAGGAGGGCTAGAGTTTCCAAATCAACTAGGAGTTGAAGAGATAGAATTTCATTAATTATCTAGAAGATAAAAACTATGAAATGATCATATCACACCTAAACTGGTTAGTTCACATGTGAAATGATGGGTTCAATACTTGAACTGTCTGGTTCACTTGCTTTCCTATTTTCAATCACACTAGCTTTCAATATTCAATTAATGCAAAATAGGACGTCAAAATCAATTCTTGATCTAATAGTATTGAACATTGAACTGGATGATTCATAAAGTGGACCGGTTGTTTCAGACCTTGAACCGGTCGATTCACTAACTGAACTAGTCAATCCATGTCCCAGTTTAGGAAATGTTCAGTAAACGTAGTTTAAATTGACTTGACCCTTGAATCGATTGGTTCAACACTTTAATTGGTCAGCTCATAGTCCTACCAGTCAATATTATTTAAATTAAATACCTTAACGCTTTAGTAATCAAGTTAAACCATATTCATGAGTAAACTCCTATTATTGGTGCATCCTATACGTGTGAACCTATAGGTGCCAAGTTACGTTGGCAGTGAATGTTCATAACCAATTTATGACATCACAAGCAATGATCAGTATCTAGAAACACATCCTTGCTACCCAATTAATTGGAAATTTTTAGAATAACTTCAACCTACAATGTGTGATCAACATTACCATGATCATGTAGTTCATTTGTCTCTAATAACATGATTCAACTCGAGGCATGGAAATGTCATCCTCTTCAATATTCAATACATGTTTTTTGAACTAGAGCAGAATGTTGAGATACACGTGAGCTCAATATCACATACTGACTCACATGAGCATGGCCATACATTTCTTAGTGTCACTTATCAAGTGTCTAGGATATCATCTCTGGTAGGAGGAACAAATCCCATCTACATCACTCATAGTCATTCCCATGTGTCACAATGCACCCCGAGCACCACCTTCATGACAACCCTTATTCAAAGTCACATTGTGTGGTGTGAAAATACATTGAATGTCATGTGATGAGTGTAGTGACTTCAGGTCTAATGACCACAATCACCATTATCACTTTGAGAGATGATTATGAATACCATTCCATGGTCTTCAAGTATCACTCTAAAGGTGGGTCTGTCCAGTACATTGTTCTCTAACAAGTACCTATGTGATTGGTTTGATATCACATATCATGACTAATGATATTCTATCACCAACCAACACACATTCTAGTCTTATGTATTACTATTGTCTATTTTTCTTCCACAATATTATCTAATTAGGGTCATAACAAGAATGTATGTATCTTATCATACATATTATCTCATTGTCCATGTCCTAAACTTGAAGATATATGTCATCGAGTATCATCATTATTTAAAAAATAATAACATTACATCATTATATCATAATTGAATAAAATAGAATAAATGGAATTTCCTTTTATTATTATCAAATAAATTACATCATGCCATAATATAATCATCACATGATTATCTCTCTAGGCATACACACCAACAAAATCCCACTCTCACTTAGAGCCAATCACGTATGAATCTCATTCCAAGTGATCTAACATGTCCATCACGCTTCTATTGCAGAAGTCAGTGGGTTAGCAACATTGCCTTCAGTCAGTAGTCTACAAATCTTCACATCTCCTCATTGTATGATCTCTCGTATGATATGAAACCACCATAGTATGTGCTTAGAACACTATTGTGATATGGGTTCCTTATCTGGTACAATAGCTCCATTGTTATCATAATGTAACTCTATTGCACCGCTAATTTTGGGAACCACCCCAAGCTCACTAATGAACTTCTTGATCCATATAGTGTCCTTTTTTGCATTGGATGCATTGATATACTTGGTATCTATTATAGAATCTACAACTATCTCTTGCTCAAAACTCTTCCAGCTCACAACTCCATTATTGAGGCAAAACACAAATCTTGATTGTGATTGATAATCATCTTTTTTAGTTTGGAAACTTGCATCGATGTAACCCTTAAATACAACTCTTCCTCATCACCATAAATAATAAATTGATCCTTAGTCCTTCTCATGTACTTAAGGATGTTTTTATAGCAATACAATGACTCTCACTAAGATCTGACTGATATCTTCTCGTCATGCTCAAGGCATACGAGACATTGGGATGAGTGCATAACTTTGCATACATGATAGATCCAATTGCAAATGCATATGGAATCTTACTCACGTGATCCCGTTCTTCACAAGAACTAGGACATTGGGCTTCAGAGAGGCTAATTCCATGACACATGGGAAAAATCCCTCTATTTGAGTCCTGCATGACAAACCTCTTTAGCACTTTGTTAATGTATGTACTCTGTCTTAGTCCAAGCAGCCTTATAGATCTATCTCTATAGATCTTTATTCCTAAGATATAGGATGCTTTGCCAAAATCCTTCACAGAGAAGGTTCTTCCCACTTGTCCTTTACCATCAGTAAAGTAGGAATGCTATTCCCCATCAATAGTATGTCATATGCATACAATATGAGGGGTACAATCACGCTCCCACTAACCTTCTTGTACAAACAAGGTTCATCTTCATTTTGACTAAATCCAAACTCTTTGACTGTCTCGTCAAAACAAAGATTCCATCTTTGAGATGCTTGATTCAATCCATAGATTGACCTTTGTAGGTTACAAACTTTATTGGCTTCTTTTGGATTTATAAACCCTCATGTTGTGTCATGTACACATCCTCAAGAAGATTTTGATTAAATAAAGTAATTTTAACATCCATCTGCCATATCTCATAGTCATAATTAGTTGCAACGACAAGTGTGATCCTGATGGACTTAACAATGGTAAATGGTGAAAAAGTTTCATCATAGTCAACACCTTGAACTTGCTTGAAAACTTTTGCAATAAATCTTCCCTTATAGGTTTTGTACATAACCATCCATGTCAGTCTTCTTCTTGAAGACCCACTTACACCCTATGGTTTTTACCCCTTCAGGTGGATCCACCAAGGTTCATACCTTATGTAAGGCCCCTAAACTTAATGAGTTGAATAAGCTTAATTATCATAATTGAATTCTTATAAACCTAATATAACTTTGTGATATGCTTTGAAATTATAAGACAAACGTTTCAAATTTGGTCCGATTTGGACACTGTTTGAGTAAGTTATGCAATTTTATGCACATTTTGGACTTTTTTACAAGTTACCCAATTGAGAGGTTTTCTTTGCAATTTATCAATCGTATAATGTTCCTTGTATATTCTCTCATCATTCTTGATATTTTTGAGCCATGGGGCACCTATTTAATCCTTGGTTTGAAGGTGTTTTCCTCAAGGGTATTTTACGGTTTACCCTTTCACGGATGAGCTACCTTTAGTAGCTATAAACAAATGAATTCTTTGATTGGCTTGGAAATTCGATAAAGGAAAGCTAATTAGGTCTATAGGAATAGTGGGGGAGCTTCTTATGTGTGTGATTGCATATTCTTAATATTTTAAGGCCATAGACACATGGGGAAGCTACTTTTACACCTCATGCTTGCTTCCATCCTTATCCATGGGATATATTTACCTCTTCCTACCCCAAGTACAAAACTTTGCTTTCTTTCTCTTTCCTATAACCTGGATAAATGACTCCACTCAGTTTTTTTGCAGAACCAAGTGCTCTAAGGTATAAGGCAACCTCTTTTTGGAGAAGAAGGTCTCCTAGAGCTCCATCTAGCCCTACCTAGGGTTTCCAAGGTCATCTTTTAGAGATTTCAACCAAGACAAGTTGTTTTCTTCCTTCCTTCTCCATTTATATTTCTCTTCTCCTTCCTTAGACCCTCCTCCAGATCTGAACATTTTTGTTCCATGGTAGAAATTGCTCTAAAGCTCTAAAACCCTACCTTTCTTGCTCCTTATGCTTAGCGTTTTCTCATTTGATGAAGAAAGGTGCTAGATGGACGAGTTCACAACTTATGCTTGGATTTCCTACCCTACTTGCTCATATTTTCTTCTGTTTGGGAGTTTATCTTCTAATTAGAGGCAAGTGTTATAACTTTGTCCACGTTTATTGCTTACCATAAGCTTGCTAGCTCATGTTCTTGCTTGAAAATGATGATCCATGCACTAAAAAACTATGCTTGAGTTGGATTTCAATTTTTATAATGTTACCAATTCTGATTTCAGTTCTAGATGAACCTGTGATCATGTTTACATCATTCCTAAGGTATAATATGACTTGGATCAGTTTGGTTTGGCAACTTATGGTGCTAAGCACCAATCAACCAATGGTCAATTTTAGGGTTTAAAGCTGATTTCATCTATAAACCCATGACCCAATGATGGTACCATTGCATCAACCCTATGGTGTTGTCTTCATGACAACTGATGGTTGGGATCAAAGGTGTCATATGATGGTGACAACCTATGGTCACCTCCTTAGGTCAGGTTTTGGATCAATTAGAAGTTTAATGATCAACCATTAAGTACCCTACTGATGTTATCAATCAATGATGACATTAGCTTAATATTTGATGCAGATTAATAAATATAGTGTTGATATAACAACCTATGGTGACTTAATGGTCACTAATGATGGTGGATCAGGTCTCTACAACCTATGGTGAGTTAAGCATTTTAGTTGCAACATCAATTAAGCCTTAGACCAATGGTTTGTTGGGTCACTTGATGCAATGGTCGGACCTATACTGTAATTGATGGTTTTAACATATGAACTTGACCCGATGGTCAAGATCGAATGTTTATTCCTCTAATAAAGTGTAATGATGGATAATGTAATATTTTGGTCCTAATAATGTGATTTAGATGGTTTCCTTTATATGATCAACTTAAGGAGCTTACTTGTTGATAATGGATGACTTGTTTTAAATGAACAGTCGATTGTGGGTATTACCCTACTCTCAACAGAACCCTAATTGTTGTTAACCAAATGATATCTAGGGTTAAATGGTGACTTTTATAGATCACAACTCAATAACATCATACATGATTCATTAAAGGTGTTTACTTATGTAAACAACCAATGGTCTTACCTTTTAAACATCCAATGGTTCTGGGTGACATTGTGGTATGGTGATATAGGTTGAATGATGATGGAACAAATGGAGGGTTACCCTTAATAAAGTAGTTTTACCTATTCACTCGTATCAATAGAAGGGATGATAGCCATATTGTGTTGATATGTAACCATAATGAGGTATATCTTGTTATACCTAGCTTTAATATAACTAAATGATGGTAATTGGGTATGAATAGCCCTTGAATGACTAATTTAATCATGGAGTACTCTCTTATTATTGTTAAAACCTTAGTATGCTATAACATGATGGTTATACCTTGATTTATGTGTGGGTTCATACTTGAGAATAGTATGGAATGTGATGGTGATGCCTCACCTTATGCATCCATGATCCAATGGGGATGTCGTGAGTTAGGGTTTGGGTATAAGTGCTGATTAATAACATTGATATAATTTGTCATGTTGAACTCAACTCTAATGCAAATAGATAAAGATGAGTATTCATGTTTAACATTCTTATATGATGGAATGATGGTGGAATAATCTCCTTAATATGATCAAAACCTTAATATGTTAATTGGTGGTTATCATAGCCATATGGTTGATACTTTTTATGTTAAACATGTGCATTATGAATATGATGAGGGTTAATCATATCTTGAATCCTTGCATGTTGATGTAATAAATGAATTTTCTTAATGTTAATATAACCCTGCTATGATTGTTTATGAATATCTCCTAGCTCACTAATGCAATGTTGTGTTGATCTGGTGTATTATATGTACGTGATGTTGTTGAGACTTGCTATAAGGTATATAATGATAATGATGATCTTGTAGGGAATAGTATAATGGTCTTAATTACCTCTGGGCTTGGTTGAGCCCTGAATGAGGTGTAATCCTATTGTGTTGATAAGGGTTGATACCCTATGATATTGTGAAAAGTATTTATAACCTATGATAGTATGATGGTCTTAATGACCTTTGGGCATGGTTGATCCCTGAATGAGGTGTAATCCTCTTGTGTTGATAAGGTTGATACCATGTGATATTATGAAAAGAATTTATATCTTGTTATAGTATGATGACTAGTGTAGCCTCATGCATGTCAAGTGAATAGTACCATGTGATGATGAGATGAGAAATTATGTTTCACACATTTTATATCTTTTAATGTTGTGATATTTATATGCCTGCTAGAAGTGAATTAGGGTTTGTATGTCCACTTGTTTGTGCAGCCTTAATTCACCCAATTGGCATAACTAATCAAGTGAAACTATAATCATGTAGTGCCTTGTGCGATAGATCCATTTGAGTGTTAGAACTTGTCATATGGTGAAATGAGTATTCCTAAAGGAAACTTAGTGCACATATTGATGAGTATACATGGTGCTTGTCATCCTGAATTCAAATGTTTAGGGAGGATGATTGCGGTCATACCTAGCCCTCAGTTTGAGAATGACTGCGGCCGTGTCTCGATGATTATATATGTGATGAGATTGGAGGGCAATTGTGGTTGTATCACAGATGGTAGGATATGCATACCCACCTCCGTTCACTAGTGTCATGACCTATACCAAGGATGGACTAGGCTGTTAGAATCTTGACCTTATGTGTCACTATGGCGGACCCGTACTGACTGGGGGCGGAGAAGATCTTAGGAGCCCGACTCTTCCGAGATCATGTATGACATTGATTTTGACTTAGCAGTGGTCAGTTGGATTTTGAGTGGTATCCTCAAATTCCTTAGGGCATAATAAAAGATGTAATACAGTTGTGTAGCATATTTGTTTAGGGTTATACATGATGTTTCACATTGGATGATAACCCTTATTTGTTATCTTTACATAAAGATGATGCATAGTGAAATTAAGAGTTAGTAGATATAGTTAGGTTGTGGATATGCTTAAGATTGTAGATGTGTACATACAATATCTATGCTTGTGTTGATAGCTATACAACTACTATTGATTATAATCATGACGCTAGTATCTATCTCATGTTATTAGTTATGTTTATCATGCTAGCCATGCCTTTGTAACTAGAGATGCATATACTGCTAATCATGCTTATCTAGATAGTTGTGATTATGTTGTTATCTCTTCTTATGATGTTGATATGTTCAACCAATTAGACATACTCATGTTGTTAGATATGCTATGTTACTAGACTTGCTCATGATGCTAGATATGCATATGCTACTGAATTGCTTATATTGTCAACAAGATAAAGGATGATAGTCTGGCTAATGATGATAGTTATTATCTGCTCCTTTATGTATTTTTTTAATCATCAATACTGCTGAGCTTATTTTTTAAATCTACTTAACTGCTTAATTGTTTAATTACTTAAAAATGTTGTAACCAATAAACGTTGTAGGAGGTTATAGCTCTTACTGGGACATGGGTCTCACCCTTGTGGTTCGCCACATTTTTTTAGGTAATCGGAAGTGACGAAAACAAACATGTGGCAGCAAAGAGGAGCTATAATAATGAATCTTTAAGAAAGTTGATTAGATGTCTAGTATGTCCTAGAGTCATCCCTGTACTCTCAGGTCTGGGCAGGAAAAGTTTGTATATGGTGTTTCAAACGAATTGAACTTTTGTCAGCATATTAATGCTTGTTTTTGTGGCATATATGAATATTGTTCTCCTGTGTATATATATTGTGGCTAAGGCAATAGAACAATTTGTATCAAATTCTTAGCATAGTATGGATAAAAGAAAGATGTTGGGCTCTTATGTAAATGTTCTGAGCAGGTGCTGACGTTGAAATTGGTTTTAACTTACCCATATTTTTGGGTATGTGATTAATTAGTGATCTATTATGCTTTATGTTTTGAGTAATCTTATTTAGTGTAATGGGTTCTCACATGTTGGTATCAGAGCTTTAGGTTCACTGAGTCTACAATGACACTAGGACTTAGGACTAGGATGATGTCAAATTTAGGAATATGACATAAAAATATGGTGCATACTGCCTAATCTCAGTATTTGGGTGCCCTGGTCAGGTATTCAATTATTGAAGAAAAGGTAAGTATGGAACACTTAGATTGTTATCTTTCTGATTACTCTGATCAAATAGTCATTTCGAGACAATCTAAATAGCATAACAAATAAGAAATCATGGTGTGAATATCTCAATCCTACCTTAAAGAAGAGGAGAATTGCATCATTATCTATCAAACCTTGCATGTTTGGTAACTATAAGAGAAAGATACAACACCATGAAATTAAATCTGAATACAAATAAGGAAAAGAGGAGTTCTTGAAGATGTGATTCAAGAAGATAATAAAGTAGAGGACAGATAAGTCTATGCTTATAAAGTGATTCAAGGTATGAAATCCACATAAGATGGAGAGAACTCCAATGACAAGTATAAAATGAGAAGATAAATGGGAACAATGACAAAGGAATAAGGTGGAACCTGAGTTAATCTCAAACAAACCTATGTGTGTAAGAAAGTGTTAATGTTAAATCAGTTTGGCATGTGAAAGAAATTAAGGGAGATGATCCCTATTTAATGAAGAAAATGTGGAATATGATGATTTACATGTTGATAAGTGATTGAAAAACATAATAAAATAAGAAAACATATCCAAGTGTGATAAATATTCATCAAGGAAGGAGTAATGAGATATGTCAATCGTAATGATTCCTATGCTAATGGCAAGGAAACCAAAATGAAAAAGGTAAAATGAAACATAAGAAGCTGTAGCCTGCTTAATGAAAATATAATTGGTTACCTTTTTTCTAGTGACCCTTGAACAATGTTCCTATGGTATTGGAAGTGTGTTTCCCTTTGTGTCTTACCTTTCTAGGGAACAACTTTCAAGTGAATCATTGCCACTTGGTACATGTGGATTCACAGCAAACATGAGGGTGGATAACTTATTATAGCATAAGGTTGCTTGGACTATGGTTCCAAGATCATAAAGTTTGGGATGAGTTTTCTTTTGACTCTTCCAATAATTTGGGAGAATCCTCTAATATGTTGGTAAAAGTAGATGATATAATGATGTGAGTTCCTTATAGCCCCTAAACTTACTTAATGAGTTGAATAAGATTAATTATCATAATTGAATTCTTATAACCCTAAGATAAACTTTTGAGATGCTTTTAAATCATAAGATAAGCTTAAGTTTCAAATTTGGTCCAATTTGGACACTGTTTGAGCAAGTTATGCAATGTTATGCACATTTTAGACTTTTCTGCAATTTACCCAACTGAGAGGTTTTCTTTGCAATTTATCAATCACATAATCTTCCTTGTATATTATCTCATCATTCATGATCTTGTTGAGCCATGGGGCACCTATTAAAACCTTGGTTTGAAGGTGTTTTCCTCAAGGGTATTTTAGGGTTTACCCCTTCACTGATGAGCTACCTTTAGTAGCTATCAACTAATGAATTCTTTGATTGGCTTGAAAATTCGACAAAAGAAATCTAAGCAGGTCTATATGGATGGTGGGGGAGCTGCTTGTGTGTATGCTTGTATATTCTTAATAGTTTAAGGTCAAAGATGAAAAACCACAAGAGGGGGGTGAATAGGGTTTTATAATTATTTTAACAATAATTCAACTCAAGCAACCACAATTGAGATAAGAAGAAAGAGGCAAGGTGTTTAGAGTGGTTCCACCCTTAGAAAAAACTAAGGGAGTCAGTCCACTACCCAATTATTTCCAATTGGGATTTTGAAAGTATTTAAATTTTTTTACCTCGCAAGGATGTTACATAAAATTACAAATACTTTCACCACCCTTTGGACAACCTTCACCTAGAAGTAGTCCCACCAACCTCGAAGCAGCCTTCCTTGAAGTAACTTCAAGCTTCCCCTTGAAGTAGCCTTCCTCTTGAAGTAGCTTCCCGTTGAGACAGCCTTCTTGAAGTAGTCCAAAGTCCTCCTTCTCCGCCGAGAAGATTAAACTCTCTCCAATCCACAGCCTCCAACCCTAGGAGTAGCAAGGAGAGTATAAGCAATAATAAAGAACAAGAAGGGAAAATGGAAATTACAATTACCGTTGTAGCACAAGGCTTGATTTCCTATATCAAGCATTTTGATCTCTTAACCAATGTGTATGGAAGTGGAAGTATAGTGGGTAGGAGATGCTAGCCTGTAGGACACGAATTTGTAGCAATGGAAAGGATTAGCAAATGCTAGAGTTGATCAATTGCTCACAAGAGTAGATTGCCAATTGCAAGTACATATGCTCAACTGTTGCACAAGTGTGTTTAGGGTGTCCTAAGGCATGTCATATTTATCAGAATGGCCTATGAATGCTTAAGGACATTCTAGACACTTTCTAGGGGGGTTCTAAGTGCTCAACTAGCCGTTAGGTATCCACTAATTGCTTTAGCAACATCTAGTTAATTAATTCTAAAAAGTGCAGACAAACAACTTCTCGGTCGAATTCTTTGTCGACCGAAGGATAGTCTGGAGCAAGTGTATATAACGTTCGATTCCAACTCCCAACTACCTTGTCTGCTGTGTCTAACAACTATAGAACCTATTAGAAGAGTTAACCCGGGAGACTCTCGGTCGAGAAGATGTTCGACTGAGTGTGTCTCGATCGACAATTAGTTCGACCGAGAATGTCTCTATTTTGGTGGTTCTAGATAAATACTAAGTGTGTGTATGAGTGTGCAGTTGTGACACTATTGTAGGGGATGGCCTATCTAAGTGTTGTGAATGGCTAGAGAAGATCTAAATGCTTGATTTACATGATATCTAAGTACTTGTACATTATATACTTGTAAAAGTTTTTACATTTGATTACAATCATGAAATTAAAGCATTTTGAGCCTATAGATCTTCCAAAGGTTAGTCATCCACTTTGTTCCTGCAACACTCAAGTAGCACGTTAGATCCACAAGAATGAAATATTTGTCATTATCAAAACAAAGGGATTTAAATGATGTCCATTTAGCCAACAATCTTCCCCCTTTTGAAGATGACAAACATTTCCAAAATATAAGATAAGAAAAATGAATCATATGAGTTTCATACCTGAAATTTACCTTTTGTAGCCATTCTCTTGTTTGCAAGTGTGTGCTGGCCAAGAAATTATGAAACTCATTTTATTTTATATTTTTGATTTTATATTATTTCTCCCCCTTTGTCATTTCAAAAAGATAACCAATATAATCATTAAGTATGACTTTTATTTCTCCCCCTTAATTTGATAATTTTGATACTCAAAGCAAACCACTTATGTCAAATTTAGCCACAATTTATTTCTCAATCATTTGAAAGGATGTTAAGCCTTGAAATGATATGAGATCGTTTTAGATTCATGGCGTATGTGTTTTGATTTGTCATCCATTTTCAAGGGATGTTAAGCCCTAAAGATGATATGAGATCCATTTAAGCTCATGATGGATGCATATATTGATTTCTCATCCATTTTACAAGGGATGTTAAGCCCTGAAAATGACATGAGAATCTTTTAAGCTTATAGTAGAGTTCATGAATGCATCTCTAACCAAATACACAGGATGTTAAGCCCTAATTTGTTTAGAGAATTCCATTATATTCATAAATATTGTAGGCTTTAAGATTACTTTAAAGATACTAAGGTCATACCTAGTTTCAAATTTTCTTTATGATATTTACAAAGTTTTGTGAGCTCCCCCTTAATCTTATAATAAAGATAATTTAAGGATTATAAGGTCACAATAAGCATTAGATCATAATAAGTTAACCTTTTATGAGAGCTATGCACTAAAATCTTGTTTTCAATATACTAAGATTGAGTGCAAGGAAATGATTTACAATTAAGCATTTTGTCAAGCTTATTTTAGGTCGACCTTGACTTTGACCTGGGTGCCCCTTGGTCAAACTTGATTTCAACCAAGATGCAATTTCTATAGATTTCTAATTTAAGCATCTTCAATGATCTACTTGATTGAATATTTGAAACATATCTTATAGAGTATTATTCGTATCATTGTCCATAAGCTAAGCACAAGATAGTCATTTAACTAATATGTTAAGATGCATTTGTGCCATTGAGATTTATCATAAAAAATGTATTTTCAATGATAGTATCATCTTTATGTGTGATGAACTGAATCACTATGATCATTTTGAAAACAATATCCATTCATGGTTTATCAAAGATCATTTTAGGCGAACCAAGTAAAAGATGAAACACAATGATCATGATGAAACAATAAATACATATTCATAATTATAATGATCATGATGGAGCAATAGAAGCATATCCATAATTTCATGAAATACAATGATTATGATCATTTAAAAGCAAATTTCAAGACACATGTTTTTTCTATAGATAGACCAAGGAATACTTAGGACAAACCATGTGGATTATTATAAAATAGTAATTTCCTTGATTAACCCAACATGGTTCATAATTTTCAGTTTTAAGACAAGCCATGAACATGCTTATTCATTTCAGTAGCAATTTAGGGCTTTACAATGTGTGCATTGATTTAAAGAGAGCATTTCCGATTTCTATTTGCATATAGTTTTGATCATATAATTAGTAAATTTATAGTATGATAAAGATATCATATAGATCATGATGCAAATTATCAATATGTGATTTGAGATTTGTCTCCAAGATATATGACTTATTTTTGCAATAGAGCATGTCTACTTGCAGTAAGAGTATAGATCAACATCATTTTTCTTTGCAAGCAACATTTTTGCAGCAATTTTAGTAAAATCAATCTTTTTCTCTTGTATATTTGATAGATACATTTTAATCATGAAGAGTATTAAGTTTTGATGCTCATATATTCTTCATTTTGATTAGGATCATTCAAATATTTAAATCACAAGAATATGTAAAGTTCATTACATACTTAAGTTGATTGCAATTGAAGTGTCTTGTTTTTATTAAATAGTCCTGTCAGAGTTTCACTCGGTCAAAAAAGTTATCGACCGACATTGTCTCGGTCGACAACTTTCTCGACTGAGAATGTTACTATTTCTCTAGAAAAAATATAGATTTAAGGCAGAAATCCTATCGGTCGACCAATTTCTAGACCGACATTGTCTCAGTCGAAGATTTTGTCGACCGAGATTGTTTCTGTACTATTTTCAGTAGTTATTTCCAAGTAAAACATAGATCACTTCCGATTCAATTATGCAATTTAAAACTCAGTTTAGTTGAGATAAAACATTTAAGTATCAAAGTAACATTTAAGTCAAATCTCAACTAATCATATTCAAATCTCTGGGTTTTAGGAACCCAAACTAAAACAAGTTATTAAAGATGTGTCTCTGCAAGTTTATTTAAAAATGTGTATTTTCAAGTTAGAAATATTAATTACTTGAATCGATTTGTTATCTCATTATGTTAAGTTGAGATAGACATAAAGATATACAATTTAGAGTCTTTGGTCATATATCAACTTAATTTAATTTATTTAGTTTGGGGGTTTTGGAACCCATACCAACTCAACATCCCTTTTCTTGTAAGGACATGCGATGGAATAATGTCTAAGATGCAAACAATAATGGCAACATATAGAATCAGTCTCATTTCTCTTTTTATGAGTTTGATCTAGATTGTTCTTGGGTACATATGTATACTTGCCTTTAGGTACATACATAGATTGAGTCTTTGGCACTTGTGTCCTTACCCCACTAGGTTTTTGATAGGATTTTCCTTTAGGCTTGTAACCTAGTCCTCTCCTTCCAATTTGACCATGAGAATCATTTAAGATCTTATCAAGAACATCATTGTTTCTTAAGCTACTAACTTCTTATTGTAACTTATCAATCTCATCCATTCTCTTTTTGATATCTAACTTTGCTTGATCTAGATTAGATAATAAAGAATCTCTTTCTTTCACAATAGTATCATAATCTAGATGAGTGCATAGGATAGGTTGAGTTTGAAAATCATTTAACTTTGCAAGCAGTCCAACCTTTTCTTGAGAAAGAATATCATAATTTGTTTCTAGAGTAAAAATCTTCACATTACAATCACTTAGAGATGATTTCAAAGTATTATTTTTAGAAATAATACTATCCTTTTCAAATCCAAGATCATTTAATTTATCATACAGATCTTCATTTTCAGATGTGAGAGCAAGAAGTTTAGCATGTAATTCATCATTTGCTTTATTAGATTTCTTTAATTTCTTCTTGCACTCAATATACTTATCATGTGTCTCTTGAAGGCTAGCAATTAACTCTTCTTTAGATAAATCAAAAAGTCTTACCCCTTCTTCTTCTTCACTTATTGTAGCAATAAGGCTTTCTTTATGCACATCTTCCTTCTTTAACCTCCATGGACAACTAGGTGTTGTGTGTCTTGTTCCTAAGCACCAATTACAACTTATTGAAGATTGGTCCAAGCTTCTCCTTTGCTTGCGGTTGTAGACACCACCACCCTCCATTCTTCAAGACTCGATTAGAGATCCTTGAAGCCTGCTCTTATACCAATTGAAAAACTACTAGGGGGGTGAATAGGGTTTTATAATTATTTTAATAATAATTCAACTCAAGCAACCACAATTGAGATAAGAAGAAAGAGGCAAGGTGTTTGGAGTGGTTCCACCCTTAGCAAAAACTAAGGGAGTCAGTCCACTACCCAATTGTTTCCAATTGTAATTTTGAAAGTATTTAAATTTTATTACCTCGTAATGATGTTACATAAAATTACAAATACTTTCACCACCCTTTAGACAACCTTCACCTAGAAGTAGTCCCACCAACCTCGAAGCAGCCTTCCTTGAAGTAACTTCAAGCTTCCCCTTGAAGTAGCCTTCCTCTTGAAGTAGCTTCCTGTTGA
This sequence comes from Alisma plantago-aquatica, assembly GCA_963693085.1. Classification (NCBI taxonomy): domain Eukaryota; kingdom Viridiplantae; phylum Streptophyta; class Magnoliopsida; order Alismatales; family Alismataceae; genus Alisma; species Alisma plantago-aquatica. The sequence goes on from OY856413.1 coordinate 337,685,091, forward strand.
GACAACCTTCTTGAAGTAGTCCAAAGTCCTCCTTCTCCACCGAGAAGATCAAACCCTCTCCAATCCACAGCCTCCAACCCTAGGAGTAGCAAGGAGAGTACAAGCAATAAGAAAGAACAAGAAGGGAAAATGGAAATTACAATTACCGTTGTAGCACAAGGCTTGATTTCCTATATCAAGCATTTTGATCTCCTAACCAATGTGTATGGAAGTGGAAGTATAGTGGGTAGGAGATGCTAGCCTATAGGACACGAATTTGTAGCAATGGAAAGTATTAGCAAATGCTAGAGTTGCTCAATTGCTCACAAGAGTAGATTGCCAATTGCAAGTATGTATGCTCAAGTGTTGCACAAGTGTGTTTAGGGTGTCCTAAGGCATGCCATATTTATAGGAATGGCCTATGAATGCTTAAGGACGTTCTAGACACTTTCTAGGGGGTTCTAAGTGCTCAACTAGCTGTTAGATATCCACTAATTGCTTTAGAAATGACTAGTTAATTAATTCTAAAAAGTGCAGACAGACACCTTCTCGGTTGAAGTCTTTGTCGACCGAGAGACTCTCAGTCGAACTCTGTGTCGACCGAAGGACAGTTTGGAGCAAGTGTATATAACGTTCGATTCCAACTCCCAACTACTTTGTCTGCTGTGTCTAACGGCTATAGAACCTATTAGAAGAGTAAACCCGAGAGACTCTCAGTCGAGAAGATGTTCGACTGAGTGTGTCTCAGTCGACAATTAGTTAGACCAAGAATGTCTCTATTTTGGTGGTTCTAGATAAATACTAAGTGTGTGTATGCGTGTGCAGTTGTGACACTATTATAGGGGATGACCTATCTAAGTGTTTTGAATGGCTAGGGAAGATCTAAACGCTTGATTTACATGATATCTAAGTACTTGTACATTATATACTTGTACAAGTTTTTACATTTGATTACAATCATGAAATTAAAGCATTTTGAGCATATAGATCTTCCAAAGGTTAGTCATCCACTTTGTTCCTGCAACACACAAGTAGCATGTTAGATCCACAAGAATAAAATGTTTGTCATTATTAAAACAAAGGGATTTAAATGATGTCCATTTAGCCAACAATAGACACACGGGGAAGCTACTTTTACACCTCATGATTGCTTCCATCCTTATCCATGGGCTATATTTACCTCTTCCTTTCCCCAAGTATGAAACTTTTGCTTGCTTTCTCTTTCCTCTAACCTAGAGCAACGACTCAACTCTACTTTTCTGTGGAACCAAGTGCTCTAAGGTAGAAGACAACCTCTTTTTGGAGAAGAAGGTCTCCTAGAGCTCCATCTAACCCTACATAGGGTTTCCAAGGTCATCTTCTAGGCATTTTGACCAAGGCAAGTTGTTTTCTTCCTTCCTTCTCCATTTCTCTTGCTCTTATCCTTCCTTAGACCTTCCTCTAGGTCAGAACCTTTCTGTTCCATGGTAGAAATTTCTCTAAAGCTCTAAAACATTACCTTTCTTGCTCCTTATGCTTAGGGTTTGCTCATTTAATGAAGAAAGATGCTAGATGGACGAGTTCATAGCTTATGCTTGGAATTCCTACCCTACCTACTCATGTTTTCTTCTGTTTGGGAGTTTATCTTCTAAGTAGAGGCAAGTTTTATAACTTACTCCACATTTATTTCTTACCATAATCTTGCTACCTCATGTTCTTGCTTGAAAATGACGATCCATGCACTAAAAAGCTATGCTTGACTTCGATTTCGATTTTTATAATGTTCCCTATTCTGATTTCAGTTCTATATGAACCTGTGATCATGTGTACATTATTCCTAAGGTATAATATGACTTGGATCAGGTTGTTTTGGCAACTTATGGTGCTAAGCACCTATCAACCAATGGTCAATTTTAGGGTTTTAAAGCTGATTTCTTCTATAAACCCATGACCCAATGATGGTACCATTGCAACAACCCTATGGTGTTGTCTTCATGACAACTGATGGTTGGGATCAAATGTGTCATATGATGGTAACAACCTATGGTCACCCCCTTACGTCAGGTTTTGGATCAATTAGAAGTTTAATGATCAACCATTAAGTACTCTACTAATGTTATCAATCAATGATGACATTAGCTTAATATTTGATTATGATGAATGAATATAATGTTGATATAACAACCTATGGTGAATAAATGGTCACTAATGATGGTGGATCAGGTCTCTACAACCTATGGTGAGTTAAGAATTGTAGTTGTAGCATCAATTAAGCCTTAGACCAATGATTTCTTGGGTCACTTGATGCAATGGTCAGACCTATACTGTAATTGATGGTTTTAACATATGAACTTGACCCAATGGTTAAGATCAAATGTTTATTCCTCCAATAAAGTGGAATGATGGATAATGTAATATGTGGGTCCTAAAAATGTGATTTAGATGGTTTCATTTATATGATCAACTTAAGGAGCTTACTTGTTGACAATGGATGGCTTGTTTTAAATGAATAGTCGATTGTGGGTTTTATCCTACTCTCAACAGAACCCTTATTGTTGTTAACCAAAGGATTTATAGGGTTAAATGGTGACTTTTATAGATCACAACTCAATAACATCATAGATGATTCATTCAAGGTGTTTACTTATGTAAACAACCAATGGTCTTACCTTTTATACATCCAATGGTTCTGGATGACATTGTGGTATGGTGATATGGGTTGAATGATGATGGAACAAATGGAGGGTTACCCTTAATAAGGTGGTTTTACCTATTCACTCATATGAATAAAATGGATGATAATCATATTGTGTTGATATGTAACCATAATGAGGTATAGCTTGTTATACCTAGCTTTAATATAAATAAATGATGGTAATTGGATATGAATAGTCCTTGAATGAATAATACAATCATGGAGTACTCTCTTATTATTGTTGAAACCTTAGTATGCAATAACCTGATGGTTACACCTTGATTTATATATGGGTTCATACTTGAGAGTAGTATGGAATGTGATGGTAATTCTTCACCTTATGCATCCATGATCCAATGGGGATGTCATGAGTTAGGGTTTGGGTATAAGTGTTGATGAATAACATTGATATAATTTATCATGTTGAACCTAACTCTAATGTAAATAGATAAAGATGAGTATTCATGTTTAACATTCTTAGATGATGGGATGATGGTGGAATAACCTCCTTAATATGATCATAACCTTAATATGTTAATTGGCCACATGGTTGATACTTTTCTATGTTAAACATGTGCATTATGAATATGATGAGGGTTAATCATATCTAGACTTCTTGCATGTTGATGTAATAAAGGAATGTTCTTAATATTAATATAACCCTACTATGATTGTTTATGAATATATCCTAGCTCACTAATGTAATATTGTGTTGATTTTGTTGGTATGTATGCCCTGAGAGCCAATCATGTGATGATCAGTGGGATACATTAAGATTGATTTGATAAACATCAAAGGCAAGCTTCCAATTCATTCTGGTTCAGTCATATGAGATAGTGATAGAACAGATTGAATGTCTAGAGAATGACAGTACTCAATGACGTATGCTTTCAGGTTGAGGACCTGGACGATGAGATCATACATATGCTAAGAGTTTGTACATTCTTGTTATGTCCCTAGTCGGATGTCATTGTGGAAGGTAGATAGACAACAATGACACACAAGACTAGATTGTGGTGTTGGTTGATGACAGAATCTCATTAGTCATGATATAGAGATATCAAACCAAACACATAGGTACTTGTTAGAGCACAAGTGTACCGGACAGACCCACCGTGAGTTTGACACATGGAACCATGAGATGGTAGTCACAGTCAGTACTCACAGTGATGGTGGTGAGTGTGATTCTTAGACCTGAAATCACTACACTCAACACATGTCGTTGGGCACACTTTGACATCATCAAATGCAGTCCTGAAACATGGGTTGTTATAAAGGTGATGATTGGGTGGCTTTGACACATGGGGCTTTTGAGGGGTGAGTGATAGATATGGGATTTGTCCCTCCTGAGGGAGTTTGATATCCATGGCCACTTGATGAGTAGGATTGAGAAAGGCGTGCACGCATGTGTGAATCAATATGTGATACTGATGTCATACATATCTCTTCCAGTCTACTCTGAGATCAAGGAAGTGAATGAACGTTGACAGGATGACTGTTCCATGCCTCGAGTTCATTCAGGATATCAGTGATAAAGGAATTATACATTCACTGTAACACCATTCACGGATTGTAGGATGCAAGTTGTTCTCCAACTTTCTACTTTCACTTGGGTAGCACTGATGTGTGACTAGGCACCGCTCTTTGCTTGTGAAGTCATAAGTGTTATGGACTTTCACTGCCAACGTGAAATGGACCTACAGGGTCACACACATAGGATTTAACCTGGAAGAGGAGTTTTGTCCACAAAGCAATGTTTAGATTGATTACTAAAGGAGTTTAGTAGTTCAATTAAACACTCAATCAGTCGATAGCTCAATATCTTATGGTTCAAGGTGTTGGACGCATTGATTGGAGTATCAGATTGATTGAAATCGCATTTGACTGATTTTGCCCAACCTATGCTCCCAACCGATCAGCTCATGTGATGAACCGGTCGGCTGAGGTTGCTGAACCGGTCAGCTGGAGTGTCCAGGCCGATCGGCTCATGCCCAGGTTGAAACGATCGGTTCAAGGGTTGAACCAATCGGCTCAACTGGTGCAACCGACCAGTTTGGAAAGTCATGTCGGCAAGAATTTTCCTTTCGTTTCAAATTGCCCAATTCGATTGGGAATAATATTGGTATTCGATACCAATTGGGAAAGAAACAAAGAAAGTCTTTTTGAGCCAGATTAGGACCATGAATCGATCGGTTCAGGGCACCAACCGATCGGTTGGAGTGCCCCAAATGATCGGCTCAATGGCCGAACCGATCGGTTCAGTTGTGAACCGATCATTTCAAGTTGCGAAACGGTTGCTTTTTTTGGAAAATTCTCGAACCCTTCTACTCCTGCTTTAGTCCCGCATTGCCCGGGATGGAGAACCCTGTCCCATGACTCTCCTATATATATAGGGGTATTTGGGGCTTCTCAAAGTACAGCTCAGTGCAACCAGTTGCTCTGCAAGTTGTCGTTCTCTCTAGTTTTGATAACCGTGAGAGAGCCCGAGCAAGTGCTTCCCGCAAAAGGGAGGTGTAGCAAGGGAAGGACAACTGCAGTTGCAACAGGAGGCAGGAGAGCGTGTTGGCAACTAGTACGTCAACAGTAGGGTGCGACTCCTTCCACTTCCTTGTGGGACAAGGAGAGTGGAGTTCCAGGTGGTCCGTGTGGACTACTACAGAGGCGGGAGGACACTGCCGCTTAGGAGGACAACTGTCATCCGACAGTCCGATTCGAGTAGGAGTTGTCATTCCCGGTGCGACCAGGAGCTGCACAGACACCGTCAAAGTCCGGAGTTGAAGACCGCACATTGCGTGAGGTATTGTCGCCGAGCAAGCCTCGGGACAAGGTATGATTCCACAAACCATCCTTTCCTATTATATAGACGTTGACGCGTTTCCTCGGTATGGGTTGGGGGAGAAATTTTTGTTTCCGCTGCCTTCTCTGTCTCCCCTAAAAACCCAACAGTGGTATCAGAGCCACGTCAACTGCTCTATATTTTAGGAATATCGATATGATCGATTTTGGTTTGTCGCCTTTATTTATTGAATGAGATGCGAATAATATTGGCTTTATGCATGTCCAATCCTAAATCCACAAATCCCAAATTACATATATGATATGTATTATTAATGCACTCGATACACGTCGCCCTTAAACGAGTTTTGTGGTGGATGTGTGTAGCGTGATTATGGCCTATAAACCCCTATCTGTGTGTGGTTGTTTGTGGTTGCTTGCATCTCGGTCTGCGCACCGATCTTCCCTCTCTTATTCCCGATGTAACTCGAAATAATTCGAGATTCTTTCCTACCTTTGCTCCCCCCGAATGTAACTCGAGGTTTCCTTTTTAAAGCAATGTAATAAATAGAATAGGATTTTATTTCCTGTTATGTCAAAGACCGGCGGATATCAAGACAAATGCTCAGACGGTCGGTTCAAGGAGTGAACCGATCGGTTGACCTTCCAGACGGTCGGTTCAAGGAGTGAACCGATCGGTTGATGACCGGTTCGAGGAGCGAGACGAGTGGGTGGCAGACATGACGAGATGCACGACGACCAGGCGAACCGATCGGTTGGAGGAGCCAACCGATCGGCTGGTGGCACCCAGACGACCAGCTGGAGAGTACAGATCATTCATGTGATGAGTTGATCAACTGGGAAGGCAAAGGCACATATTTCATCTTGTACAGGTTGCATGTGATGTAGACCTAGATGACCGTGATTCCTCTTGGATCGAGGAATCACATTAGGATGGCCATAATCATCGCTCTTTATCGTTTGTGCATGTTTTCTGTGGGATATAGCATGTATATGATACGTACTATGTATTGTGGTGATTGGATATGTATATGTATATAAAACCAAATCCCTCATTAAATATTAAGTTTTAGATGCCTTCCAAATGCGAAACACGTGAAAAGCTTGATTGACCAAGTGTGGGCACGCCCAAGCGTGGTGCACAGTCTATCTCGTGGAAGCGTGAAGGATGAATGTGTGGGTCTGCCCTAGCAGGGTGCATATTCATCTTGTTTGCTTTGGGTTGGATTTAACAAGGTGACCTAGATAGGATCTAGCGCCTTGAGGCATGGAGATGATCATTGCAAGGAGTTGTAGATGACATCTTATCAAGAGTTTCATATGATGCAATTGGCAAAAGTTGCCTACCTGAGAGATCTATGTTGTGGGTGACAGCCCAAGCTGGTCCATGACTTAGAGGATTTCAGGATCTTGCCCACTAGAAGGTTGTACGCTGCAATCTTCCAAATTGATGGTGAGGGCTATCAATTTGAAGTAAAATAGTGGGAGCGATAATTAATTAAAGGCCTAATTATATCGTCAAATTTTCAAATCAATCAAATAAGTCAAAAATGAGTTTTGGACTAAAATTGCATATTTTCCTTTTTATAGTTCAAATGGCAACAAACAACAACAACTTTTCTTTGCGATCGGTCCTTGACAAGGACAAGCTAAATGGGACAAACTTCCACGACTGATATCGGACATTGAGAATTGTTCTCACTCAAGAGTGTAAGCTCTATGTCCTGGATACTCCAATTCCAGAGGAACCCGCTCCTAATGCACCAAGGACAGAAAGGGATGCTTACAAGAAGCATTCTGATGATGCCATTGATGCAAAGTGCTTGATGCTATGTTCAATGAACCATGAGTTGCAGAGGCAACATGAGAACATGGGTGTCATAGAGATGATTCTGCATCTCAGGAACATGTATGAAGATCAGGCACGGCAAGAGAGGTACAATGTTTCTAGGGCGTTGTTCAAGTGCGTCATGACAGAAGGAGATCCAGTTGGTCCTCACACACTCAAGATGATTGGGTATGTGGAGAACCTGCAGAGACTGGGATTTCCACTGAGCCAAGAGTTGGCTACTGACATGATACTGCAATCGTTTCCAGAATCTTACAGTCAGTTTGTGATGAACTACAACATGAACAACTTTGATAGGCCACTGTCAGAGTTGTTGGGCATGTTGAGGACATCTGAGTTACAGATGAAGAAGGACAAGCCTAAGTATGTGATGGTGATCACGAGCAAGAAAGGCAAGTCCAAGCGCAAGGGCAAGGGAAAAGCTAAGAAAGGTTCTGAAGCTAGCCAGGAGTCCAAGCCATCTTCAGCTCTCAAGGCCAAGGGAGGCGTGACCAAGAAAGGAAATTGCCACCATTGTCAAAAGCCAGGACATTGGAAAAGGAATTGTCCTCTCTACCTGGAAGAACAAAAGAAGAAGGAGGCAACTGAAACCTCTACTTAAAGGTGTCATGAAAGTAAACTTGTAACACTTTTGAGATATATGATATCAAGATGTAAAGTGTAAATCATTCTTACTTGAGGCAAGTGTTGCCTTTATAGATAGGAATACTTTAGTTTATTTTCAGCCAATAAGGCATGTAATACAGTTATGAACTGCTATTTTATACTTGCCAATAGATAGAAACACTTTATTTTTGCATATTGTATGACAATGATAGCAATTAATAAAGAGATGTTTCAATTTATAAAGATGTGATCTTTGTGGCAATGCCTTATTTATCTTGTGATATTTGATATGCATAAGATAAGACGATACCTAAAAGTTATAGATAACTCAATCAATTTAATTAGCATTAATCATGAGAAATTCATTTCTAGTTTCCATGTGATGGATAAAACTAGACTCTTTTGGTTAGAGAACCAGTAAGGGACATGAATATCTTGGACATGATTAATCAATCTTCACTAAAGTAGTGGAAGAGTGATTATCCTATTAGGTATAATACATGTGATGTATTTACATACCTATTGGAATAAATGCTAATACTTCAAATGGTGTTTAGAGAAATACCAATATGAATGTCTTGAAATGTTCAAGATTATCATAAATGAAGTACAAATTTGGTAAAGTATTAATTCTTGATGAGATCAATGAATGAAATACTTGGACCAAATGTTTGAGATCCTTATGAGTGATTATGATAGTGTATCATAGTGAACTCATGATTAAGGCATGGTGATGTCTGAATCAAGAAGGAATCATACTCTAAGGAGTTAGAGAATGATTATCAAATAACTGAATTCTTATTAATAAAAGAATACCCCATACTAATAAAAGAAATTAAGAATCACAAGGGTTGTGAGTTCTTATATCTTTAACAAATACACCTCAATTATCTATGTGATGAGTTGTTCATGTGATGAGTCAACTATCAAGATGAATATGAGGAACCGAATCTTGAGTTATGGTTTATGACCTTTACATCCTAAATGACATCCATGTGAACCATAAGGTATGACCTTGATGGTAGCACTCATTGGATTATATCCATAAGTGCAAATGAGTCTTAAGTGTTAAGACACATGGATAACATTTTGAGAAGGATGATGCTTGTTGATTGCAACTTAATGACTAAGACATTTGGCATATGGATACTAAAACCGCATTCCTATGAGGAATAAAACCAGGATGTGTACGTGACACAACCTATAAGGTTTATGAATCCACTAATGCAAATGAAGTCTATAAGTTACAATGGACTAATCAATGTGATTGATTGAGTACAAGCAACTCAAAATTGGATCTTTATTTTGATAATATAGTCAAAGGGTTTGACTGATATGTCAAAGATAAAGAAGTGATCTGTGATTTAGTGGGAGCGTATTCACATTCCACATATTGATGTGAAATGGAATTGTTCTAGAATGGAAATCCAAAAATGGAAATTATCTTTAAGGAAGATAGAGATGTTTCCTATGTGATAGGAATAGAGATCTATAGAGATAGTTCTCGAAAATCTCTTGACCTGAAAGAGAAAGCATACATTGGCAATCTGTACTGAAGTGTTCAGTATGCACAGATTCAGTGGGAGAAAACTTGTCCATGTTACATGGATATTAGTATCCCAAGGCCAAGTGTCCAATTCTTATGAAGAATGGGAACACTAAGAATAGATATGGATCTATCATGTATGTAATCATCCCATTATCTTGCATGTATGACATGGCAAGAATAAAATGCATTCATCATCTTGTATGTAGGACATGGCAATATGATGTGCTCATCCTGATAACTTGTATGTGTGACATGACGAGTGGATGTCTGTCTGCTTCCAGTAAGTGTTACTGGAATACCATGAGAACTTGATAAGTGCTTGTGAAGCACTAGTTCTATGAAGAAGAGTTCGATGTAAAGAGTTACATTGATGCGAACTTCCGAAAGGACAGAAAATTAATCGCAATATATATACATGAGATGTATAAAAGTGAATGTTTGTTGATAATTGGAAGTGTTCCAATAAAGCCATTTAAAAGGGAAATGTCGAGTATCTATGTGTTAGTGAACAACAGTGGATACTATATGGATCTGAAAGTTCATGAGATGAACTTATATTCCACTCATTGATGACAAGTCTGGAATCCTTGATCATGCAATGTGGCTAAAGGTTAGCAAATGGAATACAAGATCGCATATTACGGCAACTCCATCTCATATGTGTGACGTACAACGAAGAGATGAGAGACATGCAATTTATACAGACTTTGGCAAGGTGTTGCCATTACTCACTATGTTGAGACTACAGCACAGTAACATGTGGGACATGTTTGAAGATCACTATGAATATGATTCATGGGTGATTGGCTCACAATGCAAGTGGGAGTCTGTTGGTATGTATGCCCTGAGAGCCAATCATGTGATGATTGGTGGGATACATTAAGATTGATTTGATAAACATCAAAGGCAAGCTTCCAATTCATTCTGGTTCAGTCATATGAGATAGTGATAGAATAGATTGAATGTCTAGAGAATGACAGTACTCAACGACGTATGCTTTCAGGTTGAGGACCTGGATGATGAGATCATACGGATGCTAAGAGTTTGTACATTCTTGTTATGTCCCTAGTCGGATGTCATTGTGGAAGGTAGATAGACAACAATGACACACAAGACTAGATTGTGGTGTTGGTTGATGACAGAATCTAATTAGTCATGATATAGAGATATCAAACCAAACACATAGGTACTTGTTAGAGAACAAGTGTACCAGATAGACCCACCGTGAGTTTGACACATGGAACCATGAGATGGTAGTCACAGTCAGTACTCACAGTGATGGTGGTGAGTGTGATTCTTAGACCTAAAATCACTACACTCAACACATGTCGTTGGGCACACTTTGACATCATCAAACGCAGTCCTGAAACATGGGTTGTTATAAAGGTGATGATTGGGTGGCTTTGACACATGGGGCTTTTGAGGGGTGAGTGATAGATATGGGATTTGTCCCTCCTGAGGGAGTTTGATATCCATGGCCACTTGATGAGTAGGATTGAGAAAGGCATGCACGCATGTGTGAATCAGTATGTGATACTGATGTCATACATATCTCTTCCAGTCTACTATGAGATCAAGGAAGTGAATGAACGTTGACAGGATGACTGTTCCATGCCTCGAGTTCATTCGGGATATCAGTGACAAAGGAATTATACATTCACTGTAACACCATTCACAGATTGTAGGATGAAAGTTGTTCTCCAACTTTCTACTTTCACTTGGGTAGCACTGATGTGTGACTAGGCACCGCTCTTTGCTTGTGAAGTCATAAGTGTTATGGACTTTCACTGCCAACGTGAAATGGACCTGCAGGGTCACACACATAGGATTTAACCTGGAAGAGGAGTTTTGTACACAAAGCAATGTTTAGATTGATTACTAAAGGAGTTTAGTAGTTCAATTAAACACTCAATCAGTCGATAGCTCAATATCGTATGGTTCAAGGTGTTGGACGCATTGATTGGAGTATCGGATTGATTGAAATCACATTTGACTGATTTTGCCCAACCTGTGCTCCCAACCGATCGACTCATGTGATGAATCGGTCGGCTGAGGTTGCTGAACCGGTCGGCTGGAGTGTCCAGGCCGATCGGCTCATGTCCAGGTTGAAACGATCGGTTCAAGGGTTGAACCGATCGGCTCAACTGGTGCAACCGACCAGTTGGGAAAGTCATGTCGGCAAGAATTTTCCTTTCGTTTCAAATTGCCCAATTCGATTGGGAATAATATTGGTATTCGATACCAATTGGGAAAGAAACAAAGAAAGTCTTTTTGAGCCGGATTAGGACCATGAACCGATCGGTTCAGGGCACCAACCGATCGGTTGGAGTGCCCCAAACGATCGGCTCAGGTCCAACCGATCGGCTCAATGGCCGAACCGATCGGTTCAGTTGTGAACCGATCATTTCAAGTTGTGAAACGGTTGCTTTTTGTGGAAAATTCTCGAACCCTTCTACTCCTGCTTTAGTCCCGCATTGCCCGGGATGGAGAACCCTGTCCCATGACTCTCCTATATATATAGGGGTATTGGGGGCTTCGCAAAGTACAACTCAGTGCAACCAGTTGCTCAACAAGTTGTCGTTCTCTCTGGTTTTGGTAACCGTGAGAGAGCCCGAGCAAGTGCTTCCCGTAAAAGGGAGGTGCAGCAAGGGAAGGACAACTGCAGTTGCAACAGGAGGCAGGAGAGCGTGTTGGCGACTAGTACGTCAACAGGAGGGTGCGACTCCTTCCACTTCCTTGTGGGACAAGGAGAGTGGAGTTCCAAGTGGTCCGTGTGGACTACTACAGAGGCGGGAGGACACTGCCGCTTAGGAGGACAACTGTCATCTGACAGTCCGGTTTGAGTAGGAGTTGTCAGTCCCGGTGCGACCAGGAGCTGCACAGACACCGTCGAAGTCTGGAGTTGAAGACCGCACATTGCGCGAGGTATTGTCGCCGAGCAAGCCTCGGGACAAGGTATGATTCCGAAAACCATCCTTTCCTATTATATAGACGTTGATGCGTTTCCTCGGTATGGGTTGGGGGAGAAATTTTTGTTTCCGCTGCCTTCTCTGTCTCCCCTAAAAACCCAACAGATTTGGTGTATTATATGTACGAGATGTTGTTGAGCCTTGCTATAAGGCATAGAATGATAATGATGATCTTGTAGGGAATAGTTTATTGGTCTTAATGACCTCTGGGTATGGTTGAGCCTTGAATGAGGTGTAATCCTATTGTGTTGATAAGGGTTGATGCCCTATGACATTGTGAAAATGATTTATATCATGTGATAGTATGATGGTCTTAATGACCTTTGCGCATGGCTGATCCCTGAATGAGGTGTAATCCTCTTGTGTTGATAAGGGTTGATACCCTGTGATATTGTGAAAAGAATTTATATCTTGTGATAGTATGATGACTAGTGTAGCCTCATGAATGGAAAGTGAATAGTACCATGTGATGATGAGATGAGAAATTACATTTCACACATTTTATATCTTTTGAAGTTGTGATATTTATATTCTTGCTAGAAGTGAATTAGGGTTTGTATGTCCACTTGTTTGATGCAGCCTTGATTCACCCATAACTAATCAAGTGAAACTCTAATCATGTAGTTCCATGTGCCATAGATCCATCAGAGTGTCAGAACTTGCCAGATGGTGAAACAAGTATTCCTAAGGGAAACTCGGAGCGCATATTGATGAGTATGTGGGGTGCTTGTAATCCTAAATTCAAATGTTTGGGGAGGATGACTGCGGTCATACCTAGCCCTCAATTTGAGAATGGTTGTGGTCGTGTCTCAGTGATTATATATGTGACGAGATTGGAGGACAACTGTTATGACCGCATCTGAGCTTAATTGGTAAACTAGGGTTTACTTGGATGATTGTATGCTTAACTAAGTTGATCATTTTTAAAGTTTGATAGTGATGATTGTTAAGTTTTGATGTTTTAAATATAATGAGAAGATTTAATCATACTTTGATTCACATAATTAGGGTTTAAGATTTGGAAACCCTAATCGGCCCAAATTAGGGTTTTGATGACATATGAATATAGAATTTGATAAGTATAGTGTCTCACTAAATGACTTTTAGTATTTTATGTGTGACTCTAATTGAACTTTAATTTGGGTATAATATCTATAACTCAATCATGCATTTTATTGACAAATTTCAGAATATTTGGATGTTCTTTGAAAGTCATTCTCGATCGAGATATACTTCGACCGACCATGCTGACAGAAAGTTGTTTAGTAGTATATTGTTTGATTTTTATTTATTTATTAGGAACTCCTAATGATCTGTAAATTTTACTGCATCTCCGAATGTTCATTTCAGACATCTTGATTAATATTCATAATTTTTGGAGAAGGTTTGATCTCTAAAATACACAAATTACAGTAATAGTTTTATAACAAAAAATTCAGCTCAAATAAGAGAAAGTATATTGAGGGGTCAATGTGCAATTGACCCAAGCAGCTCAATTTCTCTATATGGTCAACCTAACACACTAGAAACTCTCATAATTCATGATTCATTCTAGAGAAATGAAATCCTAGAGAGAGAGGGAGAGTTAGGGTTTGAGAGGAGAAAGAGGTGGAATTGCTGATTTAGGGTTTCTTTATCTGAGATATGATGAAATCAAGTAAGTTTAGCTTGTTTGCATAGCCTTTCATGGTGAATATTCTATCACATGTCAAGATTCCATCCCTCCTCTAATTTTATCCAACATGGTATCAAAACTTCCCCTTTTCTCACTCTTTCTTCATAATCCCTCATTTTTAGGGTTTCCGAGTTGAAAGGAAGAAGAATTGGGTGAATTGCTAGGGATTTGATATGAGATTGAGATTTTCAGGGATGAGCTGCAATTTAAAGATGTTTTCACACCTTAGGGTGAGTGGGAACTTCCTTAAATAGTATATTGCACGAAAATTGGTTAAATCATCCATAATCTTTAATTGCTTAGTATGCGACTACAAACCCTGAATTGTCTGGTTGATCTAAGTTGTTGCAAAATGATATGATATGGATTCTTCCTCTATTTGGATGAATTTTAGATGATAAAATCATATTAGAAATGTATACAATACATCCTAATGAGAATTCCCTAAGCATTCACAGAGGTTATAAGAGTAAACTAAAATATAAGGAATTTGTCTATGACTGAAATTACTGTATAATTAAATAGAGAAATTTGTTTATCTGGATCCCCTTGGTTATGAATGATTGTTTATCTAAATTCATATTACACATATGTAAGATACTATCTTGGATTTCATTTAAGGTGAATAGTGTTTGTTTGATATCTTAGTAAAGAGGGTGAAATCCTAGATGCGAGGAAAGTTGGATATTTACGAATAGATATCGTGAAATCTATTTAATGGGATTCTCTTGACATGATAGACTTTATTTATTCAATTTTATTCTTGATGCATGATATCTTAGTGAATGGCATGGAAACCTAAATTCAGCTCAGTACCAAGGTTTCATACATATATTGATTGTATATGATTTAAGCAGTCTTTATTCAATGAATGTTTATGCCGTATGAAATCCTTATGAGAGTCATGTGATAAGTGAATGAGGTAAATGAAACCCTAAGGATAGGGTGTTCAATGAATCAAGTATTGTGATATCAATGTTCTCAGTATGAGATGTGGTGATGCTTAACAATTCAATTGTATGATTCTAGTGCATAAAGTGCCCAATTGACATGTATTCTATGTATTTAAGAATTTTAGTCTGCCTGTATGTATAGTATGATGATTACTTAGAATATTACAGTGTTTTGAATATACTGCTCTACCAAGTTTAGAATGATGTACATGTTATATTGTAAACTTCAAATAAATAGACGCGGTACCATAGAGATACCAGAGTCATGTATAAGTAAGGAAAATATACAATATAGTATGAGCTTTCTAAGAACAATAAAATAATAGACATAGGTTCCCTGAACACCGTAGATTCCTTACAGATGTATGCACTGTAGGGAGGAAATGATCCATGGAAGCGACCAATATACGAGGATTGGAACGCACCCACAGAGCGTGCAGGGAGACAAAGCCCTTGTGGAAGTCTCCTAAGAGAAGATAGGTTACCTAACATGAACTGGAGATCCCGGTGGTAACCCAGAGGTACCCACAGAGCATACCAAGATGAGGCCCACAGAACTTCTCAGACCCTCCGCCTGTGTAAACCTAGAAGGAGAGGTCCAGTTAAAGGCCAGCTGTTTAGCCGCCTTAGTCAGACGTGAGGGTTCGAGTCAAACAGACCCAGATTCAGTTCTAAGCTTAGCTTCTCAGGTTTTAAGCTTAGTCTTGTACGATGAGATCGTAGTTCGCTATGAATCTTCATATGTAGAGTACACTGCATATGATCAGGGCATAAGCTAAAATATGATCATATAGGTATAAAGAGTTTCTTATAAATAAAAAGAATTAAGAAAGATTTGAGTATAGTTTTGTAGTAGTTGTTCTTTAAATGAAATATTTACATTCTTTATTATTTTAACTATATTGTTTTAGATATGCTCAATGTAGTAATTACTGTTGTTATAATTAATATCAGTTGCTCAAAGGTATATTATTAATTATATCAGTGCTTTAGACTGTTTCTTTGAAGTACTCATTCACTGAGCGAGTAGGCTCACCCCTCTACTCAAAATTTTTAGGGAAACCACGTGGACTTGAAGAAGGTCAAAGCATTAGAGTAGATGTACCACATGAGTTAAGTATGAGATTAGTTAAGTTTAGTCAGTCCATGTCACTCTAGGTCCTTGTAGTGAGAGGGTTGTAAATGATGTTTGTATGTTTGTTTCCTTAATAAGATAGAATGCAAATGATTGACATGTCGTATGTACATGGAAGTGTGAGAAACGTAATGAATGTATGGATGTGTATCATTAATGTTGAGATCATATTAGAGTAATAAAAGTTTAATTCTTTTGTAAAGTTTGTTTATGTAATTGAATGCGAGAAAACAAAGAGTTTGAAATAAAAAGGAAAAGTCAGGAGTGAACTTTGTATTAAGTTTAATCCTCACAGTCATGCCCTAATATCATGATTAGTGGTAATCGTGGGATGTGGGTGTGACAACTTGGTATCAGAGCTTAGGCTGAGTCATCAGGGACCATTAGGATAGAAAGTCAGAGTTATAAGTGTGGCAATTAGTAGGTGATGTGTCTTTAGCTCTGGGAGGTATGAGTATTTAGATACCTTGGCCCAATATCTGAATACTTAGGTTGACCAGTATCAAGCTACTATGTCTATTCTTTCATGTATACCCTGTCCAGGTATACAGTGCAAGGGTGGGCTAGAGAGGAACCCTAGAAATATTAAGGTTAGAAATAAGATAAGCAACATTAATTTAGAGCACAAATATAAAATGAGATAGGACTTTCATTTCATCTTGTTGTTTTATTGGAGATCAATAGAAATGTTTCTTATATGTATGAATTCATATTATTAGTTTGTAGAATATATATTGATCTTGTATGTTGTTGTGTATCATGAAGTGATTCAGTTATTATTTATATTCTTTGTATCAAGTAGACCAGAAGTTATGTTTGAATGAGTTTTCCCTAAGTGGATATTCTTTCCTCATGTTTGAGATTAATAGGAGTTAGTTAATCCTGAGTAGCTCTTGGCTTTAGGACTGCAGGTTCAGCCTGGTCCGACTGGAAGGGTGCATTACTGGGATCTACTGACTCCTATTGAAAATATAATAATAGTATACTCTAGATAAATTAGACACACATCATTGTGAGAATGTACATACACTAAGATGTTGAAACATATGGGAAATATTAGAATAGCTAAAAATCAGTTGGAACAGATATCTGAGATCCAACTTTGGGGACTCATATGAGAAACCCTTAATTGGGAATAAAGGAACACAACATAAGGTTCAGATTAAGTTTAATTATTAGTATTATATGAACTTTAAATATGAAATAGGAAAAAAATATATGAGAAAAGTATGTAAGGGCCAAGATAGTAATAATCAATCATGAGGAATGGATCATATAATCGAGTACAATGTTTTTATGTACTCCAAAGCAAAGGGAAAATAGAAAAAAAGAGTTAAATAGACAATAAGTATATATAAGTGAAGAGTATTCAAAAGAGTTAAAGTAAAGAGAATTAGATGAACATGTAAATCATAAGACTAGGATAAGAAACTAAGTTAAAACAAAGATAAATGTTGGAAATGATGAGCTTGATTAAGGAATGAGGGTTATGATATAATTGAGGGCATGGAATGTATACCTTTATTTTGAAGTTAATACATTCATCCTTACTACCTTTGGGATTCCAAGTGTCTATAGAATAACAATCTAGTTTCTAAAAGAGGAACAAAAGTGTAGCTTAACAATGAATAAGTCATACAAAGGTAGACTATATCCAGGAAGGAGATAACTTTATTGAAAGAGAAACTATATTTCACCCATGCATGATCTGTTTGATTTAAAATGAAGAATATTTAATGTATTAAACATGAGGTGAAACTAGTAGAGAGAATATTGATTTAGAATTTTAACTTCACATTAGTGGAAGGATAAAAAGAAATATGTACAACATGGTATACATGATCATACACATGAATAAGCAACATGGTCATAAGAGAAAATCAAAAGTTAAAGATGACAGGTGGAAGAGTAGTATATGGTAAGAGGATTATGGAAAGTAAGGAAGGGTTTGAAACATGATGGAGTAATATAGATTATAAAAGAAAGAGGTTAGGAGATTCAATCAAGTGCTAGATAGTCAAGTATCCTTGTTGATACCTACATATGAGAAATGTATTAATGAATGTTTGAAGATAATAATTCTAAGTCTCAAAATCATCTTCTCTTTCATATCTTCCTTAATAAGAGCAGTGTGGGAATGAAGTGATAAGAAAATGAATCATATATGATGCATAACCACCATGGTAGAGACATCTAGCGAATGTAATAATGACATACAATATGCTGATGAAATCCTAGCAGGGTAATTGAGAATGTAATCTATTTGAATGGCCAAGTAAGAGAAAGGAAATTCAATTGATAAGATAAAGAAGACTTTAGTAAAACTTGTGAGATCGAAAGTTTGAATTTCAAATTAAGGGAACAAAGTCACATTACAATAACATCATGCTACTGATAAGGACCAAACCCTAGAATGTTTAGAGTTTTAGTAGTTCAAGGGATGTCACTAGTGATTTGACCTTGAATACTAGCATATCTATAAAACAAGATCATGAGATTTGCACTATGAGAAGTAAACTAGCACTGATAGTAATCCAGGGTTTAAAGGTAGCTAATCTGAAAGGTAGATAAACAATATGGAAATGATTTAGAGCAAATGATAGGAGATAGATTTGAAATATAAGAGGTGTGTTTTGAACAAAAGGAGAAATACAACATGAGTGAAGTGCGATATGAATTAAATTATTGCAGTGATAGAAAGAATGATGAATAATCTATTCTTACATCATATGTTTCAATTTTAGGGATGTTTATTCTATATGATCAAAATGAGAAGGATAAGTAATAAGAAGTAAGTAGTAATGAATGAGGAGAGAGATAAGAAAAAAGACAATGGCTTTTAGTAATATGTGAATTTGTTTTTAGAAGTATAATTTGTTGAAGATATATTAATGGATGTAAATTGGTTCTACACATGATTTCGATGTACCTGTGCAAGCAATATGCTAATTAAAGGTTTATGATAGTTGTAGTCATTCATACCAGTAATCCATCTTAGTATTGTACAATTGTGGTATGGTGATATGGGTTGAATGATGATGGAACAAATGGAGGGTTACCCTGAATAAGGTAGTCTTACCTATTCACTCATATGAATAGAAGGGATGATAACCATATTGTATTGATATGTAACCCTAATGAGGTATAGCTTGTTATACCTAGCTTTAATATAAGTAGGAGATGGTAATTGGGTATGAATAGTCCTTGAATGATGAATACAATCATGGAGTACTCTATTACTATTTTTTAAACCCTAGTATGCTATAACTCAATGGTTACACCTTGAATTATGTGTGGGCTCATACTTGAGAATAGTATGAGTTGTGATGATGATGCTTCACCTTATGCATTCATGATCCAATGGGGATGTCGTGAGTACTATTGTACAATTGTTATTGAATCTAGGTTTCAACTCAAGACTATTTTGCTAATTGATTAGCATAATAATAAAAATTCAAAACAACATGGTGAACTCTCTTTTCTGACTTAGAGGTAACACAGAACAATAGTACATATTGAGCCGTATGAATTGAGATATTTGGATCAGATTATCAATGTTGAGGTAACACCTCAAGAGTATGAAAATATTGAAATTGTTGTTTCTCTCTCTATCCTATGATTGATTGTGGCATAGAGAATTTGTTGGATATCATTGGGAACTGTTTCAGACATGTTGTGATTTAGTAAAGAATTAAAGGACTTAATGTTGAAAACTGCATTCAAGTATGAAATACAAGAGTATAATGACATGTAAGATTTCAGAAGCTTAAAATAGACATTGAATGTACTTTTCTTGCACATTTATGTTTTGGAGATGAAACATTTTAAGGGGGGGAAGAATTGTTATGACTGCATCTGAGCTTAATTGGTAAACTAGGGTTTATTTGGATGATTGTATGCTTAACTAAGTTGATCATTTTTAAAGCTTGATTAGTGATGGTTTTTAAGTTTTGATGTTTTAAATTTAATGAGAATATTTAATCATACTTTGATTCACATAATTAGGGTTTAAGATTTGGAAACCCTAATCGGCCCAAATTAGGGTTTTGATGACATATGAATACAAAATTTGATAAGTATAGTGTATCACTAAATAATTTTTAGTATTTTATGTGTAACACTGATTGAACTCAAATTTGGATATAATATGTATAAATAAATCATGAATTTTATTGAAAAATTTCACAATATTTTGATGTTCTTTGAAAGTCATTCTCGGTCGAGATATACTTCAACCGACCATGCTGATAAAATGTTGTTCATCAGTATATTGTTTGATTTTTATTTATTTATTAGTAACTCCGAATGATCTAATTTTTTTACCGGAGCTCTGAAAGTTCATTTAATACATCATGAAAAATTTTAATAATTTTTGGAGAAGTTTTGATCTCTAAAATATACAAATTACAGTAATAGTTTTATAACAGAAAATTCAGCTGAAATAAGAGAAAGTATAGTGAGGGGTCAATGTGCAATTGACCCAAGCAACTCAATTGATTTATATGGTCAACCTAAATCACTATCAGATCTCATAATTTGTGATTCATTCTAGAGAAACAAAATCCTAGAGAGAGAGGGAGAGTTAGGATTTGAGAGGAGAAAGAGGTGGAATTGCTGATTTAGGGTTTCTCTATCCGAGATATGATGAAATCAAGTAAGTTTAGCTTCTTTGCATAGTCTTTCATGGTGAATCTTTTATCACATGTCAATATTCCATCCCTCCTCTGATTTGATCCAAAATGGTATCAAAACTTCCCCTTTTCTCACTCTTTCTTCATAATCCCTCATTTTTAGGGTTTTCGAGTTGAAAGGAAGAAGAATTGGGTGAATTTCTAGGGATCTGATATGAGATCGAGATTTTTAGGGATGAGATGCGTTTTTAAGGTGTTTTCACACCTTAGGTTGAGTGGGAACTTCCTTTAAACAGTATATTGCATGAAAATTGGTTAAATCATCCATAATCTTTAATTTCTTAGTATGCGACTACAAACCCTGAATTGTCTGTTTGATCTAAATTGTTGCACAATGATATGAAATTGAATCTTCCTCTATTTGGATGAATTTCAGATGATAAAATCATTTTAGAAATGTATACAATACATCCTAATGAGAATTCCCTAAGTATTCGCAGAGGTTATAAAAGTAAACTAAAATATAGGGAATTTGTCTATGACTGAAATTGCTGTATATATAAATAGAGAAATTTGTTTATCTAGATCCCCTTGGTTATGGATGATTGTTTATCTGAATTCATAGTACACATATGTCAGATACTATCTTGGATTTCATTTAATGTGAATAGTGTTTGTTTGATATTTTAGTAAAGAGGGTGAAACCCTAGATGCGAGGAAAGTTGGATATTTACAAATAGATATCGTGAAATCCATTTGAAGGGATTTTCTTGAGATGATAGAATTTATTTATTCAATTTTATTCTTGATGCATGATATCTCAGTGAATGGCATGGAAACCTAAATTTAGCTTAGTTCCAAGGTTTCATACATATATTGATTGTATATGATTTATGCAGTCTTTATTCAGTGAATGCTTATGCCGTATGAAATCCTTATGCGAGTCATGTGATAAGTGAATGAGGTAAATAAAACCCTAATGATAGGGTGTTCAATGAATCAAGTATTGTGATATCAATGTTCTCAGTATGAGATGTGGTGATGCTTAATAGTTCAATTACATGATTCTAGTGCATAAAGTGCCAAGTTGACATGTATTCTATTTTTTTAAGAATTTTAGTATGCCTGTATGTATAGTATGATGATTACTCAAAATATTTTAGTATTTTGAATATACTGCTCTGCCAAGTTTAGAATGATGTACATGTTGTATTATAAACTTCAAATAAATAGGCGCGGTACCATAGAGATACCAGAGTCAAGTATAAGTAAGGAAAAGATACAATATAGTATGAACTTTCTAAGAATAATAAAATAATAGACATAGGTGCCCTGAACACCGTAGATTCCCTATGGATGTATGCACTGTAGGGAGGAAATGATCCACCCTGCCAGCGACCAGTTTCTGGGGATCGAAATGCACCCACAGAACGTGTGGGGAGATGAAGCCCTTGAGGAAATCTCCTAAGAGAAGATAGGTTACCCAACATGAACTGAAGATCCCGGTGGTAACCCAGAGGTACCCACAGAGCGTACCAAGATGAGGCCCACAGAGCATCTCAGACCCTCCACCTGTGTAGTCAACCTAGAAGGAGAGGTCCAGTTAAATTCCAACTATTAAGCCGCCTTAGTCAGACGTGACTGTTCGAGTCAAGCACACCCAAATTCAGTTCTAGGCTTAGCTTCTCGGGGTTTGAGCTAAGTCTTGTACGGTGAGATTGTAGTTCTCTACGAGTCTTCATATGTAGAGTACACTGCATATGATCAGGGCATAAGCTAAAATATGATCATATAGATTTAAAGAGTTTCTTATAAATAAAAAGAGTTAAGAAAGGTTTGAGTATAGTTTTGTAGTAGTTGTTCTTTAAATACAATATTTACATTCTATGTTATAATTGATATTAGTTGCTCAAAGGTATATCTGTAATTATATCAGCGCTTTAGACTGTTTCTTTGAAGTACTCATTCACTGAGTGAGTAGGCTCACCCCTCTACTCAAAATTTTTAGGGAAACCACGTGGACTTTAAGAAAGTCAAAGCATCATAGTAGATCTACCACATGAGTTAAGTATGAGATTAGCTAAGTTCAGTCGGTCCATGTCACTCTATATCCTTGTATAGATGTGAGAGAGTTGTAAATGATGTTTGTATGTTTGTTTCCTTAATAAGAGAGAATGCAAACGATTGTCATGTCGTATGTATATGGAAGTGTGAGAAACATAATGAATGTATGGATGTGTATAATTAATGTTGAGATCATATTAGAGTAATAAAAGTTTAATTCTCTTGTAAAGTTTGTTTATGTGATTAAATGAAAGAAAACAAAGAGTTTGAAATAAAAAGGAAAAGTCAGGAGTGAACTTTGTATTAAGTGTAATCCTCATAGTCATGCCCTAATATCATGATTAGTGGTAATTGTGGGATGTGGGTGTGACAACAATTGCAGTTGTACCTCAGATGGTAGGGTATGCATACCCACCTCCTTTCACTAGTGTCATGACATGTACCAAGGACAGACTAGGCTGTTAGTAGCTTGACCTTATGCGTCGTTGTAGTGAACCCGTATTGATTGGGGGAGGAGAATATCTTAGGAGTCGGGTTCTTCCTAGATCTTGTATGGCACTAATTTTTACTTAGCAGTGGTCAGTTAGATTTTGAGTGGTATCCTCAAATTCCTCAGGGCGTAATAAAAGATGTAATACAGCCATGTGACATATTTGTTTAGGGTTATACACGACATTTCACATTAGATGATAAGCCTTATTTGTTATCTATACATAAAGATGATGCTTAGTGAAATTAAGAGATAGTAGATATACTTAGGTTGTGGATATGCTTAGGATTGTAGATTACATATAGTAGCTATACTTGTGTTGGTAACTATACTTCTACTACTGATTATAATCATGATGCTAGCTATCTCATGTTGTTAGTTATGTTTAGAATGCAAGCCATGTCTTTGTAACTAGAGATGCATATACTACTAATCATGCTTATCCAGATAGTTGTGCTTATGTTGTTAACTCTTCTTATGATGTTGATCATGTTGTTAGCTATGCTATGTTACTAGACTTGCTCATGATGCTAGATATGCATATGCTACTGAATTGCTTATATTGTCAACAAGATAAAAGATGATAGTCTGGCTAATGATGATAGTTATTATCTACTCATTTATGTATATTGTTAATCATTAGTACTACTGAGCTTACTTGTTAAATCTGATAAAACTGCTTAACTATTTAATTACTTAAAAATGTTGTAATCAATAAACGTTGTAGGAGGTTGTATCTCTTATTGGGACATGGGTCTCACCCATGTGGTTCACCACATTTTTTTAGGTAATCGAAAGTGACGAAGACAAACATGTGTCAACAAAGAGGAGATATAGTAATGAATCTTTGAGAAAGTTGATTAGATGTCTAGTGTGTCCTACAGTCATCCATGTATTCTCAAGTCGGGGCAGGAAAAGTTTGTATATGGTGTTTCATACGAATCGAACTTTTGTTAGCATATTAATGCTTGTTTGTGTGGAATATACGAATATTGTTCTCCTGTGTATATATGTTGTGGCTAAGGTGATAAAACAATTTGTATCAAATTCTTGGCATAGTATGGATAAAAGAAAGATGTTGGGCTCTTATGTAAATGTTCTGAGCAGGTACTGACATTGAAATCAGATTTAATTTACCCATATTTTTGGGTATGTGATTAATTAGTGATCAATTTCTCTTCATGTTTTGAGTAATCTAATTTAGTGTAATGGGTTCTCACACCTTATCAGTGTACATAGATTCCATCTCAGATCTCTTGGCCTCAAGCCATTTCTCAGACTTTGGTCCTTTAGTAGCCTCTATATAGTTTGTTGCTCATCATCTATGACCAAATCACCGCCTTCTTAAGTCACAAGATAGCCAAATATTTTAGGCTCAAGAAGTGTCCTACTAGATATACGAGGTTTTTATGTTACATGAGGAAATTAGAATTTCATAATAGTTTGTGAGTTTCCTTGTTCCTCTTGTACCTCTATAGGTTTAATGTTTTCTTGTTGGTCTAGAACCTCTTTGAGTTCTACTTTTCTCCCACGTATTCCTTTGGAAATAAATTCCTTTACAAGGAACGCACTAGTCCTGGAAAAAAACAATTTGTTGTCAGATGGAGTTTAAAAGTAGTATCCCATGGCTTCTTTGAGATATCCAACAAAATAACATCTATCAGATTTGGGCTTCAAGATTTTAAGGAAACATTTTCCTGACATAAGTTTCGCATCCCAAATCTTCATAACAGACACATTAGTACGCTTCTCGTACCATATCTCGTATGGTGTTTTTGAACCAATTTAGATAGTACATGGTTAAGTTTAAATATTGCAATTTGTAGAACATATCCCCAAAAGGAAATTGGAAGATCAACAAACTCATCGTTGATCACACCATATCTAGAAATTTGTGATTCGTTCTTTCTAATACACCTATATGCTATGGTGTTCCAAGTGGTATACATTATGAAATGATACCATGGTCTATCAGAAGGTCCTCAAACTCTTGGCTTACGTATTCTTCAACTCATTTAGAATGAAGTGCCTTGATACTTTTATCAAGTTGATTCTATACTTCATTCATGAAATCCTTGAACTTTTTAAGGGTTTTTGACTTATATTTCATCAAGTAAACATATCCATACCAATGAAGTCATCACTAAAGGTAATGAGGTATTGATAACCATCTCTAGCATTTTTTCTAAAAGGCCCATATACATCAGTATGTATGAGTCCTAATAGATCACTTGCCCTCTCATTGTTTCTAGTAAAAGGAGTCTTTATCATCTTCCCCAACAAATAATATTCACATGTTTATAATGATTTAAAATTAAAAGTGTCCAGATAACCATCTTAATGGAGTCTGGACATGTGTTTCTCATTTATGTGCCCTAGAAAACAATGCCAACTGTATGTTTGTTTTGAGTTATCAAGTTTTGTCTTTTGGTATTTGCATTATACACACTTGTCTCATAATCTATCAAGTATAGACTATAAGACATTGAGGAACTACCATGAAAGATCCCATCTTTACTAATAGATTATCGACCATTCTTTATAAGACATTTGAATCTGTTCTTGTCCAAACAAGATATAGATATGATGTTATTATTTATGGAAGGTACATAATAATGGGTCTCTAACTCCATTACAAGCCCATTTTGCAGAGAGAAATCATATGTTCCAACTGCACTAGTAGTAATTCTTTCTCCATTAGCAACACGTAGTTCAACCTCACCTTTCATCAAAGGTCTACTTATTTTCATATCCTTCACATTTGAGCAAATTTGTGATCCACATCTGGTATCCAGTACCCAAGATGAAGAAGTGGTAAAGTTAATCTCAATTACATATATACCAAAAGTAGAGATATCTATCCCTTTCTTTATCTCCTTGGGTTTCCTTACCCTTTTCCTTATTTTGAGTGCAGAAAGCTTGGACTTCATCTTAGCCTTAGAGATCTCTATCCCTTATTTCATCTTCCTAGGTTTCCTTACCCTTTTCCTTATTTTGAGTGCAGAAGGCTTGAAATTCATCTTAATCTTAGAACACTTCTTGACCTTACCTTTGTCCTTGGTCTCTATCCCGTTGATCACCATTACAGATTTGTCCTTCTTCATTTGTGCTTCAACATTTATCAAGATGTCAAGCAACTTAGACAACAGTTTAGCGATGTTATTCAAGTGATAACACTTGATAAACTGACTATATGATTCAGAAAATGATTGCAAAATCATATTTGTGGCCAACTCTTGATCGAAAGGAAGTCCCAATCTCTCTAGATGTTCCACATGGACAATCATATTGAGAACACGGGTCTCCACGGGATCTCCCTCTCTCCGTTTGCACTCAAACATCGCCTTAGAGACATTATACCTTTCTTGCTTATCATGTTGTTTATGCAACTCATAGTTCATACAACCCATCATAAGGTCTTTGGTGTCTATGTGATTGTTGTAATGCTTCAAATAAGCATCCATTTTGGCCTTAGGCACATATGGAGCAGGTTCCATTGGCACTAGTGTTTTAGGAACATAGAGAACACTTCTTAAAGTCCTGAACCAGTTATGCAATTTTATCCCATTTAGATTGTCATTCTCAAGGACTGATCGCAATGATGGGGTATTTTCCATTTATATCTATAAGAGTACAGTTTTCACTTTATCAAAACACTTTTTATTCGATTTAATAATATTGATGATATTAATTATTCCTTTAATTAATTCTCTCCCACTATTTTGTTCAAATTGATAGCCCTTACTACCAATTTTGAAGATTGCAACCTACAATCTTTTAGTGAGCCAAGATCCAAAAATAATTAAGTCAATACCCAACCAATGTTGATGCTCATAACCATTTATTAAGGTAGGAAACATTTGACAATTGCATCTCATGAAATTCTTGGATAGATGGTATTTACAACTCCTTGCCATAGTTAATATGTATGCTTCAAGGTACTGAATCCTATTAAGGTCACCTAATTAAGCCTAACCCATAAGCAAACACGATAGAAAATTCATCCTGCTAGGGAATACCCACATATCTACCATCACACTTCCACAAGATAGACGGAGGACCATGCTAGGACGTGCTCACACTTGGTCGATAACGCTTTTCATGTGTGATACTTATGGAAAGCATCTTAAACTTAATATTTATTGATGGATTTTATATATAAATACATATACATATCCAATCACCACATAATTATAGTACATATCATTTACATGTTATATCCACATATGAGAATTATGCAATCATAAATATATGAGCGTTAGTTATGGCCATACAAATGTAATTCCTTGGAGCCACAAGGAATTACAACCACCTAAGGTCCACATCATATGTAGCAACTTGATTCTAATGAAGATATGCGTTGGAACCAGTCCAGGTCAATCGATTCAACTCTTGAACCGATTAGTTGGCCTCATGGTCGGTCGGTTGGTCTCTTCGATTGGTTGACTAGTCACTAGTCTAATCAACATCTGGACTCCTCTAGTCAATCAGTTGGGCCACCAGTCGCTCGGTCATCTCCTCATATTGTCTAGCCTCCTCTATCCTCTAATAGATCAATTCAACTAATGAGTTGGTCGGTTTGTCTGGTGTAGATCGCCTTTTTGCCATAAGAGGAAATAGAAACTATCTTATTCCTACTTAACTTGTTGCATCATACTAGAGTAACCTAGAGTTACATTTGAGGGGAGCATAGGAAGGAAACCATTAATATTTTTGCAAATAGAAAAGGAGAGAAAGGCTCAGTATGCAAACTGATTTATAAATATAAATAAAACCATTCAACCATGCATAAAAATTCATGGGTATTGGGAACAACCGCACTTACATCCACCATCAAAACAAATTATTAGATGAAGCATATAAATTGCATATATATCATATCATATATAGAGATTGTATGTGGTATTTAATATGATATGCACATTAATCAATTAAATATTCACATGGTATGTAATAAGTAAATGATAAAACAAAAATATGATCATATCGATTAAATTCCAAAACATAGTAAATTAATGTGGCTCTGATACTATTGTAGGGAAATATGGCAACATATATGGCAATAGAAATAAAAAATTTACTATTATATTCCCCTTAGACAGCAGTCCACATCAACAACTATATATTGGGAAGGAGGGTTGTAAGGCATATACCTAGTGTACGAGCAAGTATAGTGATTGATCCTTGCAACAACGTGCTTATTTTGCAAGTAGAACCTAGATTGCTGTCGGCGGTAGCCTCTTGGTGTAGCACCACAAACGGTGGTTGACGACATCCTCCTAGTATGACAACAACCTCCATGCCTCTATGTAGTCCACGTGTATCACCAAGAACACCATGTTGTG
This sequence comes from Alisma plantago-aquatica, assembly GCA_963693085.1. Classification (NCBI taxonomy): domain Eukaryota; kingdom Viridiplantae; phylum Streptophyta; class Magnoliopsida; order Alismatales; family Alismataceae; genus Alisma; species Alisma plantago-aquatica. The sequence continues at coordinate 337,713,806 of OY856413.1, forward strand.
CTACCAAAGCCAACGAGAAGGATTTGTCCCTTCGGATGTAAATGAGCTAGGGTTGATTCTATCTCCCATGTTGTCTCTCCCTTTTATGGTTAAGAGTTACTAGGGATATCAAGTTACCACAACTAGAGAGGACAACACTTGTTAAAGAGTGTCGTATCCTCCTAAAATCCTTGACTATCCCTCTATTTATAGGAGGGTCAGGGTTCGGGTTTTCAGATCAAATGGGAGTCGAAGATATGGAATTTCATGAATTGTCTAGAAGCAACAAACCATAAAACAATCGGTTCACACCTGAATCGATCATTTCACATGTCAAACGATCAATTTAATACTTTAATCGGTCAGTTCACTTGGTTTACTATTGTCAATAGCATTATCTTTCAATGTTTGATTAGTGTACAACATGACATCAACATCAATCCTTGATCTAATCGTATTGATCATTGAACTAGGTGATTCATAAATGAAATTGGTCATTTCATACCTTGAGCCGGTTGTTTCATAACTGAACTGGCCAATCCATGTCCCAATTCAGGCAATGTTCAAACAATGTAGTTTAAATTGACCTGACACTTGAATCAATTGGTTCAACGCTTGAATCGATTGGTGCATGGTCATGTCAGTCGATGTTGTTTGAGTTGAATACCTAAACACTGTAGCAATCAAGTTAAACCGTATCCATGAGTAAACTCCTATTCTTGGTGCATCCTATGTGTGACCCTATAGGTCCCAACTTATGTTGGCAGTGAATGTCCATAACCAATTTTTGACTTCACTAGCAATGAGCGGTATCTAGCCACACATCATTGCAACCTAACTAATTGGAAAGTTGGAGAACAATTTCAACCTACAATTTGTGATAAGTGTTACCATGATCGTATGTTCTTTTGTCTCTGATATCCAATTTGAACTCAAGGCATGGGAATTTCATCCTCTTTAAAATTCAATCCATGTTTCTCAAAGAGTAGACTGTTGAGATACATGTGAGCACAATATCACATATTGACTCACATGAGCATGGCCATGCATTTCTCAGTCTCACTTATCAAGTGGCTAGGATATTATCTCTGGTAGGAGGGACAAATCCCATCTACATCAGTCCCAGTCATCCCTATGTGTCACAATGCACCCAAGCACTACCTTTATGGCAACCCTCATTCAAGGTCACTTTGGGTGGTGTCAAACTATGTTGAATTGCATGTGATGAGTGTAGTGACTTCAGGTCTAAGAACCACAATTATCGCTATCACTATGGAACATGATTCTAACTACCATTCCATTGTCTCCATGTATCACTCTCAAGGTTGGTCTTTCTGGTACACTATTCTGTAACAAGTATCTATGTGCTTGGTTTGATATCACAGATCATGACTAATGAGATTTTGTCATCAACCAACACAAATTCTTATCTTATGTATTATTGTTGTGTATTTTCTTCCACAATAACATCTGACTAAGGACATAACAAGAATGTATATACTCTTATCATACATATAATCTCATTGTCCAAGTCCTAAACCTAAAGAAATATGTCATCAAGTATCATCATTCTTTAGACATTTATTATGTTACATCATTATCTCATAACTGAATAAAATAGAATAAACATAATTGCCTTTTATTATTATTATCAAATTAGTTACATCATGCCACATCACAATCATCACATGATTGGCTCTCTGGGCATACATACCAACACAAATTAGGGTTTAGCCAATCTTAGGTTCAATCCTATGTTAGAATGGTGGCTAGTATTTTTTTACTAATCTAGAGCTTGTGGTTTAGATCTTCTTCGATTTTCATAATTTTGATGTTCAATCTAATTTGTATAATTAATATAAGGATGAAATCTCTTATTTTTATTTTAATCCAAAAAATCTTGATATTAAGAAAGATAGTTCCAATCAGGGTTAACATATGGCCTTTAAATGATATTAGGATTCAATAGTATTTTGTATACATATAGTATTCATTATATGCTAATTATACCAATTAAATGAACCCTAAAGTAAACATTGTCATCTACATTAGATATCATCAATAATTATGTCTCAAAAAATTGATCTAGAGATTTTGTAAGGAAAAGGGTATTATTCTAAATTTCAAGGTATTTGGAAAATTTTTAAGCTAAGGGAGATATTTATAAGTTATATTCTAAGATATGCATATAATTCTAAAAATTAAACTGATATTAACCTTTTTCTGATATTTTTGGTTGTCCGATCGTATTCCAGCATTGTGTATGCGTCCCACCCCACTATAAAAAAGGGTTGTGGCTCAATGCCTCCTGACCCAACTAGTTTGACACCTCGTCAGACTAGATTGGCCCATCTCTCTCCCTAGTGTGTTTGCAATCAGAGTCACACAGTTTCATGTACATGAACACTATCGTGGACATGGACTGCAATAACAATCAACAACCTAGACTTCATCTTTTTCAGGACGCAATGATTTAAAAGCTTTATGGAGGCACCTTCATACATGAAGGTGGACCTTGGGGATGTTAAGTGGCCTAAAATTCCATGACTATTTCTGGTTTGGATCCGCATTGAAGAAAGCTCTATGAGATTGGGGCTTTGCTCCATGTGCATCTCGCTGCTCCAGAAACTAGTCAAAAAGAACCACAACCCCCCCAGAGAACATAGGATGGTGACATATCATCATTGCAAGCCTCGTGACTCATTCCCCCAATCGTAATTTCCTCCTGGTCATGGAAGATCTCTCCAGTTCCAAGGGAACCAAACCACTGCCTAGTAAGTACTCTGGGAGGTTTACAGACATGGTGGCTAACTCAAGAGAGTTAAGAGGTTGTCTCTAACTCCTTTCTCCCAATATTTCCATCACCCCATCCTCTGCAGTCTCTAGATTAAGAGTGAGGGGGAATTATGGGGTCGATCTCCCTCCATGTATCTCTTTTGAATGTGATGTAAGGTTCATTGTGTAGTTTCCAGTGAGGCGAACCTAACAGAGCCTCTACTATATCTCTTTCTTCCTCAGTCTCCATGCTATGCAACCAGGGAGATATAGTAACATGTCTTGTCTCTTGATCCACAATGTTTGGAGGTAGGAGATAAGAGACAGACCACATTGAGCCACACCACCATAGATCAACGTGCCCCATGATTCTAGTCATTTTGTGACATTAATTTGTCACATGCCTATGACACAAACTCGCACAACAAAGTTCTTTTGCATAAATGAATGGTTCACATATTCTAAAATTAATATCTTTAAGCCAAAACCTCCAAATATTACGGAATCATAAAAACAATTCTCTTGTCGTATAAAGTATCATCTAGTAACATTTGATAACAAAAACTTCATTATATGATCATGTAAATTTTTTATTCAAATAACTTTATAAATAGGTGAATAAACTTTTAGTTTGATTCAACTAGTCATCAAACCATACGAAACAAGTTCAATACACTTTGTTTGACTATGATGCATATGAAGGTTCATTCTTCAAACATTTGGGTCCATGTATGTCCCTAATATATACATGAAGTCATAACTATCCCAACTTGATTTTAAGGATATTCCACTTAAAATATACATCAATTTGATCTCTAACATTATCAATGAAAGATCAATTTACTCAACTTGATCTATAAGACATCATGTTCCATATTTGAATCATTTACTCCAATTATGTCCTCAAATACTATATTGGTATTAAAAACCAAAAATTAGGGTTATCATAAGATCCCATATCATGCATGCATCCTCCTTGCTTTTATGTTGGAGAGGTAGATAGTGTTATGGGTTTTGGCTTATGTAGATCTAAATTGATGAATGGCATTGTGGGACTCCACTCACTAAAAGGATGACATTGAAAAGATTGGAATGCTACTTTTCTCTCCTGGATGAGTCAGGTCCCAAAGGAGAAGCTTGATCTTTACCCAATCATTCCAATATATGGGTGGAAAATTATGGTGGTTGCTTTTCCAGGAAAGCTTGCTCATGCTGCTTTGGTAGCATAGAGCTCAACCCTTGATCCTGTAGGTGAAGCGGGTCATTCTCCAGGGTACGAATAGAACATCTACTTTTCCTCTTTTTTAAACCTCCAATGCGAACACAGTGATCTCCAACTAGGACTAGGAAGAAATTTGAATTTGGATCTTGACATGTGGTTGGTTTTAAGCAAAGGCATCTCACAAAGAAGTTGGATGCTTATCATAAATTAAGTTGGCGTGGTTGATGGTTTAGGGTTCCCATAGAAAATGCTTATTTTATGCCTTGAGTCTCTTCCACAACTCGTATTCATTATGTAATTCAACACCTTCTTCATTCTTGTACCTTTCTTCTCCATATTGAAACTCTTCCATGTTGGGTCTTATGAACCTCTTTAATACAGTTTAGATTGCTAGCTCCCATTTATAGTTCTACTATAGATGATACTCGAAGAAGTTTTTCCATGTGTTTTCTCCTTCTAATTACCGACATATATTTGATTCTTTTTCCCAGATGACGAAGCATGCATCGATCATAGAATCCATAAAAAAGAGATGGTTGTGGTGCAAAGTATTCTTGTGCACCTACATCACCCGTTCCCTATTTCATGCTCTTATAGCTAGATTATTTAGAGTCAACAATGCCCAATTTTATCCCGTGTAGCACGTCTCCCTCCACACAATCATAGAATACACTGCTATATAGAGGAAAACCCTCATGCTTATATTTATGTCTTCTTTTGACACTCATTGCTAGACATTAACCTCAAACGACAACGGTGGCGTATAAGTTAGTTTGGGAGGATATGCCGACAAGGAGTGGTTCTAACGGTCAAGCATGATCTCCCTTTACAAAGGGTCCCAAATTCGATTCCCAGTAGCAGTCGTGACTTAATACCCTCCCGGGCATCCGACCTCCGCCACATGGTATGGGGAAAGGGGTAGAAAATTTTCTCTTCTAACCTCATTTTTGTTTAGAAGGGTAATATATTTGCTACAGTAGAGGTAAAACAAATTTGGTAGCCAATAATCGATAAAATAACACATGCGTTGTGTACTCATGTGGGTAGTTAACTATTTTTATACATTATATTACGCATATATGTACCCGTGGTAAACTATATTTTTACTTTGTAATGTCGATATAAGGAGTCTAGTAATATCAAGTTTCAATATCTAATTATTAAGATCAGTGTGGTGAAACCTTACTTAACACACAATGAGTATGATCTATAATAGCATATAATTACAACATGTCATACATATGATAAGAAAATATACTAATAAAAAATCTTACTTTATGTAGGCCGCCTTGGCGAAACATTGTAGTCGAAAATCCTCCAATTCAGACATATGACAAAACGTGGTTTGGTGGGTTTGGGATGATAGCTCCCAAAAGAATCCCAACAGCATACATCAATTATGAAGAGATACAGAAAAAAGCACAATGTTAAACAATAAAGATCAACCTATATGGACTTCATTTCTATCTTTCACATCGTTATGTCTTTCTCTTCGAGCTTCTTCAAGACTCCTTTCGATTTTGAAAAAAAAATGTATTGTTTTATTGATATATCTAATATGGTATTGATATTATAAAAATATTAATTATTACTTTCACGTGACTTTATAATAGTAGCCGCACAGTCACCGTTGTGAGTAAATTTCTAAAAGAAAAACCTCAGTTATCCCGAAATAGTAGAAACCCTCCTCATTTTGCAAAATATTTAATTCCCCCAACCATCGTCGTCGTCATCTTATTATCAGCTAGAGCGGCTGGGCAACTCTTTTCCTGTTTCGTTTACCTTTCCCCTCCCGTTTCTGTACTTCTCCCTTACTTATTTTGGGCTTTTATACTTTTGTTAATGATTCCCCATTATAGTACCAATGCCATATAAATTAACGGCTTGAACTTCGGGTTTGAGTCTATTCGGAGTTTTAATTTTCAGTCTGTTAGGTCTCGAATTTGATAAAATCTTGGTCTCGGTAGGTTCTGCTTTCTAATTCTCACATTTTATGCTGATTTTTTTTGGACAAATTGAGTTTAAGTCTTACAATAGAATTTTTAGATTATACGTTCTAAATTTAATGAATCCAGATCGATTACTTTTCAAGTTCAATAAGATGATCGAATACAGAACGTTTTCTCTTCTGGGTGCTAAAATTGTCAATCTCTAACCAAGTGACCAAAATTTAGTTCTAGGTATCTGGCTAGTCCTTTCTGACCTAGCATAGATATGACCACAATCTTTATTGACCAAAGTAGGAAACTATAATATCTGATTTAGATTTAAAATTTTAAAGAGGCGTGCGGTTTTAATAGATGAATAATGATAGTTTAACATGTGAACCTTATGTTTCCAATACAGAAAAAAACAGTTCTGAGTTTAGTTTCGACAATCCAAAACAGTTTCAGCTTAAGAGAGATAGATTGCAATTTAAAACATCAGATTTTAAATTCTAATTTTCACAATCAGGATTAGTTCTGATTTGGACAGGTCAGATCATTTTCTAAAACTAAATTAAAAACGGAACAATTGAACCTACAATCAACCTAGTTTAGTCAGAATTAATACATATGTGCTAGATGTCAAGAAAATTTAATTGAGCATACCACGAATTTTGTTAGTGTAATGCAGGACCAACTTGAACTCGAATTTGTATAGAATAGAATAAGTTGGTTCAGAATATGAGAACTAGAACTCAGAACCCTCCAAGGCATAAATTTATCTGAACTTGAAACTGACCAGACTCGATAACTGAAAACCTGGAACAAACTCCAACACGAGTTTCAGTCATTAATTAATAGTGCAATGGAGAATAAATAACAAAAGGAAAAAAAACAAAATTAATAAGGGAAAAGTAAAGCAGACGGAAAGGACAATGTAAAAACAAAAATGAAAAGAGGAAAAACTGCACATCCGTTCTAATCGTTAATATGTTGAGTGTGGTAACATTTGAGGGGGTTATTTAGTATTTTGCAAAACCCAGAGTTCCTCGGATTTTTGTATAAGTGAGGGGGGATTTGAGAATTTATTCAATTAAAAATGTCAGAAATTTGATTATTCAGAAAGGTCATAATAGTTGTATCAAAATATCTGGAAAATAGAGTTTGAAAACTACAAGAATTATCATAATTTATAGTTATGTAATTAACGGAAAAGCATGAATCTGATAAGTTGATATCTTATACCATATATTATCATAATTCTTTACATTTACTCTAAGATCATTAAACAACATAATTATCATTTGAACATGGTCATTAGAGATATTAGTAAAACCTCTGCTTATCTGGGAGCCAACGGTTTTGGATCTTGACATTGCATCTCGTTGTAAGTGTCGTTTGTTGATTTTGCCTTCAGAGTGAAAATCGTGAGAGACAAAAATGGCACGACGCAAAGCTGATTGCCGGAATGTATTGATCAGATGAGTTGGACACGACGAGATGCGAAACTTCTAAACAAAAGTAGTGATGGTTGTGATCTCAATTTCTCTCTCACGGTCTAAATGTGGGTGTTTTGTATTTTACATTAGCCATTTATCCAATGACATTTATCCAATGACGAATGTCAGTTTGTACATATTGGAGAGAACTGAAAACAGAGGACTGAATACCCTTACAGTTATAGTGACTTGATCTCATCCGTCCATTCATACAGGTTCCTTGTTAAAACTGTTTTAAAACTGACATATTTATAACAAAAATGAGTTTTCTATTTTAACCATACAATTAAAAGAAGTATGTTCAAACAATGGATTGAGATCTTTCTGCTAAAGAAAAATTGATCGTTACGATTCCACATCATTATCAAACAGCACTGTTGTGATGTGATATGGTCCATATGTCTCATTCTCAACCTATTAATGATTTCATCAAGAACATTATTAGTCACTTATCTAGTTTATGAATATTGTGGTCTAAAGTTCATGTCTTTATTTATCTTGCTTTTATTCTTGTAGATACAATTATATCAACATATACATAGTTCTCATTTTTTAGTGGTGAGGGAAAATAAACCACACAACTTTTGGGTGTGGTTACATTTCTGAGTATATAGTCTAATGCGGACTACTTCTTTCCAATATGAAAAGTCAGCTACCAAAGAAGACTTGTTGCACTTCTATGTTCAACCAAACATAATAACATCAAAACAAAATGACAGTTGATTCAACCATTTTCCTATTTCTAGTTTCCTATTTTACAAATTGATCTTGAGAAACCAGTTACATGGAGCCAAACTAGCCATGGTAGGTTTTCTTTGATTATGTCATCAATTTTTTGTAGATTTTGAGAGGTTTCCATATTGATCTTATAATACAATCCAACTATACCGATTTCGTTTGTGGCTAGACCATGTTGGGGATGTTGTACTGATACAATCCCAGACGCGACGGAAAGTTGTTGCGGAAGCGTTACCGACAAGCATGTAAACCCAAAGAAGAAAACCAGATTTAACGTGGAAAACTCTCCCAAGAAAAGGAGAGAAAAACCACGGGGCAATACCGGTCAACAATCACTATGTAATTAAGAGAATCACACCCAGTGTGTACAAAACCTCCCTCTTTACTTGATCTCCTCACGAGGCCGATGTCGTTGCTGGGGACTGCTTGATGCCGCTGTGACCGCTGACTGGGTTGGACTGTTGCTGTGGCAACACTGCGTCTGTAACTTCCAACCGCTACTTTTCTTCAAGACAAAGTCACTGGCCCTCTCTTATCAATCAAAAGAGTTGCTCTGTCAGTACACCCAATGTGTCACCAACTGTCAGCCACTACTTTACTTCAAGGCAAAGTCGCTGACCCTCTCTTATTCAACCAAGAGAGCTCCAATTGTTCTTGTTTATATATATATATATATATATATATATATATATATATTAGATTGATTCTTTTTCATAATGCACAATCTCCATCAAACATTTTTGGCATCCAAGAAAAGGTATATTGGGGTTCACTTCTGTCTCACTAAGAAAACCATACTTTTCTTAGTTGACCCCATTCATCCTGTCAAAAATTCATGTTGAAATGCATGTGGGATTATAGGTAATGCATACTAATAATTAGTTTTTCACATCATATGTAATGAAACACATAGTATAACAAATATAATCATATCAATTGGATTCCAATATTCTTCTACAAAGAAGACATCTCCCGCATCACTTGATGCCACTGTGCTTTATCTCTATGAGTTTGTGCCTCTTGACAAGTCTCTGGCTCCCCCTGATCAGTAAGAAAGATATATTGAGATGACGGATATCTGGATGAAGGATGATGAACTCTGTTAGACCTCCTTAACTGTTGCTCTGAGGACTCTGCCTGATCCTGATCCTGTTCCTCCTGCCCAGAAGTCTCTTCCTGTGAAGTCGAATCACTCATCTATGCATCTGGAACTGGACCACTCAATGTGCTATCACTCTGCTGCTCAGAGTGATTATGCTACTCTTCTTCATCATCGAAAAACTACACCTGTGAAGAAGCTGAAGCATCCTCATACTCATCGTCTGAAGAACTGTCACCTAATCTCACAACCTCTACATCATCAACCTCAGGCTCTATCACTATCTGACTCTCACAGAAAGTCACATCTCTGTGTCAGGTCATGGTCTTTTTCACTGGATCCCATAATGTGTACCCAAACTGCTGATCTCCATAGTCAAGAAAGATACATGGCACCGCTTTATCATCCAACTTTTGCCTCATTTCCTTTAGAACATGTGCATTAGCCTTGCACCCAAATACTCATAGATGAGCATAAGAGGCATCCTTTCCTATCCATACCTTCTTAGGTATATCAAACCCCAAAGGAACTGATGGAGATCTATTTATCAGATAGCAGGCAGTACTCACTACCTCACCCCATAATGTCTTTAGCAATTGTGCAGTCTTCAACATGCATCTGACTTTCTCCACAATAGTACGGTTCATCCTTTCAGTTGTACCATTGTGTTGTGGTGTGTCAGGCTCTGTCCTCTCATGTCGTATGCTACGTTGTGTGCAGTACGCCTGAAACTACCTAGAGGTGTACTCTTGTAACGTCCCAGGATTTGAGGCCTTGGATAAGACGATCTTAAAAGGAATGATCGGACTACCCATATCACCCAGGTGCACCTCCTTTTTCAGGAGCCCATCTCTAAAGAACTCCATAGTTAAGCGTGCTCAGCTTGGAGTAGTACTAGAATGGGTGACCAGTCGGGAAGTTGCTCCTGGCTTGCGCGTGAGTGGACAAAAATCGGGTAGTTAAGGCTAGTGGTGGTCTGTGGGGCCAATCATCATTCCTAAAACTCTACTAGAGCCTTGGGCAGTGGGCCTGGGCGTTACAAATGGTATCAGAGCCAATTCCCCTCCAGTAGGTGGGGCCCACATGAGCCTGTGGCATGCCAGTCTTTGAGCTGTGCGGTCCACATATGTTGGAAAGGGCTATCCGAGTTGATGGAGCCGCCCATGCGCTGGTAGTGTCCAGACATGTTGGAAAGGGCTATCCGAGTTGATGGAGCCGCCCTTGCGTTGGTAGCCGTGATCAGGAGATGGATGTACATGGGACATTTGGGTCTACACTGAAATGGGGAAAGGTTATGAGGCCATATAATTGAGCCTTGACGTGGACGTCAAGAGTCTAAGTGGGGGAGATTGTAACGTCCCAGGATTTGAGGCCTTGGATAAAACGATCTTAAAAGGAATGATTGGACTACCCATATCACCAAGGTGCACCTCCTTTTTCGGGAGCCCATCTCTAAAGAACTCCATAGTTAAGCATGCTCAACTTAGAGTAGTACTAGGATGGGTGACCAGTCAGGAAGTTGCCCCTGGCTTGCGTGTGAGTGGACAAAAAGCATGTAATTAAGGCTACCGGTGGTCTGTGGGGCCAGTCATCATTCCTGAAATTCTACTAGAGCCTTGGGTAGTGGACTTGGGTGTTACAACTCTCCTCCATTGTCCATCCGGAGACACAATTTTTCACCAGTCTCCCGCTCTACCGTAGCATGGAACTTATAGAAGCACTAAAAAACATGATCCTTGGTCTTCAGCAAGTAGACCCACACCTTCCTAGATACATCATCAATGAATGTAACAAAATACTTATTGCAACCCAGTGAAGCCACCTCAAACAGATTACAAACATTTGAATGAACCAACTATAGAAGCTTTGACTTCACCACAGACCTTGTCTTGAAAGAAACTCGTCGATGCTTTCCTGTCTAACATGTGTCACATGAACCGAGACCACTGTCCTTACAACAAGGAATCAACCTCTTCTTGGATAGAAGATTCAAGCCATTCTCACTCATGTGTCCTAACCGTCTATGCCATAGATATGTCTGGTTATCCTCAATTGCATGTATATTTCCACCTTTGAGCACTTTAAGCTTGGTCTTGTACAATGTGCAAGCCAATTTGCCTCATACAATAACCAAAGCCCCCTTGGTGATCTTGCATTTTCCACCACCAAAATCAAGATGGCAACCTTCTCTATCAAAGAAAGAACTAGAAATCAAACTCATCCGTAGATCTGGAACATGACAAACATCCTTTAGTGTGAGCGTGCAACCAACACTTATCTGAACACAAATGTCTCCAATCATGACAATTCTAGAGAAGCTAGAATTTCCCATGTTCACTCTGCCGAAGTCCCCCTTCCTGTATGAAGTAAAGAACTCACATGGTGAAGTATGGTAAGAAGTTTTAGTATCCACCACCCACTCTGAATCTTCCGCATCAGCATGCTAACATTGTTCCTGGACTGTCAAGACCATATCATCATCATCGCCCCTATCATCTGAGATTGTCGATGTAGTATTCTTGTCATCATCTTGCTTGTCTTTGGCTTCAAACCCATATTTCTTTTTCTAAACCTTGCAGTCCCTTTTCAAATGACCTGGCTTGCCACAATGGAAACATCCTCTACTACTCTTTGACTTAGATCTACCACGAGACTTCTCGTGGTCCTGGGAGTCACCGCGGCTCTTGGATCCACCACGGTCTCTCGCTCTATCAACGCCTCTACTCTCTGTGAAGTGCACCTCTGATCCACTGTCACCTGAGGCTCGTCATCGAGTCTCTTCATTCAATAGACTGCTCTTCACATGGTCAAGTGTCAACTTGCCTTCTTGTGTAGAATTGTTAACTGTCACTACGAGTGTCTCCCAGATGTCTGGTAGCGATCCTAGAAGAAGTAGAGTATGGAGTTCAACATCAAGAACCATCTTTATAGACCCCAACTAATTTACAAGGCTTTAGAATTCATTCATATGCTCGGCGATGCTTGTACCAACCCGATGCTTGAGGTTCACCAACTTTTGGATCAAGAAAGATTAATTTGTGGCAGTCTTCTGCTCATATAACTGCTTGAGCTTTTCCCACAGATCTTTGGCATTGGTCTCTTCTGAGACGTGATGGAACATGGAGATGTCGAGCCACTTCCGCACTATTCAGATGGTTTTCCTATTTAGCTTCTTCCAATCTGCATCAGACGTAGTCTTTGGCTTTTGTCCCTCTATTGAATCATATAGATATTTGCAATAGAGAATATCCTCCATCTTGGGTTTCCAAATCTGCCAATTTTTTCTTGTCAACTTTATCATCGTCGCATCTTCATCTTTCCCCATCTGGACTTGTATCTATAGCCTGTACTCTGATACCACTTGTTGGGGATGTTGTACCGATACAGTCCCGACCGTGATGAGAAGTTGTTGCGGAAGCGTTACTGACAAGTGTGTAAACCCAAAGAAGAAAACCAGATTTAACATGGAAAACTATCCCAAGACAAGGAGAGAAAAACCACTGGGTAATACCAACCAACAAGCACTATGTAATTAAGATTATAACTCACACTGGCTGGTTTTAATTACTCCCTAAATCCAGGTATCTCTCCCCATACGAGAACAAAGATGAGGAAGAAGCAAATCACACCCAGTGTTCTTATTACAATGGTTCCACTTCATGGGATGTAGCACTTTCAAAGTGGAAGAGTGGTCTCTGCCTTTGTTTTTTTATTTTGTATAGTAGTGGTGCTCCCTCCTCTTTCACACCTTTGACAGTTATCGTGCCCACGGTAAACACTAGGTAGCCAAGTGCAGAGCGGATAACTATTGAAAGCATCTAAGTAGTAAGCCCACCCCAAGATGACTCCTATTCTGACTTCCCCGGAGCCTCCAGTAGCACAAGCCCAGCCGAGACAGTGACATGTTATCTTCCCCTGTAGGGATGGAGCTACAAAACCTCGATCTTTACTTGATCTCCTCACAAGGCCATTGTCATTGCTGGGGATTGTTTGATGCTGTTGTGACCGCTGACTGGGTCAGACTATTGCCGCTATGGAAACACTATGTCTGTAGTCGCCAACCGCTACTTTGCTTCAAGGAAAAGTCATTGGCCCTCTCTTATCAATCAAGAGAGATACTCTGTTAGTGCACCCAATGCGTCACCAACTGTCAGCTGCTACTTTGCTTCAAGGCAAAGTCGTTGACCCTCTCTTATTCAACCAAGAGAGCTCCTCCAGTTGTTCTTGTTCTCTGGCACCCTCTACCACAGAAGACACCAACAAGCAACTGGAGGGATCACACCTCAACCAGTGGGATACACATAATGGCCTCCCCCATGGCATCAATTTATAGGCCTCCATGCATGTGGTTGCAACCAAGAATCCTTGTCCAAATCCTAGACCCACTCCTCGTCCAACTCCATGATGCACATAGGAAACCATCCTCTTTCCTTCTTAGATTTGACTCTTATTAGGATTGGTAGCACAAACCAACCCTCTCCCAAATACAAATCCCACTAGGACATGGGTTGGATTATATTCCTAATCCCAATAGACCAATCCCACCTACTAGAGTCAGTGATTGCCAATGGGTAAAATAATACCTATTCTTTACTCATAGGGCTATCAATGGGAAGGATATGGGGAGGGTAAGGGTTTATCCTTACCCTTATTGATAACACTTTATTTTAGGTTCTTTTTTATATATTTTTTATACCTCTTTTAGTATATCTTTTGTTAGATTTTCCCATAAATTTACCACCTTTTTGACAAAAACCTCACCTACATGGTTTCAGGTACATTTACAACCCGAGTCACGGTCTTTACCTCGACCGCGATCCACTTATCCCTCAACCGTGATCATGGTTTTGGAGCTCCTTTGAGATCGAGGTCACCAGAAGTTAAAGATGGACCACTACCATAACAAAGCTGTGATCATTACTTAACCGCGACCACGACATTGGTAGCGATCGGAACATGGGTCCCAAATCAGACCAGGGACCGCGATCAACACAGATCGTGATCAAGAAGGACCATGACCAACTTGGAGACCGCGCTCACTGCTGAATCCTTGAAAACCGTGACCGAACGAGAAGACCTCGACCTTTCCAAACACAATGCGCAAGCCGAACTCGATTGTGATCATCACTAGACCGCAGCTAAGTTCAATCGCGATGAAAGGAGGAATAAAGAGCAGACCACAACCGCGGCCTCACCACTCACCCAACCAAGACCACGAACGCGGTCTAGGCTTAAGTCAGTGCAATGTGCCTATAAATAGCACACCCACCTATCTTGTCAAATGAGTAGATCAGAGATCGGATCCCAAGGACCACAAAGCGTTGTTGCATTCCAGATTCATTCCATACCATCCCATCCACCAATCTTGGATCTCCAAAGGCAGAAGCTGAGGAGAGAGAAGACTAAAAAATCCTTCTTCGAGAGAAGAAGATCATCCATGCCACCGACATGTTAGATCCAGATCTAAAGAAGTATTGTGTCGTATCATGTCTCTTCTCTCTAGATCTATCCCTCCATCTCGTTGTACTTCCCTCCTCTCTTCGTAGGACTTCATGTATCCATATTTCTCTAATGTCGTTATGTTGTCCACAAGCATGAGTGGCGAAACACCTTGACTTGGGTTGGGCGTAGCCACTAAGGCTCTCCCAACATGTATATTATCTCTTTTTGTCGAATATATATATTCTTATCAAGATTATATCCATGCACCTGTTTTAATGCTTCACTTGTATGCTTAGCTACCATCTTGTGATGTTTGATTGTTTATATCTCGAGAGAGTAATATCACTTTTATCATGTGTTATGGAGTAGTATGAATGCACGAGAGTGTTGGAATGATAAAGCTTTATAACCATATTTTATATGATGGGGTTTGTGTGTAGTCATCTCGAGAGAGAGGCTACCCTTAGACTTAGATCTTTCCTCATCTTGAGAGAGAGTGGAATAGATGCTTTTGATGGTTTGCTTGTAATCTTGGTAGGAGTATGCGGGAGAGAGAGAGATGATGTTCCATGTTGGTGAGATGCTTTAGTAGGCGAACCCTGACCCGAGTTTCCTCCCATATACTTGTTTTGCCTTGTTTCTTTTGTTTTTGTTCATTCTTCTTATTCTTGTTTTTCTTACCCAACTTAGTTTGTGTGCCATCATTTCTAAGGGAAGACCTTTTATATACCCTCTTCAGCTGGAGTATACAAGTGTTAGATTCTGTGCGCTTAACACTACCAACATTGTCCCTGTGTTTGACCCTGATCGCTACATCAGACCCCATTTATCATTATGGGGGCCTGAGAGTAGGGTTCTCTTTAAAAGTCTGACTACTCTGAATCCACTCCTTTTGGAAGTGTGATTTAGGTCGGTCAATGTTTTGTTACCGTTGCCGGGGATAAGGAAAAATGGCACTGTTAAGAACTCGAGTCAACTTTCTATACTCCAGTGCCTCAAGCTTAGCAATAAGCTTGATAGCACAGTTACATTAAGTCTGCTACCCTAAGTTTGTATAGAACAATTTGTTTTAACACGTCCAATTTTCTAACTCGACTGTACGGTCTATTCAGGCACCCAGGAAGAAGCAGACTTGTTCGACTTTACTCCTTTTTTACCATGCCGCCCCGCATGGACATTACCCTCTCAGGAGACAAGCGGAACACGAGAAATCAACATCACCCACCTCCACCAGGCACGGATGAAGACATAGATGGCCGTTACAATGATAGTCACCAATATGAAGAACGAGAGGAAGAGCATGAAGAGCGACGTGAAGATGATCATCGTGAGGATAACCGTCACTTCAAAGAATGTCATCATCACCACATGCATAGAAGAAACTATCACAACCATGAGCATGAAGCTGAGAGAAATTGCAACTGTAGGGACAACAATAGCGAGGACGACAAGGAAGGGAAGACCCTTTGTGAGTTGGCGGCAACAAGGGCCAACAAATCAAGATGTCTGATCATCATACCAAACTTCAACACAACAAACTTTGAGCTAAAACCAACTGTCATATCTATGATCCAGAACAAGCCTTTCCATGGGAACTCAAGAGAGAATCCATACCACGATATCGATGCTTTCAAGAACATTTGTGATACCATTAAGATGAGGGGTGTCCTGTAAGAAGTGATTTACTATAAGGGTTTCAACTTCTCCTTGGAAGATAAGGCTCTATCCTGGTATCTAAATCTCCCCCACCAGTCTATAGATGGGTGGAGACCCCTGGTGGATGCCTTTGTCACTAAGTTTTATACTACTGAGAGGACGATCCGTGACATGCAGAAGATTACATCTTTTGCACAAAATCTAGGAGAAAACTTGCATGAGGCATGGGAGTGTTTCCAAGAGTACCTGAGGGATTGCCCGCACCACAACTATCATAAGGAGTTCCCGATGACCACCTTCTATAATGGGCTAACTCATACAGAGAGGTTTTCATTGAATGCTGCCGCAGGGAGTGACTTCCTGGGGAAAAAGCCAAGCAGGACTATGAAGATAATAGAAAACATGGATGCGCTCCAAGCAGGAGTAGACTATGAGAGAAATGATAAGGGCCCATAAAAGAAGGTAGTATATGAAGGACCATCCATGGAAGCCAAGTCTATAGAAAATATAACAGCCCAAATCCAAAAAATAGCAATTGACGTTAAACAAATGAAAGATATTGGAGGCAAAGGAAAGAAGCACACTGAGAAAGTGATGAAGTGTGTCACCTACGGTGAAGGAGGACATGGGGTCAATAACTGTATCTACACCATAACATAAGAGAGTGAAGAAAGTGAAAGTGAAGAAGAGACTACGTAGAATGTTTCCTATCCCAATTTTAAGAGGCCAGACCACCCTGGCTTCAGCTACGGAAATAAGGATGTAGCTGAGAATTCACACCAGCTGAGCAATTCACAAAAGTCACCGCCAAGATTCAAAAACAGGGGCGGACAACCGTTGTATGCTCGAACAACCAATTATCAGACCAATAAGAATAACTACTCAGCACAAGGTAAGAACCAGACTCGCCAAGGGGTAGGACCAAGCCAAGGGACAAGTCAAGGTCAAGGTCAAGGACATGGGCAAGGAAAAGATAATAGTCAGCAAGACTTAGTAACACAACTTTTCAATTTCGCTAAGAGGCAAGCTATTGTGAATGATCAATTAGCACAAAGTTCCCTAACCAATTCTGACGTCCTGATAACTATGCAAGTCCAGATGGTAGATATACAAACACATCAATGCCAAATAGAGCAACAACTCACGCAGTTGGCAGAGTTAGTAAAGAATCCCTCTGGAAATATTCTGTCGAATATGGAGATTGCAAAAATGGCTACCCTCTGATCAGGGAGGACGCTGATCAACTCTGGAACAAGGGACAAGAATGAGGATGGAACAGAGGAAGGACCATGACCTGAGAGAGAATTTTCTTCTGAGAAGTCTACTGACAGGGAGAGGCATGCTGAAGAAAGCCGTGAGAAAAGTAGAGAAGCTAGGGATCCTGATCCTGTTGAAGAAATCTTTATGAAGAAAAGCCTGAATTCCCTAAGAATTCCATTCCCATACAAGCTTATCAAGGCAAACTTGAAGAAAAGATACAAAAAATTCATGGAAGAAGTGAAGAAACTGCATATAGATGTCCCATTTCTTGATGCTTTAGAGGAGATGCCGAAATATGCTAAGTTTTTCAAGGACCTTATCACGAACAGAAGGAGAGGAAACTACGTCAAAATGGTACACCTGGCAAACATGTCCAGTGCCTTTGTTCAAGCAGAACTGCCAACTAAGAAGAAAGACCCAGGAGCCTTCAACATCCCTTTTTACGTTGGTGACAACGTTGAAAGGAAGGGTCTGGGAGATTTGGGAGCCAACATAAGCCTGATGCCCCTAAGTTTAGCACAAAGATTGGGATTTTCCGACATGGTCAAGACAAGTATGAGGATTGAACTGGTAGGTTACACATTTAAGAGACTCATGGGTATAGTGGAAGACGTCCCGATTCAGGTGGGATGGTTTTTCATACCTTGTGATATCATTGTGATAGATACTGTGGAGGACCCAAAGTGTCCGATAATATTTGGATGACCTTTTATAGAAATTGGAAGAGTCCTGATAGATGTCGTCGAAGGTATCATAACCCTCTGAGTTGGAAGTGACCACATTGGCTTCAAAGTGAAGGATGCTATGAAGGGACCATCTCTTTCAAAATCAGTCTACTTCATGGACAACTATAACTAGTATTGTGAAGAGATTCAACAAGAAAAGGCCATTGTGGACCCACTGATGAGAGCCATGAACAACCTGAACACTTTGATGGAAGACCCCGAAGTGTTTGAGATACTAGATTATCTTAACCAAGGTGAAGAAAGTCTCAGTGGTGATGAATAAGTGATATAGTCAGTGAAGTATGCTTCTTTGGAACAGTCAAATGAAGAGTGAGAAGCTCCAAAGACAAAGCCAGAACTAAAGCCCCTACCAGAAGAGCTGAAGTACGAGTTCTTGGACGATGAAAGAAGGAATTCCGTCATCATCAATGCTAACCTCATAGAAGAACAGCGGGAAAGACTCCTGGAAGAGTTGAGGGGGCATAAAAGAGCAATCATATATTCAGTTGAGGACATAAAGGGACTAAACCCAGCCATGTGTATGCACAGGATAAACTTAGAAGAATCAGCAAGGCCATTGGTGCAATCTCAAAGGAAATTGAACTAAATGTTGAAGGAAGTAGTCAAGAAGGAAATATTGAAGGTATGTGATGCGGGGATCATATACCCAATAAGAGACGGCAAATGGGTGAACCCCATTCATGTAGTACCTAAAAAGGGTGGGTTGAATGTACTGAGAGGAGATAATGGTGATGAAGTTTCTATAAGAACTGTCACAGGTTGGAGAATGTGCATAGATTATAGAAAGCTAAACTTAGCCACAAAGACAGACCATTTCCCCTTACCATTTATTGATCAAGTCCTAGAAAGACTTGCCCACCACGATTACTTTTGCTTCTTAGATGGATATTCTAGATTCTATCAAGTCTCGATCCACCCTAAGGATCAGGAGAAGATGAAATTTACATGCATCTATGGCACGTACACCTTCAGAAGAATGCCTTTCGGCCTATGCAATGCTCCTGCAACTTTCTAGCGTTGCATGATTTCCATGTTCTCGAACTTTTTAGAAGACATAGTCGATGTGTTTATGGATGAATTCTCAGTTTATGGAACCGACTTCGATGCTTTCCTAAGAAACTTATCTTTAGTTCTGAAAAGATGTGAGGAGAAAATCTGGTCCTAAACTGGGAAAATACCACTTTATGGTTCAGAGTGGCATAGTCCTAGGACACAAAATCTCCAAGAAAGGCATTGAGGTGGATCTGAGAAAGATCAAAGCCATCTCCAAACTCCCGCAACCAAAGTCTGTGATGGGGTAAGGAGTTTCCTAGGCCATGTTGGGTATTACAGGAGGTTCATCAAAGACTTCTAAAAAATTCCAAAGCCCCTTTCAAATTTGCTGATCAAGGACGTAGTGTTTGAGTTCGATGATGAATGTTCAAGAGCTTTTGAGACCCTGAAGGAGGCTTTAACCTTTGCACCAATATTGCAAGCTCCAGACTGGGAGCTACCTTTTGAAATAATGTGCGACGCAAGTGACTATGCCATAGGTGTAGTCCTAGGGTAGAAGAAAGACCAAAAGCACCATGTCATCTGTTATGCCAGTCATATGTTGGACGAAGCCCAAGTGAACTACACCACCATCGAGAAGGAGATGTTAGCGATCATTTTCACATTTGATAAATTTCGATCATACCTTATAGGAACCAAGGTTAAGGTCTATACTAACCACAGAGCTATACGTTATCTAATACAAAAGAAGGACACCAAACCAAGACTGCTAAGGTGGGCCCTGCTGTTACAAGAATTTGATCATGAAATCGTTGATAAGAAAGGAAAAGAAAATGTGGTCTCAGACCACCTGTCTAGAATAGTTTTCGATGAAGAGAATCAGTTACCCGTGAATGACAATTATGCTGATGAAGCCTTGTTGATGGCTCAGTCTGATGAGCAGAGTTTGCTGTGGTTTGCATATATATGTAACTATCTGGCCTGTGACCAGCTGCCGCCAGACATACCATACAACCAGAAGAAGAAGCTTTTCTCCAATGTTAAGAACTATTACTGGGATGACCCACTGCTACTTAAGAGGTGTTCAGACAATCTGTATCGAAGGTGTATATTAGAGGAAGAAGTCCCATCAATCCTAAAAGAATGTCATTCTTCGTCGTATGGAGGACATCATAGTGGGGAGAGAACGGCTGCAAAAGTGCTCCAATCTGGGTTTTACTGGCCCACCCTGTTCAAGGACGTGACATCTTTTGTCAAGGCTCGCAAGGAATGCCAACTAACTGGAAATATTAGTAAGAGAAGTGAGATGCCTATGGCCGACTAGTTGGAAGTGGAAATCTTTTATGTTTGGGGAATAGACTACATGGGTCCTTTCTCGTCATCAAAAGGATACACGTACATTCTAGTAGTTGTTGACTATGTGTCAAAGTGGGTAGAGGTGGTAGCGACCCAAACTTGGGATTCTAAATCTGTGATCAATAAGCTATTTGAGAAAATCATTTTCCCACGCTTCGGAGTGCCTCGCACTGTCATAAGTGACGGGGGATCACATTTTGGAGAAAAGCAATTTGAGGCACTATTAAAGAAATATGGGGTAAAGCACAGAGTTGTTACACCCCATCATCCTCAAACCTCAAGACAAGTAGAGGTATCCAACCGATAGATTAAATAGATTCTGGAGAAAATGGTCATCCGCACTCAGAAGGATTGGTCTATGAAACTCGATGATTCTTTGTGGGCTTATAGGATAGCTTATAAAACACCAATAGGCACGATGTCGTATAGATTAATCTATGGTAAGTCCTGCCATCTACCTTTGGAGCTCGAGCATAAAGCCCTTTGGGCGATCAAGTTTCTAAACATGGACTTGGAGAAGGCAGGAAAAAAAGATTCCTACAGTTATAGGAGCTCAAGGAGCTGAGATTTCATGCTTATGAGAATGCGAAAATTTACAAACAAAGGACTAAGGTTTGGTATGACACCCACCTAAAGAACAAGGATGTTCATGAAGGTGATAAAGTGCTTCTCTTCAATTCATGCATCAAGCTCTTCCCTGGAAGCTTAGGACAAGATGGTCGGGCCCCTTCTCTATGGTAAAGATATACCCATTAGGAATGATGGAGATTTAAGGAGAGAAAATAGGAATTTTTAAGGTCAATGGCCATAGAGTAAAGAAATTTTATGAAGACGAGGCTTTTGTACGGAGGTCAGAAATTAATTTAGAGGAACCAGATCAACTACTCGAGAAAAGGAATGAGGAGCTGCCACATCCAGCTACGGAACCAAAGGAATGAAGAATTATGAAGTCTATCTAGAGACTTTAAAGCAAGTGCTTCTTGGGAGACAACCCAAGTTTTTGCTATTTCCTTAAGCTTTGTTTTCTCTACTCCTTTAATTTGATTAGTTTTCTACTCTTTTAAGTGCTGTACATATCTATCTCCTTTCAAATAGATTAATAGATTAAAGCAAAAAGTTTGTTTTGATCAAGTTCTCTAACCACAGTCTGGACCACAATCATAGTATAAACTTGCATCACGCAAGACCGCAACCCGCAGTGCCCATGACTAGACACCTCGACTGTGACCCGATGTCACCCTTAGAACAGAAGAGACCGTGACCCGCAGTCGTGCTTCAAGTACATTGTGATTGCGATCGTAATCATTCCTTATGATTGATGGATCGCGGTCACCCTACTATATATTCTAAAACCCCAGTTTGTCAGACTCTTTTCACTTCTAGCTTTCATGAATCTAAGATAAAGTCTGTTTCTCTGAAGAACCGCTCCACCGCGATCGACGACCCGCCGCTATAGCAAATTCACTGCCGCGCCAGCCTTCTATGATTTCACTATCTCATCCAACAAACAAGGTAACAGGAACCCCCCCTCTTACCGCTGATTCTTTGATTTCTATCCACTACCGTGTCATCATCGGTTTCGCCCCACACCCTGTGCTATTTTTCTTATTCGTCTGGTTGGCGGATATCTGTCACGCCGCCACTGGTTGCTCTTGCTATCCAGATACCCAAACCGCCCTAATGGCGACGTTTGCAAACAATAACTAAAAACCCTAAAAATGCTAATAATGGGGCAACCACCCGCCAATGAGCAGGTATACAATTAAAGAGCAAATTGACAGACGAAGAAGGGAAGCAGAATGGTTGAACCACGAAGACCGCGAGTCGCGGTCCATCTCCACTACAACTACGAATGCGGTATACTCATCAACCCTAACCCGATCACGGTGTTCGCTCAAGCTTTAGGTTCAAACTGTAGGTCGCGGTTTGGAAGAACGTTACTCGAAGTCGCGGTCCTTCAGACCGTGACCTGACCGAAACATAGAAGAAGACCACGATCCCACGACCGTGATTACAACCGCGACTGTGATCCCCTACTCATTTCACCATGACCGCGACCTCTTTCAGATACCGCGACCGTGGTGTCCTTTGAATTATTAACAAGACCGTGGGTCACGGTCCCTATATATACATTCTTAAACTTAATAATTAAAAATTTAGTTGAATACCTTCCCCAGATAATTGCAAGAAGAGTAGTCTTTGTTAAATCAATTATAAACTAATTCATTATTGAAACCTTATAGAATGTCTTCCTCAACGAATAGTGATCCCATCTATAGGAAAGCAACATCCTTGAAGGAAGCAGAAAAGATAGTGGAGAGCCTGACGACAAAACTAAAAAAGAACACCTCCCTGCTAGTGACCAAAAGGGTCGAGTTGCAATTGAAACTCGAGTAGTACCAAAGAATCTTGGGTCACCTGACACCGGAAGACTCCCGACAAGAAACGGAACAAAAAAAGCAGACAGAGACCTATGAGTACCAATAGGAGAGTCAGAGAGTTGAGTACAGGGGAAGAAGAGAAATGTTATGACCACATCTGAGCTTAATTGGTAAACTAGGGTTTACTTGGATGATTGTATGCTTAACTAAGTTTATCATTTTTAAAGCTTGATTAGTGATGGTTGTTAAGTTTTGATGTTTTAAATATAATGATAAGATTTAATCATAATTTGATTCACATAATTAGGGTTTAATATTTGGAAACCCTAATCGGCCCAAATTAGGGTTTTGATGACATATGAGTACATAATTTGATAAGTATAGTGTACCACTAAATGATTTTTAGTATTTTATGTGTAACTCTGATTGAATTCAAATTTGGATATGATTTGGATATCTCAAATGTGAACACTATTGAAAAGTATAAGAATTTTTGAAGAATGTTCTGACCTGTTTGTCGGTCAAGTTTCAAACTCGACCGATCATATTTTTAGATTGATATAGCAGTGAACTATTTGATTTTTAGTTATTTAGTGGTAACTCCAAATGATTTAAAATTTTAAATGGAGATCTAAAACTCAATTATAAACAACATGTTAAATTTTAATAATTTTTTTAATGCGTTTAGAACTTACCAGTAGACAAATTATAGTAACGTTTCTATGATAGAAAATTCAACTGAAATAAGAGAAAGTATAGTGAGGGGTCAATGTGCAATTGACCCAAGCAGGACAATTGCTCTATATGGTCAACCTAACACAAAATGATATATCATAATTCATGATTCAATCTAGAGAAATGAAATCCTAGAGAGAGAGGGAGAGTTAGGGTTTGAGAGGAGAAAGTGATGGAGATGTTGATCT
The DNA here is from genome assembly GCA_963693085.1 of Alisma plantago-aquatica. NCBI lineage: Eukaryota > Viridiplantae > Streptophyta > Magnoliopsida > Alismatales > Alismataceae > Alisma > Alisma plantago-aquatica. The sequence goes on from OY856413.1 coordinate 337,737,800, forward strand.
AGGGTTTTCGGTCTGAGGAATGATGAAATCAAGTAAGTTTAGCTTCTTTGCATAGACTTTAATGGTGAATCTTATCTCACATGTCCATATTTCGTCCCTCCTCTGATTTGATCCAAAATGGTATCAAAATTTCCCCTTTTCTCACTCTTTCGTCATAATCCCTCATTCTAGGGTTTCTGAGTTGAAAGGAAGAAGAATCAGGTGAATTGCTAGGGATTTGATATGAGATTGAGATTTTCAGATATGTGATATGTTTTAAGGTGTTTTCACACCTCAGGGTGAGTGGGAACTTCCTTTAAACAATATATTGCACAAAAATTGGTTAAATCATCCATAATCTTTAATTGCTTAGTATGCGACTACAAACCCAGAATTGTCTGTTTGATCTAAGTTGTTGCAAAATGATATGATATGGATTCTTCCTCTGTTTGGATGAATTCCAGATGATAAAATCATATTAAAAATGTATAAAATACATCCTAATGAGAATTCCCTAACTATTCACATAGGTTATAAGAGTAAACTAAAATATTGGGAATTTGTCTATGACAGAAATTGTTGTATAATTAAATAGAGAAATTTATTTATTTGGACCCCCTTGGTTATGAATGATTGTTTATCTGAATTCATAGTATACATAAGTCATATACTATCTTGGATTTCATTTAAGGTGAATAGTGTTTGTTTGATATCTCAGTAAAGAGAGTGAAACCCTAGATGCGAGGAAAGTTGGATATTTATGAATAGATATCGTGAAATGCATTTGAAGGGACTTTCTTGACATGATAGAATTTATTTATTCAATTTTATTCTTTGCATGATATCTCAATGAATGGCATGGAAACTTAAATTCAGCTCAGTTCCAAGGTTTCATACATATATTGATTGTATATGATCTAAGCAGTCTTTATTCAGTGAATGTTTATGTCGCATGAAATCCTTATGAGAGCCATGTGATAAGTGAATGAGGTAAATGAAACCCTAAGGATAGAGTGTTAAATTAATCAAGTATTGTGATATCAATGTTCTCAGTATGAGATGTGGTGATGCTTAACAGTTCAATTGCATGATTCTAGTGTATAAAGTGCCAAGTTGACATGTATTCTGTTTATTTAAGAATTTTAGTCGACATGTATGTATAATATGATGATTACTCAGAATATTACAGTGTTTTGAATATACTTCTATGCCATGTTTAGAATAATATACATGTTGTATTATAAACTTCAAATAAATAGACGCGGTACCGTATAGATACCAAAGTCAGGTATAAGTAAGGAAAAGATACAATATAGTAAGAGCTTTCCAAGAATAATAAATAATAGACTTAGGGGCCCTGAACACTGTAGAACCCCTATGAGAGGTCTGCGCCTTAGGGGTGAAATGACCTAACCCTGGCAGTGTCCAATATACGGGGGTCAGAATGTACTAACAGGTGGTATGGGGGATGAAGCCCTAGTGGAAGTCTCCTTAAAATACATAATGTAGTGTCCAACATCAATCAGAGATCCTGGTGGCACTAGAGTACTGAAAACCCAACATGTGGCTTGACTTCTGCTTGTGTGCTCAGGTTAGAGGACGAGTCCAATTTTACGGCCCACAAGTGTGCCGAGGCCAGAGTGCCATTTTTCCTGTTGCAGACCAGTGACGTTGTCAGGCTTAGCAATCCCGAGGTGTTAGCTAAGTCTTGTACGGTGAGATCGTAGTTCACTACGAGTCTTCATATGTAGAGTACACTGCATATGATCAGGGCATAAGCTAAAATATGATCATATAGGTTTAAAGAGTTTTTTATAAGTAAAAAGAGTTAAGAAAGATTTGAGTATAGTTTCGTAGTAGTTGTTCTTTAAATATAATATTAACATTCCCTCTTATTTTAACTGTATTGTTTTAGATCTGCTCAGTGTAGTAATTACTACATTTTATTCCAGTTTAATAAATTATCTATAGTATCCAGCCATATTTATGTTTGTCAATGATAAGACTCTTTAAATATTACTGTTGTTATAATTGATATCAGTTGCTTAAAGGTATATCTGTAATTATATTAGTACTTTAGATTGTTGCTTTGAAGTACTCATTCACTGAGCGAGTAGGCTCACCCCTCTACTTAAATTTTTTAGGAAAACCATGTGGACTTGAAGAAGGTCAAAGAATCAGAGTAGATCTACCACATGAGTTAAGTATGAGATTAGTTAAGTTCAGTCGGTCCCTATCAGTCTACGTCCTTGTATAGATGTGAGAGAGTTATAAATGATGTTTTGTATCTTTGATTCCTTGATAAGCTAATTATCATGTCGTATGTACATGGAAGTGTGAGAAACTAAATGAATGTATGGATGTGTATCATTAATGTTGAGATCATAATAGAGTAATAAAAGTTTAATTCTCTTGTAAAGTTTGTTTATGTGATTGAATGTGAGAAAACAAAAAGTTTGAAATAAAAAGGAAAAGTCGGGAGTGAACTTTGTATTAATTGTAATCCTCATAGTCATGCCCTAATCTCATTATTAGTGGTAATCGTGGGATGTGGGTGTGACAACTTGTTATTAGAGCTTAGGCTGAGTTGTCAGGGACCATTAAGTTAGTAAGTTAGAGTCATAAGTGTGGCAGATAGAAGATGTTATGATGTTAGCTCTGGGGATTTGAGTATTTGGATATCCTGGCCCGGTATCTGAGTACTTGGATCAACCAGTATCAAGCTACTCTGTCTATTCTTTCATGTATTCCCTGGCCAGGTATACAGTGGAAGAATGGGCTAGAGAGGAACCCTAGAAATTTTAGGGTTAGGAGACCGAAAAGTAATGAAGAAGTAAGATATTAAACATATATGTGATAAAACTCTTGCTTTATATTGCTTCTTTGATTGTAGATAAATAGAAATGCTCTTATATGTATGAATTCATAATATCAGTTTGTAGAATATATATTGTTCTTTTATATTTTTGTGTATCATGAAGTGTTTCAGTTATTATTTATATTCTTTGTATCAAGTAGACCATAAGTTATGTTTGAATGAGTTTTCCCTAAGTATATATTCTTTCCACATTTTTTTGAAATAAGTAGGAGCTTGTTAATCCTGAGTAGATCTTGGCTTCAGGACTATAGGTTCGGCCTGGTCTGGGTGGCAGGGTGTGTTACTGGGATCTAATGACTCCTATTAAGAAAAATATAATAAGAGTAGACCCTAGATAAATTAGACACACATCATAGTGAGAATGTACATACACTAAGATGTTGAAACATATGGGAAATATTAGAATATCTAAGAATCAGTTGGAACTGATATCCTAAGATCCAACTTTGGGGCCTCATATGAGAAACCCTTAATTGGGAATAAAGGAACATGACATAAGGTTCAGATTAATTTTAATGATTAGTATTATATGAACTTTAAATATGAAATATGGAAAAAAAATATATGAGAAAAGTATGTAAGGGCCAAGATAGTAAGAATCAATCATGAGGAATGGACTATATAATTGAGTATAATGTTTTTATGTACTCCAAAGCAAAGGGAAAATAGAAGAAAAGAGTTAAGCAGACAATAAGTAAATATAAGTGAAGAGTCTTCAAAAGAGTCAAAGTAAAGAGAATTAGATGAACATGTAAATCATAAGACTAGGAAAGAAACTAAGTTAAAACAAAGATAAATGTTGGAAATGATGAGCTTGATTAAGGAATGAGGGTTATGATATAATTGAGAGCATGGAATGTATACCTTTATTTTGAAGTTAATACATTCATCCTTACTACCTTTGGGATTCCAAGTGTCTATAGAATAACAAACTAGTTTCTAAAAGAGGAACAAAAGTGTATCTTAACAAATGAATAAGTCATACAAAGGTAGACTATATTTAGGAAGGAGAAAACTTGATTGAAAGAGAAACTATGTTTCACCCATGCATGATCCGTTTGATTTAAAATGAAGAATATGTAATGCATTAAACATGAGTTGAAACTAGTAGAGAGATTATTGATTTAGAATTTCAACTTCACATTAGTAGAAGGATAAAAAGAAATATGTGTGACATGGTATACATGATCATAAGGGAAAATGAGAAGTTAAAGATGGCAGGTGGAAGAGTAGTATATGGTAAGAGGATTATGGAAAGTAAGGAAGGGTTTGGAACATGGTGGAGTAATATAGATTATAAAAGAAAGAGGTTAGGAGATTTAATCAAGTGCTAGTTAGTCAAGTATCCTTGTTAATAACTAATTAAACCTACATATGAGAAATGTATTAAGGGAATGTTTAAATATAAGAATTCTAAACCTTAGACACTACTACAGAACATGCCTTTGTTGTCGGTTAATTAAGGCCTTTAGTGTCAGTTTCAAAGCGACACCCAAGTGGGCACCGCTAAAGGTCAACCCCTTTAGTGTCGGTTCCATAAGTGATGCCAAAACACTTCCCGCCACCGAAAATGTGCCAGTAATGGAACTATAGGCGTCGGTTATTTATGAAAACAGACACTAAAGTATGATTACAGACGTCGGTTATTAAAAAAAAATCGACACCCATATCCCTATCAGCACGACCGTGCTGCCTAGCCACAATAGGCGTCAGTTCCTGCCGACAACCGACGCCAGGAAGGGATAAAGACGTCAGTTTTTGGCTAACAACCGATGTTGTATGTCTTTTTTGTCGGTTTTATTCAAATAACCGACGCCTATGTTCTGATTTTTTTTCTTATCAGTTTGCAGGTCTGTTGTATGGCTGGTCAGTAGGATGCAAAACCTACAATTCAGTTCTAAATTGTAGGTTTACATCATCCATTGATATCATCCAACAACAGGCCACAAACCTACAAAATTAACAAGATCGATGGACAATATTATATATATGCGATTCACACACATGTATAAGCACATTTAATTCATAATTTTTTTCATCACACACATGTAGAAACTAATAGTTCCATTTCAAATTTCCTCCATTTTCACAGACATTTAACAACATGTACTTCCATTCATTTCATCTCTTTTCACATTCAGACACATGTAGAAACATTCATGTATTCATCTTCACATTCTCACATTCAGACATGTATATATAAAAGTTTCACATGTCATCAAATACAAAAAAAATTATGAGAACAAAGTTTAGAAATACAAATATAAGTAGTATATACCCATCATATGCAGCTTCCATAAGCAACTAAGAAGAAAATTTAGAAAAACAAACAACATGCATCTATTAATATAGACAAGTATAGATAGATGGACAACTAAATACTACACCAACATGGTCCCACATCAGTAACTTCGAGGCCTTTTCATTGTGGCAATCTTCTCCTAAAGTTCAGAAAAGAAAGTAGCTATGAGGATTGATTACTTTAAGACAAAAAGTGTAAACACAAAACAAGACAGGACAATTATATTTGTTAATTGGACCTACCGTGGTCTTTTTGATGATTGTGTTGTGTCACGGAGCTCCTCACTGTATTTAGACGAATTTGAACTGACAGGGGCCTCATCATCAGATTCATCCGACCTGATATAGTCCATTGTGCACTCATACCGCCTTAGATGATCGGGGGTCTCATTGTTGATGTTGGTTATCCAAACTTTGATGGTATTATGGCCAACTGGACGGAGAAAAAGCTTGTCGCTACGGCCCACTAGCATCTTTCTAATCCAATCACGCCAACCGGATTTTGATACAAGATTTCCTGCCAAATCATACTCAACCTCGATAACATGTGAAGAATTGCCAAAATTTAGGGTCACTTCACCAGGCCTGTAGTGTCTTCCATTTAGAAAACGCCAATGTTCGGGTATGGTTAGTTGGCTTAAGGAACGATCATCTAGGATGATGTTCAATTGTTCTTCATTAGGGAACGTTAACATTGGCATAGAGGCCCAGTTCATAGTGACTATTGTGGGTGGACAGAGACTGAAAAATATAAGTACTAACAATTGTAAGTATATATAACGATGTTATATATTTTCAAAAAAAAAGTATTAGACAGATACTGAAAAATATAAGTACTAATGGTTTATCTTGAAAAGAAAATGATAAGCACGTAAAAAATGATAAGCACGTCATACAACTTTGTATAATCTTTAGAGATACAATGAAATTGAAGGAATGGTTTATCTTTTATTTGACAAATTGTGTCTTGAAATAAGACACATAATCAAACTAAAGATATTGATGTGGAACTTTTTTCACACAAATACATTGAAATGAAGATGGTTCTACACTGAGAAAAAAAAAGGTATGGCACGATGAGTATGCCCTCTCCTTTCATTATTTTCAATTAATGATCCCACATATCCCACCCCTACCCTCCTCAAACCACCCTCCCACCTCACCCTCCCCCTCCCCTGGCCCTCCACCCTACCCCAACCCTATCCTCCTCCCACCCTACCACACCCCTCACCCTCCCCTGGCCCTCCACCCTACCCCAGCCCTACCCTCCTCCCACCATACCACTTACCCTCATTCATGCATAATTAACCCCAATTAATCAATATTAATCAAATACACAATCTTAGAGAAACTAAGTACACATCTAATTAATTAAGTTCATTAATGCATCATTAACCCTAATTATTGAATAGTAATCAACTATATGGTGACATCATTAATCCTATGTTCAAATCTAGTACTAATTAATTAACCACTCACCGCACTGGTGGATCGAACAAGATGTGGTGGCGGTGTCCGGAGGTGGAGGTGGCCAGGCTGGAGGTGAAGGTGGCTGGCGTTGGAGGTGCAGGCAGTGGCTAGTGGTGGCGACTGGAGCATCATCATCATCATCATCATCATCATCGTCATCGTCGTCATTGTCATCATTGTCATCATCATCATCATCGTCGTCGTCGTCATCATCATCATCATCATCGTCGTCATCATCATCATCATCATCGAAAAGAAAGAAAGAAATAAATAAAGAAAGCACTATCAATTAATTAAATTCATTCATGCATCATTAACCCTAATTTTGCCTCACGAAGGATATTTAGTCGTCAATTCTTTTCATCATTAACACAATCTTAGATAAACTAAGTACAAATATAATTAATTAACTAAGTACACAATCTAATTAATTAAGTACAAATCTAATTAATTAAGTTTATATCCTAAGTTTTATGTAACTTTATTTAATTTAGTTCATTCTTCTATTTGGGCTAGTTCATTCATGCATCATTAGCCAATATTAGTCAACTACACAATCTTGAAACATATACATTAGTGATTAACCTCAATGGAAATATATATATCACCAAGTAACCACAAATCAGTAGAAATCAATAAAACTCACCAAGTAAATGACTTGATCAATTGACTAAAGAAAAAATTCATACAATACATCGGATCACATAATGCATTTGTTGTATTCAAGACAAGGATATATGGATAAAATATACCTGGGGAACAACGGTGGTGAGTAGCTGGAGAACGGCGGTGGCGAGAAGATGCGGTGGCGAGCAGCTGGAGAATGACCGTGACAAGAAGAGGTGGCGGCGGCTAGAGAATGAAGGTGGCGAGCAGAGGCGGCACTGAGCAGCTAGAGAATGATAATGGCGAGCAGAGACGACGACGAGTAGCTGGAGAATGGAAAATGAGCAGAGGCAGCGACGAGAAGCTGGAGAATGGTGGCAAGCTAGAGATGATGCAGAGGTGATGGTGAGCTTTGATGCACTGACGGCGAATAGTGGGGAAGAGGAAAATCGCCAGAGCCCTAAGCGGCGAATAGTGGGGAAGAGGAAAATTGCCAGAGCCCTAAGCGGAGGTAGGGGGGAGGAAATCACAGTGAAACAGAGACTGCAGGGAGAGTCTATTTTGTGATTAAGTTAGATACTTCATGTCGGTTATAAGAAAACCCGACACCTATAGCAAACTACTCGTCGGTTGCCACTTAAAACCGACACCAATTTTGTAATTTGGGGGGGAAATTTTTTCACCGGGACAGCACGTGAAAACACATCGACGTCGGTTCGTCTACTAAAATCGACGACAAAAGTGGGCTCGATTTCTATCTCCTGAAAAACCTTTAGTCGTCGGTTCTTTGGTAAAAAGCTGACGCCGTATGTGAAATTTTGGAGGTAATTTTTTGCACTGGAATAATTGGATTTAGTGGGAAATTTTAGGCGGCAGTTTCTTACTGAGGAACCGACACTAAAGAAAAAGTGATACCCGTGTTTGGCCTCTCTTCATAGATATATGCCAGTTTGTGTATTCAACCGACGTTGTAGGGTTTAGGTGTCAGTTTCTTGTATACAACCGACGCATGTATATGTGACATTATAAGCCATTTCTGTAGTAGTGAGAATCATCTTCTCTTTCATATCTTTCTTATTGAGAGTAATGTGGGAATGAAGTGATAAGAAAATGAATCATATATGATGCATAACCACCATGGTAGAGACATCTAGTGAATGTAATAATGATATACAATATGATGATGAAACCCTAGCAGGGTAAATTGAGAATGTAATTTATTTGAATGGCCAAGTAAGAGAAAGGAAATTCAATTGATAAGATAAGGAAGACTTTAGTAAAACTTGTGATATCAAAAGTTTGAATTTCAAATTAAGGGAGCAAAGTCACATCACAATAACATCATGCTACTGATAAGGACCAAACCCTAGAATGTTTAGAGTTTTAGTAGTTCAAGGGATGTCACTAGTGATTTGACCTTGAATACTAGCATCTCTATAAAACAAGATCATGAGATTTGCACTATGAGAAGTAAACTAGCACTGATAGTAATCCATGGTTTAAAGGTAGCTGGTGCGTTTCCGCTAGAGGTGCAACACACTAGCCAATTTGACTCGACTAGATGCACCCCACGAGGTCAGAACACACGTGATGGGTTTTTGCTTTCGAAATTTATAAGACCTAAACTAACACACCTATGTCTACTAAAACAACTACACCCGCAAGCACACGGGGTCGTGTCGTAGTATAGGAAGGTGGCAAGTATAGGGTCGATCCACAGGGAAAAGAGGGGGTGCTAGAGCTAGGTTAGTTTTGCTGGGTTCCTACTGCAGAGACTAGGGTTAAGGGTTTAAAGGTGATTTGATTGTTAAACTACTATGAAGAAATAAGAAATTAACAACAAGAATGAAATCTATGTTAACCCTAGACTAGATTAAGACTAAGCAGGAAAGAAAGACTAAGCTAGGTATGAAAAGGAAAATTACACTAGGGCAAGCAAGAGAGAAGTAAAAGAGAAATTAAAGAGATACACTAGGTGTGAACAAGACAAGAGCAATGCAAGAAGCTAACTAAGCAGGTAAAGAGCTAACTAAGCTAAGAAAGCATAAAACTAGGGTTTTAAGCAATAAAGAGAGGTATGGGCTATTTAGGGGTATGAACTTATCACTTAAGTTGGGGGTGACATATGAACATTACGATTCCATTTTAGAGTCTAATGAATTAATTTAAGCTACTAACTGGCCATGGATATGCTAGGTTGTGCATAGGGGAACTAGTACCTAACACCCCCTACTACCCTTACGAGGCTCAATTGGGTTAGGGATTAGGTACAATTCAAGTAGAGTCTAATCAAGTCTAGGTTTCTATATTAGGCATTCCTAGGGCAATTATGGGTCGAGGGTAGTAATGGGGAGGTGAGATTAGGGTTTTGGACCCCAATTCCCCCACATTCTAGCCTTGAGAAGGCTCCATGCTAATTGCACTAGAATTACCTAATCTAGCTACTTAGATCTCTCACTTAGGTTTAGGGAGATTGATTAGGATGTAGGAAGATGGGAGGCAACCTAGGGATCCAAGAATTGGACCTAGGGGCAAATCCCAAAATTCACACATATAAGCAATTTGCCTAAATTCCTAGGTCATTCCACACACAAACCAACAAGAAATCCATGGAGAATGAGATGCAAATAGAATATAATCATTAACAAATGGAATTACAATGTTTACATGTCATTTCCCCCCAACATGGTATCAAAGTAACATAATTTCCCCCAAACAGCCCACCCACAGGGGCCTAGCTACTCATAGAAATGGAAAATACAAAAAGAGAGAAGAAAGAGGTAGAGGAAGCCATGGAGCTTGGTGTAGATGAAGCAATCCTCCTCTCCAGAAGCTGAAGGACGTCCTCCTCCCTCCTCCAAGGATGAAATGATTTGGAATGATGAAAGGAAGTGGATGGAAGGCTTAGATAGGGGGGGTTATGTGGTGGAAATGGTGAAATGGAGTGGATTTGAGGTGGATATGGAGTGGAATGGAGTGGGTGGTGATTTGGGGAGCTAGGAGGGGGTAGAAGGTATCTAGCCTCGTGCCTCAGCCACCACCTAGGTATATATTGGTGTCTAGGGGGTCTAGGGTTAAGTTAGGGGTAAAATGGGGAAAACAGTGGAAAACTAGGTGAGTTCTGTGAGTAGCACGGCCGTGGTGGGGCACCACGGCCATGGTGGGTAGGGGTGAGCATGACCGTGGTGGAGGAGAACGGCCGTGTTGGTTAAAATAGGCCAAATGTCAGGTTGATGACTGAAAATGCCACGACCGTGGTGGTCACCACGACCGTGGTGAACTGAGGGTAGCACGGCCGTTCTGGTCTACTGAGCCACGACCGTTTTGTGGAGCATGGTCGTTGTGTCTGTCACTGGCACAGCCGTTTTGTGTTGCACGGCCGTGCTACTCTCTGCTTCTGTTGGAGGTTGTCATGTTGATTTGTAAGTGGCTAGCACGGCCGTTTTGTGGTACCACGGCCGTGCTGGGTCCTGGATCAACACTTTGACTCAGTTCTTTGGATTTTCTTGGACATCTTTGCTTCAATTGATCTTTGGCCACTAGGGGTAGGTCGAGGGGGCCTCGAACTTCACTTTGGGTCTCTCCAAGGGCATAGGAACCCTAGGATCACTCCCTCTCTCTCTCTTCCATCAAGTGTGGTCCAAATGCCTGAAAAACATGCAAATAATGTCCATAAGTGCATATCATACAAATAAGCATATTGGGAGGAATGACATGCAATCTAACAAGTATAGATGTGATTGAAGAGCAAAAAGACACAATATGAAGCCCTAAAATAGGGCTGCATCACCACCCCAAACTTGAAACATACTTGTCCTCAAGTATGCTCGAACTCAATCTCTCTACAAAACTTCCATAAAAAGAAAAGGCATATGCAATGTAAAAGATGATTATTGCTGAATGGGATCAAAGATGACTGAGTGCATGCATTTCACCTCTCTCCTCTCCTACTTTCACAATCCAATCATGAAAAGAGCACAAAGCACATGAACTTAAAATATAGCACATAGAATACACAAGTTATCCATACTTCTTCCATTACGTTCCGGGTAAACTGTTTCATGATGGTGTTAATCAAAGATGACTAGGAGTGTTGTTTCACCTTTATTTCAAATCATACCAAATGACCCACGTGGCTGCAGAAAAAGGAAAAATGAGCTAAGTTTGATGCTTCTTAGCTCAATGGGCATGGAAGTGGAAGAAAGGGTTGCAGTAAGATTTTTGGAGCATCCTTTTATTTTATTTTTGCTTTTCTTTTTTTTTTTCTTTTCTTTTTCTTTGCCCTTGGTGTAGATAGGGAATATGGTGGATAGAGTGAAGCGGGGAGGTAGAGATGTGGCCACAACTTTTAGAGGTGGCCAAGGCTGACTATGTGCACTAAAGCATCTTTTTATGAGGCAGAGGGGTATGAAGATGGTGGAAGAAGAATCAGATCAAAGAGGGGCCATTGGTATGATTCTCCACATAAGACATCATGCATGAAAATTAATCCAATACTTCATCCTAGATATCACACCACATGAATGAACAAGATGAAATTGATATATCAAACAAGTGATTCCACAAATACTAAGCGTTCAAAGCTTGCTCAAGTTCACAATTCAGCCAAATCAATCACAATCATGAGAGAGGTGATGCAATGTAAAAAGTCAAACATTGATACCACTTATCAACAAACAATGAAAAGTCACTTGCATTTGTCAAAGGTCATCATTTTTAATCCAAAAAGTAGAGATTGGGTTGAAACACACTTTTAGACAAGAAATCTAAAATTTGGGAAAAATTGGCCAAAATGGTGCCAAGTTGCCTCCAATCACATGTAAACGTATATTATTGAACTTAAAACAGAAAATAAGCAAATCCTAACTAAAACATGCAAAAATTACCAAAAATCTACATGATATGCAATGCATGGCAAAAAGAGAAAAATATTTGAAAATTAAGCAAAAATGACAAGAAAGTAAACTACATGGCATGCAGGTATGCAAAGCAGTAAACTCCTAAGCTAGAAAGCAAAACAAGCAAAAATGTGAAAAACAACAAACAAAGAGTAAATAGCAGGTGAGATACAAAAAGAGTGAAAATGAATGAGGGCATACCGCCCTACCACCCCAAACTTTTGAATCATGTTGTCCTCAGCATGACACTAAAGTCTAGGATGATAGGGTAGACGATCACTGTGGTGGTGGTGGAGGTGATCCTCCCTTTCTATAATAGTCGCCCCAGTAGTCTGACTGTGGAGGCAGATAGCTGTCCTGAAAAGCTGATAAAGAACTCCACCAGTCTTCACCCCATTGTGGGTTCCTCTGGGCCTGGGCATTGTGAAACTGATAAAGGTGGTTGACCTGGTAATGCATCTGCTGATGGTCCAACAACATGGCATCCTGTGTCCTTTGGAATCCCTCCTGGGCCAGTAGAATTCTGTCTTGCGTCGCCTAAATGCCTTCCAGCTGTGCATGAATGGTACCCATATCATATGCATTCACCGAAGGCTGCTGTGGCTCTGATGCTCCCATCCTTTCTTCTCTTTGCCTCATCTATCTTGCCGCTCTTTCCTCTATCATCCACCTCTACTCATCCGCCTGTGAAGGCTCTCCTAGACCCCCAGTAAATATCACTTCAGGGATTTCCTCCCCTCTCGGGTTCTCCTCCTCGTACCTCCTCAATTTTTCCAAAAAATATGGCGTTGGTCCATATTGTGCCATGAGGGGTGGAGTATGGTAAGGCAGCTCCAATGTGACTCCTGGGTAAGGTGGGTTGATTTGGTAAATGATCTTCTGATCTGTAACTGTAATCATGGACAAGCGAGCCAAGTAGTGCAAATCAACCAACTTGCCACCATCTGCCCTGTCATGTCATGTCCCAAGGCAGTGGCTATGGATGTCACAATCCCTCCCATTACAAATGGATTTGTACTCTTGGACGGGATTGTCCTCATGTGATCAATTAGTAGTGCCCCCAGGTTCACATGCCTATCCTTGGTCATCCAACCAAGCAAAAATGATCTTTGTTGGTGCAGTTGCCTTGATTTTCGTACCTACTAAAGATGGTGTTTGCTAACACCTTCTGAACATAGCGGAGAAATGGGCTATGAATACCACTTGTCTTTGACTTCCCTGCTACAAATGTACTTTGGCCGGTGAAGCATTTCCACATGGCTGGATATGTAGAACTAGAGTCATTCTCTGTCCTTTCTCCGTCTAGGAGGGCTGCCATCTCCCCACTTGGGGCAAAGATCTGATTTAGCATCTGCGAGGTTATCTTCCACCTCTTATCCCCAATTGTTACCTTAATTGCATTCTCACCATCATTGGTTGCTTTCTCTAGAGTGGCGAAGAACTGCTGGGTAAGCTCAATGTAGGACTCCTGTTGCAATGTCAAAATCTCAAACAGCCCCATTTTCTCCATCAATCCCTGAAAATAGGCGTAGAAACCCATCGCCTCCATCGTTGCTTGGCATGCATATCGAGTTGCTAAAACTCTACGTGTCAAGCACCCCGGGTGCTTAGGTGCCTTTGCCCTGCCAGTGGTGACCTCAGGCTGTGGAAGCGGGTGCTGTGGCGGAACCTCGTGCTGCTCAGAATCAGGCATCTCTGCATCATCTTCATCATCTAATACAAGTCGTCGACGTGGTCGCGACCGTGGCTCAGGCTGCGGCTGTACCGCCAAAGAGACGGACGGTCGTGCGACTGAAACTGAAAGTCGTGTAGCGGTAGCGGAGGGTCTCTCAGATGAGACGGATGGCCAGGAGGCGGACGGCGGTAGCTGCGAAGAAGATGGTGTCCCTCGGTGTGGCTGTTTGGGGGCTTCTTCAATGATAGGATCCACTATGGCATCCAAATCGGCCTCTGTCAACCAGGGGTGGTTGTTCCTTAATTTCCATTGATAAGCAATGATGCCCTGGTCTTCTCTACTGCTCTCTTTGCAAAGTTATTCATTTTTACTCGAAAAATGAAGTGGAGTTAGAAAATTTCATATTTCTCCAAAGAACGGGGCTGTTGGGACGGAATGGAGAGAAAGTGGTGCGTTTGTGGATGAAAATTGGTGAAATCTGGAGATTAAGCTAGTGGAAATGGTGGGGGAATGATTGGGAATAGTTTGTGAGTGATTTGGTGAGGATTCGAGGGCTGGAATAGGTGGGGCGGAGTGCTGCACAGTCGCTAGGGCGCGGAGCACGACCGTTCTGTTCTTCAGAGAAATGAGCAAGTGAATAGAAATTTTGCAAATTCTGACTTAAAGTTGTTGGAATCGGGCTGCGGCACGGCCGTTCTGCACGACACGGCCATGGTGGCTTAGTGTACCACGACCGTGCTGCCTTACACGACCGTTCTACCCTGGTTCTATACTTGGGTGATTTTCTGAATTTCTAACGATTTCTTTGTTGAATGTGAGTGCACCACCACGGCCGTGGTGTGTACTGTAACAACAGTATAACACTCAAATCTTGTTCAAACATCAAAACTTTGATCTCAAGTTGATATTCTATTGATTCTTTGTCAAAATTTCATCTATTCTTCTTCATTTGACTCTGTTCTCACCTACACATATCAAAACTATACAAAAACTATCAAATTCAAGTGTGTGTGTGTGCTTTCTTAGAAAAATGTAAAAACAAAGAAAAAGTATCAAAAGTGTAGATTGGGTCAAAAATTCCCAAACCTAGGTGGGCTGCCTCCCACAAGCGCTGAGTTTCTTGCCTTCAGCTAGGCTTCTTGGTGATTCTTCATTCATTCATCTGTTTGGCATTCCCATGTGTCCATTCTTGCAAAACATACATACTTCCTTTGCACTCAATCTATTTTCCTCTTCCCTTTAATCACAATAATCATCATTAACTTCTTCACCTTGATGTCCTTCTCTCAAATGCCCATTTGGACTTGTGAAGTGATCATGTCCAATATCCCTATCTCGGACTCGCTGGGTTGGGCTCTTGTACATGTTGATGTTGATCTTCATGTCCATAAATGAGACTGCCATAGTGCCACTGCGTACATGAATGTCGGCATCAGCTGTAGATACGAATGGCCTCCCCAAGATGATGGGAATCTTCCTATCCTCCGGCTCCATATCAAGTACAATGAAATCCGCCGGGAACACCACACCTTTTTCTTTGTTTATCATCACCAAGACATCATCCACTCTACCTCTAGGCACTTTTATTGATCTATCCACCAACTGGAGAGTGCAATGTGTCAGCTTCAATTTGCCTAAGCCCAGCTCAACATAGACATGATATGGCATCAAATTCACACTAGATACCAAATCAAGTAAGGACCTATCTATGCGATGTCCCCCTATGTAACTAGGTATGAGTGGGGCTCCTGGGTCCTTTCTCTTTACGGGAAGTGAGTGTTGTATGATGGAGCTCACTTTTTCAGTCAATCTCACCTTCTTTGAAATCCTCCCCGTTGACCTTCTTTTCACAGTGCATAGGTTCTTGAGGAACTTGGCATATGATGGGATTTTCTTGATAGCATCCAAAAGTGGAACGTCCACCTTTACTTGGCGAAACACCTCAAGAATATCAACATTGTGCTTTTGCCTCCTTTTCAATTCTGGTGGCTCATCTAGTGCTTCTACAAATGGAGGATCACTAGTTTTTTCCGCACTTACATGAACATGAGGCGGAACGCTAGGGATGGTAGGACCTGCAAAAGGGATATGTGGTGGATCACATGGAATCCCAAACTCAACATGCGACATCACAACATCATCTTCAGCAATATCAATCATAGTATCACCACTTGGCTGCCTTTGCTTTGCTTTATCAACCTTTCTTTGACTTGCAGGCTTCTCAGGAGTTTTTCCACTCCTTAGAACTATCACAGCACTACCTTGCTCATGATGGGGAGGGGGAGCATGTTGTGACTGTGGAGGAGGTGGAGGTGGAACTTGGGGTTGAAATTGAGGTGGAGAAGAGAATTGAGGGGGAGGAGAGAATTGGAGTTGGAAAGTGAAGTTTTGGGAAAATTGAGGTGGTGAAGGTGGTGGAGGAGTGTAAGGCTGGGGATAGCCTTGGAAGGAGTGAATGGGATGCACTTGCATGGGGGGTGGAATATAGAAAACTTGTGAAGAGGGCATGGGTCCACTTGCTTCATGGTGGCTCACGATGGGTCTTGAAGACAATTTTTCTTCTTGGAGAGCAATTATGGAAGATAGCTGCTCTATTCTCTCTTCTAACCTTGCAACATCTCTTTGAACATTATCAAACACTTTCAATCTAGAAAGAACCTCTTCCTCAAACCTTGAGATGTATGTGGGACTTTGTGGTTCCTGGTAGCTATAGGAGTGAGGTGTCTTTTTTTCTTCCCCATAGAACTCAATAGAATTGACCAGGTGGCAAGGAGAATTTGTCACCTGGTTCTTCATGAGGCTCACCATGTCACCAAGAATCTTCATTACTTGCAGGTTTGAGTCATCATGAGTAGGGGGTGTCACACCAAAGGCATACCCTCTTTCACTCATCATGCTAGAAGCTCGAATTCTTAATCCTTCAGCCAACTGCTCAAACAAAGGCCATATCTCCTCAGGTGGCCTAGCCATGAAAACTCCTCTATAAGAAGAGTCCACTGCATCTTGGTCCTTTAGAGACAAACCGGAATAGAATGATTGAACTAGCTGCCACAAAGGGATCTCATGGTGCGGGCACTCTCTCAAAAGCTTCTTAAATCTCTCCCATGCATTATGAAACTGCTCATAGCCCATTTGACTAAAACTTGTCATGGCACGCCGCATTTGTGTCAACCTTGCTATAGAGTAGAATTGTCTCAAGAAAGCATTCTTCATTGTTTCCCAACTCATGATGTCCTTTCTTGAGTCATACCAGTCTTTAGCTCTATCTTTGAGGGAGAAAGAGAACAAGGTCAACCGAATTGTATCATCACTAGCCGTCGATGTCCTGAAGGTGGAGCAAACTTCAAGAAAGGAGTCCAAGTGCTTGTAGGGGTTCTCATTCTCTGATCCGTAGAAGATGGGAAGGAGCCCAAGAAGACCTGGAGGAATAGAGAATTGCTCCCCTGGCATTTGATCAACCCTTCTAGCAATTGGTGATTTGTAGTTGCTAGGCATGAAGTAGTCTTGAAGCGGCTTGTGAGGTGCATTTTGGTCTTCCATCTTGTTTCCTCCCGAATGGCTTGTCACATGCACAAAGCACAAACCAAACAAAAGAAAGCAAGTTAGTAAACCAATATACACAAGAAATGTAAAGAAAAATGAATAAAGAATAGCAATGATGAGGGCAGTAGGAAAAGTCAAAGCAAAACTAACTAGCTAGGTCGAGCGCCTCTAATCCCCAGAAATGGAGCCAGAAAGCTTGGTGCGTTTCCGCTAGAGGTGCAACACACTAGCCGATTTGACTCAACTAGATGCGCCCCACGAGGTCGGAACACACATGATGGGTTTTTGCTTTTGAAATTTATAAGACCTAAACTCACACACCTACGTCTACTAAAACAACTACACCTGTAAGTGCATGGGGACGTGTCATAGTATAGGAAGGTGGCAACTACAGGGTCGATCCATAGGGAAAAGAGGGGGCGCTAGAGCTAGGTTAGTTTTGTTGGGTTCCTACTACAGAGACTAGGGTTAAGGGTTTAAAGGTGATTTGATTGTTAAACTACTATGAACAAACAAGCAATTAACGACAAGAATGAAATATGTTAACCCTAGACTAGATTAAGACTAAGCAGGAAAGAAAGACTAAGCTAGGTATGAAAAGACAAATTACACTAGGGCAAGAAAGAGAGAAGTAAAAGAGCAATTAAAGAGCTACACTAGGCATGAACAAGACAAGAGCTATTCAAGAAGCTAACTAAGCAGGTAAAGAGCTAACTAAGCTAAGAAAGCATAAAACTAGGGTTTTAAGCAATAAAGAGAGGTATGGGCTGTTTAGGGGTATGAACTTATCACTTAAGTTGGGGGGTGACATATGAACATTATGATTCCATTTAGATTATCCAAACCAAACAACAAGTTAGAGTCTAATGAATTAACCTAAGCTACTAACTGGCCATGGATATGCTAGGTTGTGCATAGGGGAACTAGTCCCTAACACCCCCTACTACCCTTACGAGGCTCAATTGGGTTAGGGATTAGGTACAATTCAAGTAGAGTCTAATCAAGTCTAGGTTTATAGATTAGGCATTCCTAGGGCAATTACGGGTCAAGGGTAGTAATGGGGAGGTGAGATTAGGGTTTTGGACCCCAATTCCCCCACATTCTAGCCTTGAGAAGGCTCCATGCTAATTGCACTCGAATTACCTAATCTAGATACTTAGATCTCTCACCTAGGTTTAGTGAGATTGATTAGGATGTAGGAAGATAGGAGGCAACCTAGGGATCCAAGAATTGGACCTAGGGGCAAATCCCAAAATTCACACATATAAGCAATTTGCCTAAATTCCTAGGTCATTCCACACACAAACCAACAAGCAATCCATGGAGAATGAGATGCAAATAGAATATAATCATTAACAAATGGAATTACAATGTTTACATGTCATTTTCTCCCAACATGGTATCAAAGTAACATAATTTCCCCCAAACAGCCCACCCACAGGGGCCTAACTACTCATAGAAATGGAAAATACAAAAAGAGAGAAAAAAAAGAGGTAGAAGAAGCCATGGAGCTCGGTGTAGATGAAGCAATCCTCCTCTCCAACAGTTGTAGGATGTCCTCCTCCCTCCTCCAAGGATGAAATGATGTGGAATGATGAAAGGAAGTGGATGGAAGGCTTAGATATGGGGGGTTATGTGGTGGAAATGGTGAAATGGAGTGTATTTGAGGTGGATATGGAGTGGAATGGAGTGGGTGGAGATTTGGGGAGCTAGGAGGGGGTAGAAGGTAGCTAGCCTCGTGCCCCAACCACCACCTAGGTATATATAGGTGTCTAGGGGGTCTAGGGTTAAGTTAAGGGTAAAATGGGGAAAACAGTGGAAAACTAGGTGAGTTCTATGAGTAGCACGACCGTGGTGGGTAGGGGTGAGCATGGCCGTGGTGGAGGAGAATGGCCGTGTTGGTTAAAATAGGCCAAATGTCAGGCTGATGACTGAAAATGCCACGACCGTGGTGAACTGAGGGTAGCACGGTCGTTTTGTGCTGCACGACCGTTCTGGTCTACTGAGCCACGACCATTTTGTGGAGCACGGTCGTGGTGTCTGTCACAGGCACGACCATTTTGAGCTGCACGGCCGTGCTGCTCTCTTCTTATGTTGGAGGTTGTCATGTTGATTTGTAAGTGGCTAACACGGCCGTTTTGTGGTAACCGTGTTGGGTCCTGGATCAGCACTTTGACTCGGTTCTTTGGCTTTTCTTGGACATCTTTGCTTCAATTGATCTTTGGCCACTAGGGGTAGGTCGAGGGGGCCTCAGACTTCACTTTGGGTCTCTCCAAGGGTAGAGGAACCCTAGGATCACTCCTTCTCTCTCTCTTCCATCAAGTGTGGTCCAAATGCCTGAAAACATGCAAATAATGTCCATAAGTGCATTTCATACAAATAAGCATATTGGGAGGAATGACATGCAATCTTACAAGTATAGATGTGATTGAAGAGCAAAAAGACACAAGATGAAGCCCTAAAATAGGGCTGCATCAGTAGCTAATCTGAAAGGTAGATAAACAATATGGAAATGATTTAGAGCAAAGGATAAGAAATAGATTTGAAATATAAGAGGTGATTTTTTGAACAAAAGGAGAAATACAATAAGAGTGAAGTGCGATATGAAATAAATTCTTACAGTGATAGAAAGAATGATGAATAATCTATTCTTACCTTGTATGTTTCAATTTTAGGGATGTTTAACCTACATGATTAAAATGAGAAGGATAAGTAGCAAAAAGTAAGTAGTAGTGAATGAGGAGAGTGATAAGAGATAATAATAGCTTTTAGTAATATGTGAATTTGTTTTCAGAAGTAAATTTGTTGAAGGTATACTAAGGGATGTAAATTTGTTTACATATGATTTCAGTTGTACATGTGCAAGCAATATGTTAATTAAAGGTGTCTGATAGTTTAAGTCATTCATACTAGTAATTCATCTTAGTATTATACAATTTCGGTATGGTGATATGGGTTGAATGATGATGGAATAAATGGAGGGTTACCCTGAATAAGGTAGTCTTACCTATTAACTCATATGAATAGAAGGGATGATAACCATATTGTATTGATATGTAACCCTAATGATGTATAGCTTGTTATATCTATCTTTAATATAACTAAGAGATGGTAATTGGGTATGAATAGTCCTTGAATGACTAATACAATCATGGAGTACTCTGTTACTGTTGTTGAAACCCTAGTATGCTATAACCTGATGGTTATACCTTGAATTATGTGTGGGTTCCTACTTGAGAATAGTATGGAATGTGATGGTAATGCTTCACCTTATGCATCCATGATCCAATGGGGATGTCATGAGTAGTATTGTACAATTGTTGTTGAATCTAGTCTTTCAGCTCAAGATTGTTTTTCTATTTGAGTAGCACAATAGTAAAAATTCAAAACAATAGTACATATTGAGCCATATGAATTGAGATATTTGGATCAGATTATCAATATTGAGGTAACACCTCAAGAGTATGAAAATATTAAAATGGTTGTTTCTCTCTCTATCCTATGATTTATTGTGGCATAGAGAATTCATTGGATATAATTGGGACTGTTTCAAACATGTTGTGATTAGAAAAGAAATAAAGGACTTAATGTTGAAAGATACATTCAAGTATGAAATATAAGAATATAATGACATGTACGATATCAAAAGCTTAAAATAAACCTTGAAAGTACTTTGCTTTCATATTTATGTTTCGGGGGTGAAACCTTTTTAAGGGGGAGAATTGTTATGACCGCATCTGAGCTTAATTGGTAAACTAGGGTTTACTTGGATAATTGTATGCTTAACTAAGTTGATCATTTCTAAAGCTTGATTAGTGATGGTTGTTAAGTTTTAATGTTTTAAATATAATGAGAATATTTAATCATACTTTGATTCAAATAATTAGGGTTTAAGATTTGGAAACCCTAATCGACCCAAATTAGAGTTTTGATGACATATGAATACATAATTTGATAAGTATAGTGTCTCACTAAATGATTTTTAATATTTTATATGTAAATATGATTGAATTAAAATTTGGATATGATTTGGATATCTCAAATGTGAACACTATTTAAAAATATAAGAATTTTTAAAGAATGTTCTCACCTATTTGTTGGTTGAGTTTCAAAATCGACTGATCATATTTTCATACTGATATAGCAGTTAACTATTTGATTTTAATTATTTATTGGTAACTCCAAATGATTTGAAATTTTAACTATATGTCTGAAACTCAATTATAAACAACATGTTAAATTTTCATAATTTTTGGATGTGTTTAGAACTTACTAGTAGATGAATTACAGTAACATTTCTATGATAGAAAATTCAGCTGAAATAAGAGAAAGTATAGTGAGGGGTCAATGTGCAATTGACCCAAGCAGCTCAATTGCTCTATATGGTCAACTTGACACACAAGGAGATCTCATAATTCTTAATTCAATCTAGAGAAGCAAAATCCTATAGAGATAGGGAGAGTTAGGGTTTGAGAGGAGAAAGTGATGGAGATGTTGATCTAGGGTTTTGCAGTCTGAGGAATGATGAAATCTAGTAAGTTTAGCTTCTTTGCATAGACTTTAATGGTGAATCTTCTCTCACATGTCAATATTTCGTCCCTCCTATGATTTGATCCAAAATGGTATCAAAAATTCCCCTTTTCTCACTCTTTCTTCATAATCCCTCATTTCTAGGGTTTTAGAGTTGAAAGGAAGAAGAATCGGGTGAATTGCTAGGGATTTGATATGAGATCGATATTTTTCAATATGGGATACATTTTTAAGGTGTTTTCACACCTTAGGGTGAGTGGGAACTTCCTTTAAATAGTATATTGCATGAAAATTGGTTAAATCATCCATAATCTTTAATTGCTTAATATGCGACTACAAACCCTGAATTGTCTGTTTGATCTAAGTTGTTGTAAAATGATATGATATGGATTCTTCCTCTGTTTGGATGAATTTCATATGATAAAATCATATTATAAATGTATACAATACATCCTAATGAGAATTCCCTAAGTATTCGCAGAGGTTATAAGAGTAAACTAAAATATAAGGAATTTGTCTATGACTGAAATTGTTATATAAACAAATAGAGAAATTTATTTATCTGGATCCCCTTGGTTATGAATGATTGTTTATCTAAATTCATAGTACACATAAGTCAAATACTATCTTGAATTTCATTTAAGGTGAATAGTGTTTGTTTGATATCTCAGTAAAGAGGGTGAAACCCTAGATGCGAGGAAAGTTAGATATTTACGAATAGATATCGTGAAATCTATTTGAAGGGATTTTCTTGACATGATAGACTTAATTTATTCAATTTTATTCTTGATGCATGATATCTCAGTGAATGGCATGGAAACCTAAGTTCAGCTCAGTTCCAAGGTTTCATACATATATTGATTGTATATGATTTAAGCAGTCTTTATTCAGTGAATGTTTATGTCGTATGAAATCCTTATGAGAGCCATGTGATAAGTGAATGAAGTAAATGAAACCCTAAGGATAGGGTGTTTAATGAATCAAGTATTGTGATATCAATGTTCTCAGTATGAGATGTGGTGATGCTTAATAGTTCAATTGCATGATTCTATTGTATAAAGTTCCAAGTTGACATGTATTCTGTTTATTTAAGAATTTTAGTCTGCCTGTATGTATAGTATGATGATTACTCAGAATATTGCAGTGTTTTCAATATACTTCTCTGCCAAGTTTAGAATGATATACATGTTGTATTATAAACTTCAAATAAATAGACGTGGTACCATAGAGATACCAAAGTCAAGTATAAGTAAGGAAAAGATACAATATAGTAAGAGATTTCCAAGAATAATAAAATAATAGACTTAGGGGCCTTAAACACCGTAGAACCCCTATGAGAGGTATGCACCTTAGGGGTGAAATGACCTAACCTTGGCAGTGTCCAGTATACGGGGGTCAGAACTTACTAACATGTGGTACGGGGGACGAAGCCCTAGTGGAAGTCTCCTTAAAATACATAATGTAGTGTCCAACATCAACCAGAGATCATGGTGGCACCAGAGTACAGAAAAGACAATAGGTGGCTTGACTCTCTTCCTGTGTGCTCCGATTAGAGGACGATTCCAGTTTTAAGGCCCACAGGTATGCCGAGGCCAGAGTGCCATTTTTCATATTGTAGACCAGTGACGTTGTCAGGCTTAGCAATCCCGGGATGTCAGCTAAGTCTTGTACGGTGATATCGTAGTTCACTACGAGTCTTCATATGTAGAGTACACTGCATATGATCAGGGCATAAGCTAAAATATGATCATATATATTTAAAGAGTTTCTTATTAGTAAAAAGAGTTAAGAAAGATTTGAATACAGTTTCATAGTAGTTGTTCTTTAAATATAATATTTACATTCCTTGTTATTTTAATTGTATTGTTTTAGATCTGCTCAATGTAGTAATTACTGTATTTCATTCCAGTTTAATAAATTATCTAGAGTATCCTGCCATATTTATGTTTGTCAGTGATTAGACTCTTTAAATATTACTGTTGTTATAATTGATATCAGTTGCTTAAAGGTATATCTGTAATTATATCAGTGCTTTAGATTGTTTCTTTGAAGTACTCATTCACCGAGCGAGTAAGCTCACCCCTCTACTGAAATTTTTTAGGAAAACCACGTGGACTTGAAGAAGGTCAAAGAATCAGAGTAGATCTACCACATGAGTTAAGTATGAGATTAGTAAAGTTCAGTTTGTCCCTGTCACTCTAGGTCCTTGTATAGATGTGAGAGAGTTATAAATGATATTTTGTATCTTTGATTCCTTGATAAGAGAGAATGTATCTGATTATCATGTCATATGTACATGGAAGTGTGAGAAACAGAATGAATGTATGGATGTGTATCATTAATGTTCAGATCATAATAGAGTAATAAAAGTTTAATTCTCTTATAAAGTTTGTTTATGTGATTGAATGCGAGAAAACAAAGAGTTTGAAATAAAAAGGAAAAGTCAGGAGTGATTTTTTTATTAAGTGTAATCCTCATAGTCATGCCATAATATCATGATTAGTAGTAATCGTGGGATGTGGGTGTGATAAGAAAGGCTGCACCCAAGAGAGCCAAGAGCAGCAAAAAGACAAAACCATTAGTTGTTGAGAAGCCGAGGGAGCAGGAGGCAAGCAAGGACAAAGAAGTCACAGGGGAGACAACAGTTGAATCCGACGAACCTCTTTCATGCCAAGGAGCCTCGTACACCAGTCCACTTATGACTGGATGTACCAGCACAAGGAATTCAGCCTGACCCGTTACCTGAACGTAGTAGATTTTAAGAAGATATGAATCTACGACAGGGTGGTCAAATTCCTAGAAGGTGCAAATTTATGCACCTTGTGCACGTCCGATGCCAAGACCTACAAAAAGTTGACTGTAGAGTTCCTATCTTCGCTAAAGAAGGTCACCACTAGTAGTGAGACAAGAAAGGCAGGCGGCAGAGATTATGAACTACAAATAAGGCTAGGAGGCGAGTCTTACATGATCACGGAGGCAATATTGAACAAGATTTTTATGAAGACAGAGGAAGAAGCAAAATCCTACTCCACCGCCCCAAGTGAAAAAGAATCAGTCACCTATGAGAGCAATCAATTGTGGGAAGAGCTGACTGGAGAAGAGGAGCACAACTCAAAGAACTCTAAGGCATTGCTGAATACCTCATGCTTCATCCGTACAGTCCAAAAAATTACAACCTATGCAATTTACACGAGGTCAGAAACGGAAACATTTGGCAAAGGATATCTATTCCTAATTTGGTCGATGATAAATAGAAAGTCGGTAAATATCAGAAAGATATTAATTGAGTGTTTATCCACAAAAGTAGGAGGGGAAGCAAAAAGGAACTCTACATACTGCATGGGTGGCCAGATAACGAAGATTGTTGAATACTTAATGGATGCAGAAGAGGTCCTGAAGTATAAGGAAATGGAGGGATAATAAAGGATAGACATCGAGTCCCTTATCAGCATGGGTATCCTGGCACAGAAGGGGTAGAGACTGTACTTCAGGAAAAGCGGGACAAAGAGGCTCCTTCCCCTTCCAGAATTGGTGTTCTGTGATGCCCACAAGTTGTGGCCAACCCATGACGACATTGAAAAGATGCTTCGGGGTACTACGAACCGACACTAAACTAGAAATTACAACTGCGGAAAGCAGTACCCCAGCTAAAATGAAGGAGAAAATGAGTACAAAGTTGCAGAAGAAATTGGCAGTGCAAAAGAAAAGAAAGACATCAGAAGCAATTGCACAGCCAACTGAAAAGACCAAAACTGTAGAACAACCCACCCCCATGACTCCCCCTTCAGAAGAACCAATGGGTAATGCAGAACCCACGCCTCTAGAGCCACACAATGAAGAAGCTACTGTGGAGCCATAGGTAGAGAAAGAAGAAGGTCCGACAGCTAACCTACAGCCTAACGAAGAACCGGAGGCCAAGCCAGAAGGACAAGACTCCCAGTTTGTACCAGACCCAAAGATCTATGGACCCACAGGACAAGGAAAAAGGGCAAGGTCCACCTCCACAACCAACCATGCCAAGCTTGTCAACAACATGCATGGAACAACAACTATACTAGCAGCAACGACATGCACCTTCCTTCGGAGGTGTATTAGGTACAAGGTTTGATGTCATGTGGGAACATATGCATCAAACCAACACAATAAATACAACCATTTCTTCTTCTCTATCTGTGCTGACAATGTAGGTACATGTCCTTGATGAAAGGACTAAAGCACTCCCTGACTTTATCCAAGAAGCTTTAAGCAACCATAGGATAATGATGGGAATGTTGAAGGATGTGAAGAATGAAATGGAAGACTTGCAAAAGGATAGGCATTCCATTTGAACTGAAAATGAGCATATGCATCTTGGCTACAACACGGCAATGGATAGCCTCGAGGAAGAATGTCAACACCTAGAAGAGGACCGCCAGAAGCTCGAGAAGGAATGCGAAGAAATCAAGAACCGACAGAAGAAAAAGAAGACGAAGCGCTCAGCAAGCCCAACAATCTTCTCATCGAGCCCCTCCAGCCACGACGACAATGCGGGAGGGACCGACACTAGAGCAGGCGCGCTAAAGGAAGAAAGTGCCAACACAAAAATGGCACTGGTAGCTGAGCCAAAGAAGAATGAGCCTACACAGCAATTGAGCTCCCCCAACGACAAACACACAACAAAAAACACAACGTTGTCGAGGGAGCTCGACCTCAATAGCAATCCTGAAGAAGGCCAGGATGAAACTAATGAAGGCAGTGGTAGACTAGCAGAGCATCATTTAACCCTGCCTACATATGATATGATGCTAGAAGAACAAATTGCTATAGCCCATCGAGAAGAAATCACTCAGAATTCAGCACGAGGCATCAAAGCTTGATAAGATGCTAGCTGAGCTGGGTGCCAGTTTCGAAGAGAGAAGCGAGTTCCTCCTATTCCAAACACACCATGAGCATAATGACTACCACTACGATGGAAAGATGGAGGAAAATCTAGAAATGATGGAGGCCGCCAAGCTGCACCAAACTTCTAAGGAAAGCAACATCAAAGACAACATGGCTGCAGAAGCTTCCTCAGAAGTAGCAGAATAGGTGGCCACAACACAGCAGAATAGGTGGTCAGACAAGGAAGCTGAACAAGTTGCAAAATCCATGCCGACCATAGATGAAACTTTGAAACCTTCTATGTAAGAAGTAACATCTGACAATGAGGACGGCGGGCTGGCAACCTTATTTCCAAATGAGCCCGCCAGGGAGTGGAGTGTGCCGGGTAGAACAAAAATGCTTGGAGTAGCTCCCCCTCTGCCATGTAAGATGAAAGAGATGGACATGACTACAGTCTCATGGATCACGTGGAGAGATGTCCACATCTTGGCAGATATCCTCAACAACGATCTACCTAGGTCAGACATATTATATAACAACAAGGGTAGACATCTAACCAGATATCACTTCTGGGGGATCTTCATGAAAAAGTCACGAGTACATAAAAAGCTATTTAAAGTACTCTGTGCCACCCTCCAGGAAGAATTTCTATACCCAGACAAGCCGCAGCCGATCTTCGATGGAACGACGCGTCTAGCTAGCCTCCTCTACAAAGAAGACTATAGGGCAGCAGATGTCGCCGAACTAAAGGCAGCAGTCTGAAGAAAGGAAATGAGATATGTAGTGTTTCCCATAAGGAATGTAAAGCATTGTGAATTGATAGTCGTCAACATGTATGAGTGGAAAATGACGATGCTAAATTTGTGTACAACCGAACTGGATAGCACTTCACTAATCTACAAAAGGAAGGACGCCGGAGATGCCCTGATAATACCGCTGTGTCTACAACGAGCAATCAAAGAAGCAGATAACAAATTTTAGGGGTCCTGGAAGCTCTTCTCCATCAATAAGAAAGTCCCCCAAGAAGAGGCTGGTTTGGGGGATTGCGCCTTCATAGTGCTGAGAATGATGGAAGCCATCAACAAGGGCATCCCCCTAGAAGATATAGACAATGAAAACCTACATGGACTGTGGGGTGTGTATGCTATGGAGGTTATCTATGACCGTCGTTTCTTCAGCGACCCGACGATGCCCTCAGAAGTTGTACCCCGGAGACTTCATAAGGATATCCCTCTACCTGAAAAGGTCACCTAGAGGGAGCAACTAAAAACCATTTTGGTGGATCCGACAGAGCTAGACAGAGCTACAACTTGGAAAGAAGGCTGACATGAAAGCACTAGAGAAGATGCAAAACACACGTCAGATGATGAACCAAAGCAACCTACGGTAGCAGTAGTTCCTGAAGAATAGTTTTCAAAGGAACAACCTGAGGAAGAGAGGTTGAAGAAGAAGACTTGATCGATGTAAGGCCAGACAGACCGGCAGGAGAAATTACACCTTCTTTCAAGGACTTCGATAGATGGAGCTGCCTCAGTCTGTCTTTAGAAGAACTGACTATAATCATGAGGTCCTTAAAAAAAGATGACTCGCCAGGAGATGTCATGTTCGAGAGAGATGGCATTTGCGTGCTAAAAGACGACCTCCGAGAAACGCTGAAAAATAGGAGGATATCTTTCAGTAAGTAAGATGTCATCTTACCAGGTGCTACTAGGCGACAACATGCCAAATGCCCACATGGCATACTTCTTACTGGTAGATGACATCCTAAAAGACAAAAGTTCAGGAGAAAAGGAACGACTACAACAATTCTTGGAGACATCCCCACCAGACTACATTTTCCTACCAATTATTCACGACAATCATTGGACCTTACTGGCTGTCAATGTCATAAAAAAGACTGCATTCCTCTACAACAGCTCAGACGCAACCTTCAGACTTAACAAGAAGACTAATATGACAACAACAAAGAACCCCACAGAAGAAAATGTAAACACATGCGCCAAGGTGATTGTTGACATGATAAAAAGTCATGGCAGAGTGGGTACAAGTTTACGATAGGAAAATACTTCAAGAAGATGCAGTTCTGCCACAGGAGCCCCCAACAGGTGCCCCTATCAAATGACTGCGGCTGATACTGTCTAGCCTGGATGGTGTCCCTAGCCACTATTGAAGTCAAAGTGGAGGGTATGCAATTTGAACAATACCATGCCCTACGAGGAGTATATGCAAGCATGCTTCTCGAGTCCGAGTGGGGCTCCACCAGCAACAACAAAAACAAATAAGAAAGCTCGTTTATACGTCTCACTCAAATTTTGACACCCTGAGACGTGGTGCAGGATAAGTTTGGGGGAGGGCTCATAAATGGGCTACAGAGGTACATTTACCATCCTTCTACTCTTTTTTTTAATCTAAAAAAATTTCAAAATTTTCAATTTTTTTGCAAAAGCTACCCTTTTGAATTCAGAATCTAGCCCCCTCTTCTGCTCTCAACTAGTAGTACCTTCACCCTCCCAGAGAGAAATAATAAGCAACACATATATATGTATATATGAGTAAAACACGTAATATAGCAACCCTTCTCTACCTCATTCTTGCAATAAGACGTTGTACATGTGACAACCTTAACTCATGAAACCCTCGGAGACTAGAGAACTTCACCTAGCCATACTCCTGACCAACCACCCCCACCTAATGCTTTTGACCAAAAAATCCTTATCTTCGTAGAGAAGGAAACAACTACCCTTTTCATGGCATATCTAAAAATATGCTTGGCCGCCCAGAAGACCAAGTAAAAATCTCTCGCACCCAATCCTGAAAGAAGATGTAAAAAGCCAAAAAGAAAGAAAAAATAATGAGAGTTGTGCCCAAAAAGATGCCAAAAGTTTCCACATGGCCGATATATTGCTGCACCCATGAATGTAGATATGTCGTGCCCATAAGTGGAATCTTGAAGCCAAGCTTACACACCTCCAATCCTAAATGAAAACTCACAAAACCACTTGACTTAAAGTTAGAAGCCCAAAAAGGGCAATACTATTCTTACGATAGTTGTGGGTGAGGAGTTCAGAGGGAAGAGGAAAATACTTGAAGCCTTAAGCCTACCCAAACACATTAGCATAGGGCCAACTGAAAATAAAGAAATGGTGTGAAAGCTACCCCTTGAAAAAGATCTTGTATTGGTATGGTTATTACCTAAGGAAAGGGGTGATAAGTTGAGAAGGAGGAGCCTTTTACAATTGAAGGCAATGGCAAGAAAATGAAGTTATGCAACTCCAATTGAGAGGGAGGAATGAGACCTAAGGGTTAGGAAACATGCTACAACACTCTTAATGCAAGAATGAGATATTTCAGTCATGTTATAAATTTTGTCACTTAAGATTACTTTTTCTCTCTCTGAGTTCTCGAACCTACAGTTAGCCTGAGGACAGTCTTGATTCTAAGTTTGGGGGGAGTTGATAACACTTTATTTTATGTACTTTTTTGTATATATTTTATACCTCTTTTAGTATATCTTTTGTTAGATTTTCCCATAATTTTACCACCTTTTAACTAAACCCTCACTTACATGGTTTCAGGTACATTCACAACCCAAGTCACAGTCTTTACCTCGACCGCGACCCACTTATTCCTCAACCACAATCACAGTTTTGGAGCTCCTTTGAGATCGAGGTCATCATACGGACCGCAGCCATAACAAAACTACGATCACTTCTTAACCGCGACCACGACATTGGTCGCAATCAGAACATGGGTCCCAAATCAGACCAGGGACCATGATCAACATAGACCGCAATCAACACAGACCACGATCAAGAATGATTGTGACCAATTTGGAGACCGCAGTCACTGTTGAATCCTTGCAAACCATGACCGAATGAGAAGACCTCAACCTCTCCAAATGCGACGTGCAAGCCGACCTCGATTGCGATCATCACCAAACCGCGACTAAGTTCAACCGCGATGAAAGGAGGAATAAAGAGCAGACCGTGACCGCGACCTCACCACTCACCCAACCAAGACCGCGACTGCGGTCTAGGCTTAAGTCAGTGGAATGTGCCTATAAATAGCACACCCACCTGTCTTGTCAAATGAGCATATCAGAGATCGGATCTCGAGGACCACGAAGTGTTGCTATGTTCCAGATTCATTCCATACCATCCCATCCACCAGTCTTGGATCTACAAAGGTGGAAGCTGAGGAGAGAGAAGACTGAAGACTCCTTCGAGAAAATAAGATCGTCCACGCCATCGACGTGTTAGATCCAGATCTGAAGAAGTACTGTGTCGTATCACGTCTCTTCTCTCTAGATCTATCCCTCCATCTTGTTGTACTACCCTCCTCTCTTTGTGGGACTTCATGTATCCATCTTTCTGTAACGTTGTTATTCTATCCACAAGCATGAGTGACTAAACACATTAAATTGGGTTGGGGGTAGCCACTAAGGCTCTCCCAACATGTATATTGTCTCGTTCTGTCGAATATATATATTCTTATCAAGATTATCTCCATGCACCTATTTTAATGCTTCACTTGTACGTTTAGCTACCATATTGTGATGTTTTATTGTTGATATCTCGAGAGAGTAATATCACTTTTATCATGTGTTATGGAGTAGTATGAATGCAAGAGAATGTTGGAATGCTAAAGCTTTAAAACCATATGTTATGCGACGAGGTTTGCGCTTAGTCATCTCAAGAGAGAGGCTACCCTTAGACTTAGATCTTTCCTCATCTTGAGAGAGAGTGGAATAGATGCTTTTGATGGTTGCTTGTAATCTTGGTAGGAGTATGCGAGAGAGAGATGATGTTTCATGTTGGTGAGATGCTTTAGTAGGAGAACCCTGGCCCAGGTTTCCTCCCATATACTTGTTTCACCTTGTTTCTTTTGTTTTTGTTCGTTATTCTTATTCTTGTTTATCTTACCCAACTTAGTTTGTGTGTCATCATTCCTAAGGGAAGACCTTTTATATACTCTCTTCGACTGGAATATACGAGTGTTAGATTTTATGCGCTTAACACTGTCCACCTTGTCCCTATGTTCGACCTCAATCGCTACATCGGACCCCGTTTATCATTGTGGGGGCCTGAGAGTCGGGTTATCTCTTTAAAAGTCTGACTACTCTGAATCCACTCCTTTTGGAAGTGCAATTTAGGCCGGTCTCTTTAAAAGTCTGACTAAGAATAATTTCCCACTTCACCAATAACCTCACCCTCTTATCCATAGGGTAAACGGGGAGGATAAGCATGAAATAGAGAATTCATATGTTTTTTAAAATTTTGTGTTAATATTAACAATAATGGTTTGTCGAATACAATTATACATTTAAGTGAAATATCAAGATTTTCCATAATGGTTATTAACTATTAAAATAATTCTAACTAATCTTCTACAACATTACATGCATGGTTTGTGTTGTACTAAAAATATATTATCAATACAATAGTTGTTGAATATACAAATAGTAGTATCCTAAAGATGGTGTATGTACAAATAAATCTCCCACTAATAGAAGAAGAGTACTACACTACTATAATGAGATTGAATGATAATATGTCATGAAAGTTATTGTGCCAAACATACATATCTTACACCCTCCAAAATATTGTTGTTGTAAGAAGATAAAATACAAATGATGTAGATAACACATCCACACACACACACACACACATGTATATATATATATATATCAAATGTTACATTAATGATTAAATCATGTTATTATATACATGTGTGTCTTGCAACTTTGAATCGTGTAGCACACTCGGTTAAATACATCCCAAAAGAAGTAGAAACTACCACAGAAGAAAAGTATAAAATTGTACATAAATTATAAAATTTCATAATTTCATACCTGTTTCTTATACCTCCAAAATGGTGCTTATACACAACCAAATTAGCTCATAAGAAATGGATAAAAATATCATGTATTGCTAAATAAAGACCACATAAATTGAATAATATGTACGACTTAAACTACAAATTGACTCTAATTTTTGTACTCGATCTATAGATTTAGATATTATTCATGATGCTATCTATTGCAGGTAAACACAAAGAGAGATCAAGTCTATTACAATTAAGAAGCCATGGAGGCATTTAAGAACTAAATGTTAAGCTACAGTTTCTACTGATGATATGTTGTTCTCTCGAGGCACACTAACAAGGCGTGTCGAGGGATTGTTGCTTGCTAAGAGCTTTTACATCCGCTTTAGGGCGACGAAGCGAGGGGGAGCGAGTTCCTTAGAGTGCAGTAGCTTGACCGTTGATGCAGAGTCGGACACAAGTAGGACTTGAGTCGAGTTCTTGTTCGACACTAGAGTGGATCTCTAGAGGATGGCTATGACCTCCACTTCTAGAGAAGAATGATCCATTGTAACGACCCCACCTCCCGGTAACCCCCAATTAAGGGAGACCAAAAGTTCAGAGCTGTTATCCCAATTTTTCAAGATCAACGGTTCGACAAATACTAAATAACAATTTTAAAATTCTACCAAAACTATACTGAAAGATGGAATAAAATAAAACTTTGCATACCTTTTTCAAAATCTTGGATATCTACTTCTATCCCCAGTTGGAGTCTATTCTAACTAATCCTCCTTTGTACTTTAATACTTAATTTCACAACATGCCACTTTACTGTTTGTCCTTTTCAAACTTGTACCTAAAATGCCGACAAACAAAATATCGGTCAACATAAATGAATATATTGGTATGTGGGGACAAACAAAATATCACACATAAGGCTAACAACCTATTTATCACAATCAAGGTAATTAACAATTCAATTTATGTTTTCAATGTGTCAATCTCCACTGCTTTTTCCCTAACCCTGGAATACCCCCATTAGGGTTTCTCTTTTTCCATTGACTTAAGGCCACCTTCTCCATCATGAGCTTGGTGCCTGGGGTCACCTCTCATGGTGCCCATCAGTCATGTAATTAAGGCCACCTTCTCTGTAACATCCCTGACCTGGGTTATGTTCTAACCCCAGGAGTTTTGCTTAACAAAGTTGATTATATGCTTGTACTTATCCTGTGAAAAGTAATTAGGGCTCATGAGGAACTTATGTTTCAATTTTGGTCCTGTTTGAATAATGTTAAAGCAATGATTGCTTGTTTTGGACTAAAGTGCAAATTACCCAAGTTGAGGGGTTAACTTGCAAATTACATATGATAAGATGTTCCTCTGATGTTGAAACATCATAAGGATGAATATGATGTAGTAGTATGGTTTCCACAAGCCTGGACACCAAGATAGAGCTTGTTGGACAATGTTGTGCATTAAAACCTAGTTTTGGAGTAAAGTGCAATTTACCCAAAATCTAGGGTTCAATATGCAAATTACCACTTCAACAAGGTCCCTAATATTTCTTGGCATCATTTAGAGCAAATAAAATGAGAGGGGTGCTTCATTTGAATTACGTTGGAGGAGAGAGAATCTTGATATTAAAATAATCAAGATTAATGGCTAATTGAAACCCTAATTCGATTTAGGGCAAAAATGAATAAAAATAATTGAAGGGATTTTAACCAAAATGTTTTGGGTTGATTTTGAATAAGGATGGACGTTCCTTTTCCAAGATAAGGAACGAAAATATCCTAAGTAGGTGAAATTCCACTCACCATTATTATAAGGAAAAGAAAACCCACTCACATATGGATATTAATATAATAAGCATTAAGGTGCTTAATTTGATTTTCTTTAAATCATGTATAATGGATAGGAATAAGAGGCAATGAAGATAGCCTCGTCCTTAAGGATTTTGAGGAGAATTTGAGGGGGAAGAGGCGGCACCAATTTTGGAATTAAATGCATTTTCTCTTTCATTGAATTTTTATAAAAAGGCCTTTTCCTAGCCAAATGAAAGGCTATTTCGACCCCACTTCTTCTCTTAGCTTGGAAACCGACCAAGGAAGCTAGGGAGGACCAGGAGGATGAACCCCAACCTGTGGGTAAGCTCTTGACCTTCGTTCTCCTTGATTTCATGGTGGAAATCGAAAATAAATTATGGATTCCTTCTTATTTCGATCTCCTCTTCAACCCTAGCCAACTTTTGCAATCAAAAGCTTGAGGACGAGCCTAGGGGGAGTTGCAAGAGCTTCATCCACCATTAATGTCGTGATCTTGGAGCTTTTGAGCTCAATTGGAGGCGGGTTTTATAACTCAAACCCTTAAACATTGCTATTGCATCAATTCTCTATGCTTTGTTGATTGATTTCTTCAATTTGATACACTCTTGTTTCTTTGCTGCAATTTCCATCAAGAACGGTTGCTGTTCTTGGTTGTTCGAAGGAAGGGGATGATTACATCATCCTAGATGCTTATCCAAAGAAAATTACCAAGCAAAACCGTTTTGATAGCTACTCCAAATCATTTTAATTTGATTGGCTATGCGGTTTCAGCAAACCGTTTAAGGGCAAACGGTTTGAAACCGTTTGGGAGAAAACGGTTTCAAGACCGTTTGAGATGGTTGACAAAGCGTTGACCGTTTGGGAATTTTATTCCTAATTATGTAGGCTGATAACCCTCCAAATTTGAGGGATTAACTCCAAAGGAATCGAGAGTTGAAGGCCAATCAATTAGGCAATCGGATTGAATTATGTGCTGATTTTCAATCTGATTAACTTGACCTGGTTGAGAAAACGGTTTAAAGACCGTTTGAGATGGTTGACCAAGCGTTGACCGTTTGGGATTACTGTTCATAATTATGTTTATTAATAACCCTCCAAATTGGAGGGATTAAATCCAAAGGAATCGTGAGTTTAATCCTAATAAATTAGGGAAACCTAATTGGATTAAGTGCTGATTTTCAATCTGATTTAATTGAACGTTTTGGGCAAACGGTCTCAAGACCGTTTGAGTGCGTTGACCAAGCGTTGACCGTTTGGGATTACTGTTCCTAATGATGTGATCTAATGACTCACCGAAATTGAGGGATTAACTCCCAAGGAATCATGAGTTGAAGGCTATTCAATTAGGCAAACCCTAATTGAAAACAGTGCTGAAATTCCAATGAGTTAAGTTGAGATTTTGGGTTGATTAGCCCAAACGGTTTCAAGACCGTTTGGGGATCACCCAAACGGTCTCAAGACCGTTTGGGGATCACCCCAAGACCTTTTGGAGGTCTGGGGTCAAGTATAGTTGACCAATTGAAGGTCCAAAGGTACTAATCATATTGCAATGTAGTGCTGATCTGTTGATCAACTCGATAGACCAATCCATGATGATTTTTCACTAGAATCCAAAGGTTGGATGGGCCAAACGGTCTCAATACCGTTTGGATCTCATCCAAACGGTCTCAAGACCGTTTGGTGGTCACCCAAGACCGTTTGGAGGTCTAGGGTTGAGTATGGTTAGGTGTTTGAAGGTCTAAAGGTACCAAGCTGTTATACAATGCAATGCTGATTTGGTGATCAATCCAATGATCCAAACCTTAATTGGATGGCTTGGATTTGAGTGATATGATGGGAAAACGGTCTCAAGACCGTTTGGAGGTCATCCAAACGACCTCAAGACCGTTTGGGGTCAGGTCATACCCAATTTGGATAATGGTTCAATAGTTTCAAAGTAACCAATCTTGCATTGATGAGTGTTGTTGGATCTTCGATTCCAAACCCTAATTCAATTGAATCAAGCCCTAATTGATGACCAATTGAGGGTCAATTGAGGGTCAAATTAGTTGAAGGTTTAACTATTAAACTCAAATGAAGTATGAGCATAGGTCCAATTGATGATTGGTTCCATGAATTCAATGGTTGAAGGTCCAATGCAATCAATTGAAACACAATTAGTAGCATGATTGATGATCAACTTCAAAGCTCTAATTGGTGTTTATAAACCCTAATCCCATTGAGATCAGACCATAATTGAAGTCCCAATTGAGGGGTGAGCCATGATTCAAATGATGATTGAGTTGATGATCCAATTGGTTGAAGTTCCATTGATTAGAATTGAGTGTGGTTCAATTTGGTTAATTCAATTGGATACCTCATGTTATTGAAGGTCTAATTGATCAAACCTTTTTGAAAACCTAATGTGATTAGGTGGGAGATACCTTTAATGGTACTAGTCATTAATGCATAACAAATGCATGGACCCAATACATGATGTAAACCCTAATTGAGGCTGATTCAATGTATAACCTTAATAAGAGGTTGTCTACATGTGAAATCACTAATTAGGATGTTAGTAAACCCTAGTTGAGGGTGTATCCTTGTGAAACCCTAGTGGAGGGTGTATCATTGTGAACCCTGGTTGAGGGTGTAACCTTGTGAAACCCTAGTGGAGGGTGTATCATTGTGAACCCCGGTTGAGGGTGTAACCTTGTGAAACCCTAGTGGAGGGTGTATCATTGTGAACCCTGGTTGAGGGTGTATCCTTGTGAAACCCTAGTTGAGGGTGTATCATTGCGATTGTTTATAGGCAACTTTATAATAAAGTTATGCCTTAAATTAAGATAAGTCCATATCATGTGAGATAGCTGGACAATTCTAATGTGTGGCCTATGCATTATATGCTAAGGGTGAGTATTCTGTGATGGAATGTATTAAGAGGGGAAATACCTTAATACAAGATAAAGTTGGTTAACTCAAGAGGGTCTGAATTAATGAGAAATGGGAAACCCTAACCCTGGTAAGGGAATAGTGGTGTTACCCTTGAATAATGATGTTATATATTGTTTTGCATGGTGCTGATATGAAATTGATGTATTATCATCTGTACTAACCATGCAGGTATGATGTGATGATGAACATAGCCAGGTATGAGCTATGACATTTTATGTATTGACATTGTTTATTGGGCCTTATGTGCCATGCTATACCTTATTGCCTAGTATGAGGTAATAAGAGAAGTAATGGGCCTTAAGTGCCATGAGAAGATGTTTATGTAATAATCATCATATTTACCTTGGTCAGGTGACCTGAAGGTGATAATTACCTGAAAAAGTGGTAATAATGCTCAATGATGAGCTAAGGGTTTGAATACCCAGAACCATATGATTATGGCATTGAGTTGCAAAGGAATGAAAATTCCCAGTATTGAAATGAGGGACTGAGATCCCCATTTCTTATAAAGACTGAGAAGTGATTAATGGAAATAGTACATGTTTTCTTTATAGCATTTGTCTTATTAAGGTATGTTTGGAAACTTGGCTGATGCTAAAAGAATATGATAATGTACTTAATTAATCAAGTGATACCCTATAATGTAGTTGCCCTGATCACAGATCCATAAGCGTCAGAATTAGCTGAATGGTGAAACGAGTTTACTCGGAACGCATATTTTTGAATATGTGGGGGTAATTGGGCAATTATATCCTTATGCCCCATAGGCATTGCTACGGGCTATGTCCTATGAACGGGATTGGTTACGGACCATACCCCAATAAGAGCATGGCTACGGGCCATGACTCCACAAAATAATACCGGGCATTGGCTACAGGCCATATCCTGAAGAGAGTATATGCTATGGGCTATAACTCTAATAGCGATGTTGCCAGTATACCCTGGAAAGCTATCTAGCAGAGACACAAGATGTCCTACATGTTATCTCGTACTGACCGAGATAGTTGAGGTCATGGGAATCCGGCTCTTCCATTGACCTATGTGTGGTACCGATGCTTTACGTAACCGTGGTCAGTTGGAGTATGAGCGGTATACCTCATCTCCTCAGGGCATAAGTATGATTGTAAAACGTAATCAGCCGTGTAGCATATTTGCTTAGGGTTGAATTGCGAGAATCAATGGTTGATGATACATGGTCTATTATATCATAGTTGGATAAATGATATACATGTTCTTCATATTCCTTCTTAAATGAATGACTTGCTGCTTAATCAAGTTATAATTGAAATGATTGCATAGAGAATACTGCTCTGCATATCTTATTTAATGATTTACCTGCTGTTGAGTAAATATAATTCTACTGCTCAGTGTTATTCTATTATCAGCAATAACAATGTTTCTGGCGGAGAGTTATATCTCTCGCTGGGACAATTTTTATAATTGTCTCACCCCCCGTGGGATTAAATTTTTAGGTAATCGCCGAAGAAGAGGAAGAAACCTTTCAGTGGGTGAGCAACAGCAGCAGCAGTCATAGGGACAGTAGTGATGCAACAGGTGGAGACATTGGCTATCTGGTTTTGTGTAGATAGTCCTATGAGTCGTCTCTGTACTCTCGGGTCCTAGGAGTTAGTGTTTTGATTCTCCGATCTGAGATTTTATGCAAAGAGGCATGATATGTATATATATGAACCAGGATGTAATGTTTTACTTTGGTTCTAAATGAAAGAGTTTTCCTATGAATGGATCTCTTGATAAATGGTTTTAATTTTTAGTGATTTTCAGTAATCCGCTGTTAACGATCGCTTCCGCATGTTTTATTATTGTTAATGACACTTGTTATCTTAAATGATGGCGGGTGTCATCACATTCTCTATCCTGAGCTTGGTGCCTGGGGTCACCACTCATGGTGCCCATGGGTCTTCCCACTTGGGCTTGACCTCATTGCCTCATCCATCAAGGTGGCATGTAGGTGCAAGAATACACACTTACATCATAATTGTGATAATCATAGTGACTTTATGATTTGCAAGTATGAACATACAAACTGATAGGTTGCATCTAATGCGATTAATCATCTGGAAAACCTTCGGGAAACTAATGTGATTAACTATAATTAACCACATACCTGATCTAGAGCAACTTGATGTCCAAGCAATAATTATAAAGAACAATCAAACAAGCAATCAACAATATCCTGAAATTAATGCATAACATCCAAGTGTTATAGTTTATCCAAAACATTCTCAAGATAGACTTGTATTCCACCTTCGGCTGTCAACACCCACTTTAGGGTTTTATTAGGGTTTTAGCCTCCATAATGCTTTTATCACATTTAATGCTCCCTTAGTTCACAAACCCTAATTTCAACATCATAAGCCCAATTAAAATCTATTATTTCTCTTTTATACTAAAATCACCATCTTTATCTTTTTAAGTTATTTCAAGATCATTAAACTGAAAAACTACTAGAGGGGGGGTGAATAGAGTTTTTGAATTATTTTAACAATTTATTGAATTCAAACAACCACAATTGAAATTGGAAGAAAGAGACAGGTGTTTAGAGTGGTTCCAACTATAGCAAATACTATAGTTGTCAGTCCACTACCCGGTTGCTTACCCAACCGGGATTTGAAAGTATTTATTTTATTACCTCTCGAGGATTTATACAAAATACAATACTTTCCTTTACACCCTTTGAACAGCCTTCACTTGAAGTAGGTGCACCAATTTTGAGGTAGCCTTCTTTGAAGTAACTCCAAGCTCCCCCTTGAAGTAGCCTTCCTCTCTAGAAGTAACCTCCCGTTGCACCAGCCTTCTGAAGTAGCTCAAAGTCTCCTTCTTCGCCAAGAAGATCTTCACCCTCTCCAATCCGCAGCCTCCAACCTAGGAGTAGCAAGGAGAGTACAAACAATAATAGGGAACAAGAAAGAAAAAGGAAATTACAACTTATCCTTTATAGCCCAAGGCTTGATTTGCCTAGATCAAGCGTATAGATCTCCTAACCAAGTATGTGAACTTGTGATTGCAGTGGGTAGGAGATACTAGCCTATAGGACACGAATTATGAGCTAAGGAATGAAATGGCCAATTTTCACAATGCTCAAATTGCTCACAAACAGATTGCACAAAGTATGCTCAAAGGTTTCTCAAGTGTAACAAGTGTAAACAAGTGAGTTTGAGTGTCCTATGGCTTGTCCTATTTATAGGAATGGCCTAAGGATGATTAAGGACGTTCTAGACAACTTCTAGGGGTTTCTAAGTTCTTAACTAGCTGTTAGGTACAAAGTTGTTGCTTTAACAACGGCTAATTAATTAATTCTGCAGTTGCTGTCAGAGACAATCTCAGTCGAGGAATGGTCGACCGAGACACCTACTCGGTCGAACTTTTGTCGACCGACAGGCACTCTGGAACAAGTGATTTGCAACGTCTTTCTCCAACTGCCAACTAACTTGTCTGTTGTGTCTAACGGCTACTTTGGATCTTTCTCGGTCAAGGAGTTTGTCGATCGAGAGTGTCTCGGTCGAGGAGTTTGTCGACCGAGATTGATCCTGTTTCAATGTTTCAATTTAGGCACTAATTATATGTATGCGTGTGCTTATGTGATCTTATTTGAATGGGATGACTTGTCTAACTGTGGTGTTTAGCTAGGGAAAATCTAACGCTTGATTTACATGCAATTCTAAGTACTTGTACATTATATTTTTGTACAAGTTTTTACAACAGTGATTACATTGCATGAAAATATAAATATGTAAGCTTGTGGATTTTCCCTTGTTGCTTTGTCATCCTGCACACTCAAGTAGCTCGTTAGATTAATAAGAATGAAATGTTTGTCATAATCAAAACAAAGGGATTTATAGATGTCCATTTAGCCAACAATCTCCCCCTTTTTGAAGATGACAAACATTTCCAAAATATAAAAATAAAGGAAATATAAACCATATGAGTTTCATACCTTTAGATTACCTTTTGTACCTTTTCCTCTTGTTTATAAAATGTGTGCTTATTATTCCCCTTGAATTATGGAACATGAAATCCAATTCACTAGGGAATATGGCAACTTTCAATGTAAAGCCAAGAGTTTATTTATGAAACTCATTGATTGAGTTTTTCAAAGTTTTAGTTTTATATTTATTTCTCCCCCTTTGTCATTTCAAAAAGATATCCGTTTAGAAATAAAAACTCCCCCTTAATTAGATGTCCCATCAAATCTAATGAAAAAGATGTCCATTTAAAAGCCAAAATATCATGATGTAAATAAGAGTTTTTGTTTAAGTAGCATAAATATCAATTTTATGAAATTCATAGATTTCTTCATAACCAAGAGTAAAAATACTAAGGTCGTAACAAGCTCCAAATGATGTTTTGCAATGTTTTTGTAAGCTTCTCAGTCAAATAATCAAATTTGTTTCAATGAGCTCCCCCTTAATCTTATACTATGTTCCCCAAGATATAAGTATTTTTGCAATAGATGTCATTTTAGCCATAACTTGAACTTTTAGGTATTTGCAAAGATGTTCATCCTTTTTTATTTACTTGTATTTATTACTCCCCTTATTTTGTATGCTCTACAATGATGATCTTATAATCCATATTTTGAAGATGTCTCATATGCTCTTTTAGAAAAATATCCATTGGAATCAAGTAAAGATGACCCATTTCATTAAAAGCATGTATTACAAGCATGAAAAGATAGCCAAAACATGTAACAATAACCCATTTATTACAATTTTGCAAAGATTCCATTACAACTAATACAACTCCACATCTCACTGGAAAGACTTAAGAATTACATCAACATCAGGGTCTTTCCCAAGAAAAGGCTCAGCTCCATAATACTGAACTAATGTTTGCCACTCCAGAGCACCTGTCTTGGTTAAGGCATATGCCTCCAAGAAGGTTGGAACACGATCAAATCGAAAGTGAGCAGCAATATCTTGTAGTTGCATTGATGAAAACTGAGTATGCGTGAGATCAGTAGATGGTGGTGGTGGAGGTTGATAATAGTTGTAAGATGGGTTATATGGGTTGAGCATGCCAGGATTTAAAGAGTAGGGATATTCATCTGGTTGGTTTGGAGAAAGAGTTTGCATTCTTTGGTTTAGATAAGTCATGGCATGATGGTTATAATCTAATTGTTTACTAAGATGATATTGTGATCCTGCAACATAGGTTAGAGTGTTTTGGATGGGGTCATAGGGTAGGCTGGTAGGAGGAGGTGGAGATGGTATGTCTTATGTAGATGTTTCTCCTTCTACCCTAGCTCTCTTATGACCGAAATCAATACCCATTTTTTCTACAGTATTCTTACTTATTTTTTGTGGTCTACGCTCCCATGTATATCCCATATCCTCAAGTTGAGTCTTAAGGAAATGTTGAGTAATTTGGCATACAAAATCAGCATATGGAGGATTGCCAGAAAACTCAAGCATGTTTTTAAGAATGATGCGGATAAAATTTGTGGGAATACGTTGGATAATGGCATATATTAGACACATACGAAAAATAGGAACTTTAGATTTATTGGCTCTAGGATGTATGTTTGTTGAAACAATAAGGTTTACAATCCTAGCAGCTGGTTTGAGATTTATAGCATAGTATGTGCCTCTATCTTCGTGACAGGTTGTATTGGATTGAAAAATGGTCCTTTTGATGTCACTAAGACTAACGGTATGGTCATCTTGGGCAAATTGATTAAGTGGGTTTCCAGAAGTAAGGTCAAGGGTGTCTTGATATTCATCTATGTCAATATTTAGCATGTCAAGAATATCCCCTTCAGTAAATCGGAAGCTATACCCGTTGACCATAGTATAGAAGAAGATGGTTTCATTTTCAGAGTGGGAGATGAGGTTAGCATAGAATTCATTCACTACCTTGATGGAATAGGAAGGGAAAGAAGGGTTGATGAATTCCTTCAACTTTTGCAATTCAAAGAGATCCTCCAGATCGACGATGTTGAGGAAGTCCATAACTTCAACTGGTCGTCGTGGAAGAGGAGATTTGGAGGAAAGCCGTAGATATCGATCACCAGCATCTCCATCGACGAAGGCAATGTCGTTGATGATCGTCAGTGGTGGAGTAGCTTCCCGAGCTTCCCTTCCTTTCCTGTCGGCGACCTTCTTCTTTCCACGATCAGATGATGAGGCCATTGTGTTGCTTGAAGGTGGAGAAGAAGCAAGGATGGCTTGTGGATGAGGATGCTAAAGAGGTGCACAAAAATGCACTAGAGAGAGCCTATGGAAGTAAGAGTATGCAAGTGTGAGGAAGTGACCCGTTTTTGGTTCCTTTTATAACAATCCAGCGACCTGGTCGGTCGACGATTCGTCGACTGAGCGTCTGCAACGGTCATGTTGCAAACGCGCCACTCAGCTCCCCAACGGTAAGATTTACAACGGTCATATAACGGTCATAACGGTCGATTTACAACAGTCATATCCAACGGCTAATTCTCGGTTGAATAATTGTCGACCGACATTGTCTCGGTCGAACATTTGTCGACCGAAAGTGTGTCCGATACTAAGTCTGTCTAGATTCTGTCAGTCGAGAGAGGGGGGCTGACCGAAAGGTTTTCGATCGAAGAGTTCGTCGACCGACAGACTTACTGAGTACGAATTTGAAGCTGATATTTAATGTAAATGATAGACTATATTTGTAGAGCATATATATAGATTTTCTAAGGGAGTAATATTGTGTTTATTATTGACAATATTGGGACAAGTTGTGATCATAAATTAATTATACTTTTTAATCATAAAATGATATCCAAATAGTTATTATGTCAAACTTATTTTAGGTCGAATTTGACTACGACCATAGCACCCCTTGGTCAAATTTTATTTTAACCAAGAGGTAAGTTTGCATATTTTCAAATTGAACATATCGAGTATAGTATTTGCATACAATTTGATTGAGTATCAAGTTGAAGCATACTACTTGAAATAAGTCTTAAATGAAGGCTCAATTAATATCTCAATTCTACTAATTTTGAGATTTTGTCTTATGTGTTGCAAGCAATAGTATATAACCAATGAATCATTTTGTTTTGCCGAATATTATCATGGATTCATGCATACAATTTATCATTATCTATGCATACAAAGTATTGAAAGTATATCCATGATGTAATGATAACATCATATAATTCCATCACATAT
This sequence comes from Alisma plantago-aquatica, assembly GCA_963693085.1. NCBI lineage: Eukaryota > Viridiplantae > Streptophyta > Magnoliopsida > Alismatales > Alismataceae > Alisma > Alisma plantago-aquatica. The sequence goes on from OY856413.1 coordinate 337,782,259, forward strand.
TCATGTAAAAAAATTTATTAAACTGAGCATACTTTTGGTTTGTAGAGATGATTTCCAAAATAAACATCCAATCATAAATCATGAATAGATAGCAATTTCATTAATTTCAAAGAAATTCAGCAATTTTTGCAACATACTGGAAATCAGTGACATGCTCGGTCGACTATTTCTCGACCGACAGTGTCTCGGTCGATAGTCTCTCGACCGACAGTCTCTCGACCGACAATATTTTTGAAACTGTTAATTGCTTCCAAATAAAACATAACTATGCAATTTAAATATTTATTTGTTATGCTATTTAGTTGAGATAGACGTAGAAATATGCAACTAAGGTCCTTGGTCATATCTCAACTTGATTTTGTTCATTTAGTTTGGAGGTTTTGGAACCCAAACTAACTTGACATCTTTTCTCTTATAAGGACATGAAAAAGAGTAATGTCCAAGACGTAAGCAATAATGGCAACATATAGAATCAACCTCAAGTCTTTTTCTATGGTTTTGTTCTAGGTTGTTCTTTGGTACAAATGTATTTGTTCCTTTAGGTACATATATAGATTGATGGGTTTGTGACTTTCTCCAACTAGGTTGATAGGACTTCTCTTTAGGCTTATAACCTAGTCCTCTTCTCCCAATTTGATGATAGGAATTATCTAAGATTTGATCAAGAATGCCATTATTATTCAAATTACTAACTTTTTGTTGTAACTTGGCAATCTCTTCCATTCTCTTCTTGATATCTAGTTTTGCTTGATCTAGATTAAAAAACAATGAATTTCTTTCTTTGACAATAGAATCATAATCTAGATGATTGCATAAAATGGGTTGTTTTTGAAGATCATTCACTTGTCTTTGCAAATTATTCTTCTCTAAAGAAAGTAGATTACAATTTGCCTCTATAGATTTTATCTCAATATCATGATCTTCAATGATCTTTTTAAGATCTTCGTTTTCGGATGTAATAGCAAGAAGCTTAGCATGTAATTCATCATTTGCTTTATTTGATTTCTTTAATTTCTTCTTGCATTCAACATATTTAATATGTGTTTCTTCAAGGCTAGCAACTAGTTCTTCTTTAGATAAATCAAAAAGACTTACCTCTTCTTCTTCTTCCTCGCTAGTTGTAGCAATGAGACAATCTTTGTTCTCATCTTCCTTCTTAGATCTCCATGGGCATCCAGTTGTTGGGTGGCTTGTACCTAAGCACCAATTGCAACATGTTGTAGTTTTGTCCAAGCAGCACCTTTTGTTGTGATTGTAATCACCACTACCCTCCATTCTTCAAGACCTTGTTAGGGTTCCTTGAATCCTGCTCTGATACCAATTGAAAAACTACTAGAGGGGGGGTGAATAGAGTTTTTGAATTATTTTAACAATTTATTGAATTCAAACAACCACAATTGAAATTGGAAGAAAGAGACAGGTGTTTAGAGTGGTTCCAACTATAGCAAATACTATAGTTGTCAGTCCACTACCCGGTTGCTTACCCAACCGGGATTTGAAAGTATTTATTTTATTACCTCTCGAGGATTTATACAAAATATAATACTTTCCTTTACACCCTTTGAACAGCCTTCACTTGAAGTAGGTGCACCAATTTTGAGGTAGCCTTCTTTGAAGTAACTCCAAGCTCCCCCTTGAAGTAGCCTTCCTCTTTAGAAGTAACCTCCCGTTGCACCAGCCTTCTGAAGTAGCTCAAAGTCTCCTTCTTCGCCAAGAAGATCTTCACCCTCTCCAATCCGCAGCCTCCAACCTAGGAGTAGCAAGGAGAGTACAAACAATAATAGGGAACAAGAAAGAAAAAGGAAATTACAACTTATCCTTTATAGCCCAAGGCTTGATTTGCCTAGATCAAGCGTATAGATCTCCTAACCAAGTATGTGAACTTGTGATTGCAGTGGGTAGGAGATACTAGCCTATAGGACACGAATTATGAGCTAAGGAATGAAATGGCCAATTTTTACAATGCTGAAATTGCTCACAAACAGATTGCAAAAAGTATGCTCAAAGGTTTCTCAAGTGTAACAAGTGTAAACAAGTGAGTTTGAGTGTCCTATGGCTTGTCCTATTTATAGGAATGGCCTAAGGATGCTTAAGGACGTTCTAGACAACTTCTAGGGGTTTCTAAGTGCTTAACTAGCCGTTAGGTACAAAGTTGTTGCTTTAACAACGGCTAATTAATTAATTTTGCAGTTGCTGTCAGAGACAATCTCGGTCGAGGAATGGTCGACCGAGACACCTACTCGGTCGAACTTTTGTCGACTGACAGGCACTCTGGAACAAGTGATTTGCAATGTCTTTCTCCAACTGCCAACTAACTTGTCTGTTGTGTCTAACGGCTACTTTGGATCTTTCTCGGTCGAGGAGTTTGTCGACCGAGAGTGTCTCGGTCGAGGAGTTTGTCGACCGAGATTGATCCTGTTTCAATGTTTCAATTTAGGCACTAATTATATGTATGAGTGTGCTTATGTGATCTTATTTGAATGGGATGACTTGTCTAACTGTGGTGTTTAGCTAGGGAAAATCTAACGCTTGATTTACATGCAATTCTAAGTACTTGTACATTATATTTTTGTACAAGTTTTTACAACAGTGATTACATTGCATGAAAATATAAATATGTAAGCTTGTGGATTTTCCCTTGTTGCTTTGTCATCCTGCACACTCAAGTAGCTCGTTAGATTAATAAGAATGAAATGTTTGTCATAATCAAAACAAAGGGATTTATAGATGTCCATTTAGCCAACATAAACTCAATTATCACCTTTAGTTTCTTTTGAATTGACAACTCATATTTCATTATGATCTAATTCATATATGGATTCCATTTATTACTAATTCTACATTTATCCATTAGAAAACCCTAATTACCATATTAAGGGTATTTATCCACAATTAGGAACTTTTATACTCAAAATAGTTTAGAACCATCATATCTCAACTTTATACATGAATTTGACCAATTAAAACCATTAAGAAACATAATTACTAACATTAGGGTTTCAAGGCCCATTAAAGCTTATTTATGTACATGGAACCCTAAATTAATCAAATTACACATGAAGTTCATCCTTTTAGATCTAATGCATCTTTTAATAATCAACAGGTTAATATCAAGTTTAATCATCCATATAACCCTTCTTAATACATTTATCATCTTAAATTAGGGTTTCTTAATCATTAATGCACTAAAGTTGATAAGTTCCACTACTTTTCGAATTGTAAGAGGAATTATCTTCTAAATCTATTTTAATGGCTTCCTCGCATTTTTCTGAGCAAAATTCATATATTATATGCCCCAATCCGAGCTACTAATAATTAGATACGATTTTTGCAAGAATCCACTTACTTGGACCAATGGAATGCTTACACTTCAATAATCCCATGCAACGTAACTCAACCGATTGAAAACATAACGAAATGATGCTTATGCCCCCGCGTAAGTCTCGAGATCTTCATACCCTGGAGTGGTATATTCATCCAACGACACCCGCCCATCTTCAACCTCGTGAACCCTACTTGGCCATCAACGTGCGGCTGCTAGCGGGTTTGCCCCCTCCTCCTCAGGCCTCGAGGGCCACCGGCGACCACCACCCTACCTCCGCCACCCTCCACCACACAAGTGGCACCTCTAGATTGCGACCAAGATGGTCGGTCGCAAGCACGCCAAGCCCGCAACATGTGGTTGTGCTTGCAGCTGAGTTGCTGCTCGTTGCAGACCTCTGGCAAGCGTTGCGCGAAGGCGCGAGCATGGGGATGATGGCCGGTCTTCCTCAGGTCGTCGTGGGAGCATCATGCCTCCATTATAACCACTCCACGGTTCCTTGTTGCTCCATGGTTGCTCTACTCCTCTTTGTTAGGGTTTTGGGTGAAAACAAGGAAGAAGAAGAAAGAGGGATGCATGGGATCCTACTAGAGTCAGCCAAGGGTTCTACCCCTTATGTAGGGGAGGGTATAAATTCCTAGGATGCCCATCCATGAGATCCAAGTCCCTTTCCCAATAGGAAACCAAGTTCCTTCATTAGGAAGCAATATTCTATCTCTTCATTATATTCTTAATAAACCATATGCCTTGTGTAACATCCCTGACCTGGGTTATGAGTTAACCCTAGGTGTTTTGCCTAAATATGTAATTAAATCTTTGTGATTAACTCTGAGCATGTAATTAAGTTTCTCAGAAACGTATATTTCAGTATTTGCTCCTTTTTATTTAAAGTTGTAGCATTGTTTTGATATACAGGGACCTATGTGCAATTTACCCAGTTGAAAGGGTTAGCTTGCAATTTGCACATGATGAGATGTTCCTCTGATGTTGAGACATCATGAGAATCTCTTTGGCAAAGTTTGAGGGATTTCCCAAGCTAGAGCACCAAGGTGCAGCTATGGAAGCAATCCCAGAGCTTGAAACCCTAATTTGGGGTAAAATGCAATTTACCCAAATGATGGGATGTAATTTGTAAAGAATGTCATCTAATGTATCTTTTTAGACTTTTGCCATCATTTAGAGAATAAATGATGAGGAATTCACCTCAATTGAGTTATCAAGTTAAGAAATAGGCTTTGTGATTGAATAATCAGGGTATATGTGCAATATCCCTTTAAGTATGAATTTTATTATTAGATTGTTCTTCCTTGCCTTCTTTTCTATAACTTAAGTTAAGGTTTGTCCTTAGAATAAAGAGGAAGGGACGAGCAAGTAATAAAGGAAGGATTTAGTTGGAATTAAGGGAAACTTATGAACTAATGTTGAAAATCCTATTCCATGTATATAAGCTCTCCTTCCCTTAGTTGCAAGGGAACTTAACCTTCGTTCCCTTACTGTTTCATTTCACCAAAGACGACCAAGGACTGCCTTGGAGCTAAGGAGGACGACCAAGGGGTGCAAGGTAGGTTTAAACCCCTCTTCTTGCCTAATTCCATGGTTAAAAACTCGAATTCAAGGTCAGCTTCATGGCTAATTCTCGAAACCCTATCTTTCTAGCCGTCTCTTTTCATCCTTCCTTGGAGTTTTCACCTTGGCCAACCTGTAAGAACTCAAGGACGCCATTAGAGCTTGGAGCTTGAAAGCTTGGAGCTCAAGAAGCAAGCTTTAGGCGGGTTTTATAACTCTAAACCCATGCTTTATTATGTGCATCCTTATATGCGTTTTAATGATAGCTCTTAGTATTTCCCTACTTTTCCCTGCTATTTTGCAAGAAAACCCGTGGGATATCTGTACTGTTCTTGAGCTAGAAGATGAAGGTGTGATTTCCAAGGAAAACCCACCGCTTTTCTTTTCCTTAAACGGTCCTAACAGTTTGCTCTCTCGGACTCAAGACCGCGAGGTGAGCAAACGGTCTCGAGACCGCGACAGGGCAAACGGTCTCAAGACCGTTTGGCCCCGTTGACCGAGCGTGGACCGTATAATAAATCTGTTCCTAATTATATAGGCTAATTACCCTCAAAATATGGGAGACTAACACCAAAGGAAACGGGAGATATGACCTTTTTAAGTCATAACTTTAAATGAATTAATTGCTTATTTTCAAACGGTCTGAAATTGCCTTTTTGGGCAAACGGTCTCAAGACCGTGTAAGGTCGTTGACTAAGCGTTGACCGTATGCGATTACTGTTCAAAATTATGTTAATTAACAACTCACCAAGTTTGATGGTCTAATTCCAAACGGGCTAAGAGTTGAAGAGTGAATACTAGGGCTAACCCTAGATAAAATCAGTACTGAAATTATGGTGACCTAATTAGGGTTTTTAGGGTTGATTGACCTAAACGGTCTCAAGACCGTTTGGGGGTCACCAAACGGTCTCAAGACCGTGAGGGCAATCAACCAAGACCGTTTGGAGGTCTGGGGTCAAGATTTGTTGACCAATTGAAGGTACAATTACACCAAATTATATTGCAATTAAATATTGACATGATCATCAACTCAATGGGTCAGACCTTGATGAATTTGCACTAGAATCCAAAGATTTGGATGGGCAAACGGTCTCAAGACCGTTTGGAACTCATCCAAACGGTCTCAAGACCGTGAGGGCAATCACCCAAGACCGTTTGAAGGTCTAGGGTTGAGTAATTTGACCAATTGAGGACCCAATTGCAAATAAGTTATCAATTTAATCAAAATTCTGTTTTGTGGTTCAATCATGGTTCAACCCCTATCAAATCACCTTAGACTTTGATGAAATCTTGGGAAAACGGTCTCAATACCATGTGGGGTCCACCCACATGACCTCAAGACCGTTTGGGCCAAGTTTGGGCCTAATTGGAGCTCAATTGAAGGGTTCAACCTTGTGTTGATGCACACTGTTGAGTGTTGATGGGTGAACATTGATAGACCCTAATTGAATCGATTTCAACCATAATTGGTTAACTATTATGAGTCAATTGAATGACCAAGTGATCAAGCATAACCTTAATTGACTAAATCCATATGTGGTCAACATAGATTTGACCATTTGAGGGCTTCAACATGGGTTGACATTATCGGTTGCACCTTTGAGCCTTGTTGAAGGACCAAGCGGCTGAGACCATGAGAGCCTCGCGGTCTCAAGACCGTGAGAGGGCTCGCGGTCTCAAGACCGTGAGGGGGCTCACGGTCTCAAGACCGAGAGGAGGCTCGTGGTCTCAAGACCGCGAAGGGCCTCGCGGTCCTGAGGTCAAAGAAGGGCAAACGGTCTTCATGACCCTCGCGGTCTCAACTCAAATTGGTCTTCGCGGTCTCAACTTTAACTTGGACCAATGGGAGGCTTCGCGGTCTTGAACCCTTGAAGAGGCTCACGGTCTTGAAGCCTAAGGGGGCTCGCGGTCTTGGAGCTAGAAAGAGGCTCGCGGTCTTGGAGGGTCAAAGTGGGCAAACGGTCAACACTTTCAACCAATCTCAACCCAATTGATGATTAATGATTGAAATCAATCAATGTGACTCAAGGTTGACCACATTCAATCATTTGATGATGTAAATGGTTCAATGTTGCCCAAATCAAACCCTAATGATAATCTAGGATAGTAAGGGGTTATTTGACTAAGGTTTTGACCATAATGATGATCAATGGGGTAAATTACCAAAATACCCCTGAAGGGTCAATTAAGTTATACCTTGCTCAATTCAAACCCTAATTACATGAGAATGATGTTTTTAGTCATAATGACTCTATCTAACTTGATCTAGTCTAATGTTATCATCAACCATTAGTATGATGAAAGAGAGAGAGTACTCTAGAGAGAGAAAGTACCCTAGAGAGAGAAAGTAACTCTAATCACATAATGGTGATGCTTTTGGCTATGTTAGCCTATGATGACTCAATCTAACCTGTTTTAGAGTGATATTGACATCACCTAACATTATGATGAGAGAGAAAGTACTTCTAGAGAGAGAAAGTACTTCTAGAGAGAGAAAGTACCCTTTTTAAGTGGAAACTCAAGTAAAGCATCTCCAATGCACATAAGTGAGCATAATTAGGGTATGGTCCACCTGTGTGAGATCATAGAAACCCTAATTATGATAAATGATGAACCTTTAACTAATCCAAGAGCATCAATGAATATGTTACTCATACATGATGACGTTATGAGTTTAATTCACCTTAATGTGAATAGTAAACCCTAATTCAAGGGTAATGGCATGCTTTTGAGTATTAAACTCTATTTGATAGAATTAAAGATTTAACTCTTATGACAAGAGTAGGAAGTACATTCCTTATTGTTGCATTACCTTTATCAGATGTATTAACCATGCAGGTTCTGATATGAAGGTAATCATATCCAGTTATGGATGTTGATGTTATATTCATTAAAGGCATGTTGTTAGCCTTATGAATAAGTAAAGTAATCTGATGCCTTGCCAGTGGCATCCTATGCTGATACTGGGCTATGAGAGCCATGAATACCATCAAGGTCATGCCTTAGAGATGACTTGTGATGAGGATAATGAGAAATGATGATTGATATGAGTTAGGCCTGTCACATTTAGTATTCTCCTTTTATAGCTGCTATGCTATTGTTATTATTTACAGAACAATGTATGCTGTTAAAGAATACTGAATGTACCTAACTAATCAAGTATAATGTAGAGCCCTGATCATAGATCCATCATTGTCAGAAATTAAATGATGGTGAAACAGGTTTTCCTTAGGGAACTCCTGGAGCACATACTTTTGAGTATGTGGGGTACATGGATGTGTAGAACCTTACATCCTAGTGTAGGAAAGTGATGTAGATGTGTAATCCATCCATCCTTCACTATAGTTTCATACCGTATCAGTGGTAGGTAAACATGAAACCTCCTGATGACGAAGAAAGCAAAGATATCCGTATCAGTGGTAGGTAAATATGAAACCTCCTGATGACGAAGAGAGTACAGAACGCCACTGTGACTCTAGAATAGCGAAGGACCAGTTTACCCTGGTAAGCTATAGTAGTAGAGACACGAGATGTCCTACAAGCGATCCTCTTACTGACTGAGGAAGGTGAAGGTCATGAGAATCCGGCTCTCTTAATGACCTATGTATGATACTGATGCGGCTTCTCAGCGATCAGTTGGAGCTTGAGTGGTAAGCCTCATCTCCACAGGGCATAATGTTGTTTGTAAATCATAATCAACCATGTAGTATAACTTGTTAGAGATGACTCCAAGTTAGTTGGTTGATGTTACATTGCAATAATGTTGATATTCTCCATATCTCCTAAATTGTAGAGATCTTGTTATAACTGCAACTGCTATAGAATGCTTTGAAGGCTTTACTGTTTAAGATATTCTTTGATGTTATAATAAAGCTTCTGGCGAAGAGTTATAACTCTCGCTGGGACAATTATGTATAATTGTCTCACCCCGTAGACTTCAACTTTTTAGGTGGACGTCGGAGACGAAGGAACCAGCCTACAGGTGATCAGTCTCAGCAGCAGTAGCACCAGGGGCAGTAGTAATCTCAGGTGGAGATTTGTCCTGCCATGTGGTGTAGTTAGAGTCAGTCCTATGTGTCGTCTGTACTCTCAGGTCTTGGAGTCTTGTGTTATGTGATCTTGAGATTTTGTATCTTGATGTATATAATTACTCAAGAAGTAATTATCCTGAGATGTAAACAGTTACCTCTCTTTATGAAAGGAGTTTTTATGGATACAAGCTCTTATCTCGAAAAGTTTTAATTTCCCGTGATTTTTGTCTTCCGCTGATTACCGATTCGCTTCCGCTAAGTTTTAATCGTGTTTATGTTATGGTTTGGAGATCAGAGCCCACAATTAGTGGTATCAGAGCTCCAGGTTCAGTTGAGTCTACAGAGGCATAGGACTTAGGATGTCGAGTCTACCTTTAGTACTCCTTCCTTATCTAATAGAATCTTCTGCTCCTCAGGAGAAGAAGATACATAAGAATGTCAGAACATCATGATGAGCACGTGGCGGAGAGTAGTGCTAGTGCACCTCGAGGCGGTGCAAGAGTTCCGAGAATAGAACAACCTGCACCTGAGTCGCCAAGAGAGCCACCCCAGTTCGACCCAGCTGACATGAGTGATCCAGCTGTACAGACAATGTTCGGGCAGTTTATGACTGCCATGACACATATAACCGATAGGATGCCCATTCCTGCACCTAGGGCACCTGCCCAGCCTGAAGTACAAGGTATTGGTAAGACATTCGAACGACTTCGTCGTGTCAGAGCTACCGAGTACTTCGGAACTGCCGACCCTGCAGATGCTGACTTATGGTTGACAGAGTTGGAGAAGGCTTTTAGGATTCTTATGATTCCGGAAGCTGAGAAGGTTAGACATGCCGTCTATCTTCTCAAAGGCAGTGCTGGTCACTGGTGGAACATGGAAGAGCAGAAGAGACCTGGAGTAGAATTCTCATGGGAAGAGTTTCGTCGGGAATTTATCAATAGATATTTTCCAAAGACCTTCCTAGATGAGAAGATCTCTCAGTTTGAGAAACTGAGGCAGGGTATGATGAACATTAGTGAGTATGAAGCTAAGTTTATGGAGTTGTTGCGGTTCTGTCCGCACATGGCTGCTACGGATGAGGAAAGAATCAGAAGATTCGAAAAGGGTTTGAATTCTGATATGTCAACCCCTGTGTCTGCCTTAGAAAACAGAGAGAGATTCTCTACCTTCGTTGAGTCAGTCCGAAGGATAGAGAGATTTGTGGTTGAGAAAAGACAAACCCATAAAAGATATCCACAGTTCCAGGGTTCTTCATCTAGGGATTCCAAGAAACCTAGATTCTCTGCACCTAACCCTCCACCACCCAGATCGAGTTTTCAAACTCAATGGACACCAAGCAGAGGTAGAGGACGGAGTCAACCGCTTCAAGGGACGCACAGTTCTGCATCAGTGTCAGTTACTGGACCACCCAGACCACAGCAACAGGAGAAGAGTTGCTACAACTGTGGTAAGATGGGACACTTGATGAAGGATTGCCGTTCTAGGCCTGTTGGTGTGACACAACAACCCCCGAGACAGAATCAACAGGGATCTCAGAATAGACAACATCAAGGAGCAGCTCGAGGACGTGGACAAGCGTCTCAAGCTGGATCATCAGCACCACCTCAACACCAGGCGACTGCAAGGTTCTATGCTATGAACCCACCTGAGGCAGTGGTCAATCCACGGGTAGTGGCAGGTCAGATGAAACTTTTATATTCTGATATGTCTATATCCTGTGTTGTATCCGTTCTGATTGATCCGGGTGCTACGCACTCTTTCATCACTCGTGAAGTGATTCGTAACTGTAATGTGACTGTTAGCCATAGAGCAGATAGTTTGTTGTTAGAGACTCCGTTGAGTGGGTCTGCTGTTTTGCAGGAGGTATGTTCTCCCTGCATCCTTTTCTTTTCTGACCATCGCATTCAAGTGGATCTTATACCACTTGATATGCAGGGATTTGATATAATCCTCGGGATGGATACCTTAGAAAGGTATAGAGTTGTCTTGGATTGTGAGTCCAAGTTGGTTGTGTTTGCTGATGAAAGCAACACATGGATCTTTCAAGGTGAAAGAAAGATTCTGCCCACCTGTCTTGTATCAGCTATGGTTGCTGATAAGCTGCTGAGGCAAGGATGTTATGCATTCTTAGCCCATGTGGTAGATGTTACCAAGGAAAGGACCAATCCTGCTGAAGTTCCTATAGTCAGGGAATTCGAAGATGTGTTTCCTGAAGAACTTCCTGGTATACCACCACCTCGGGAGATTGATTTTGAAATCAATCTGATCCCAGATACGAAACCCATAGCTCAAACTCCGTATAGGATGGCGCCTGCCGAGATGGCAGAACTCAAGAAACAGCTTCAAGAGCTACTTGAGAGAGGTTTTATCCGACCGAGTACTTCACCTTGGGGTGCTCCGGTCTTGTTTGTTAAAAAGAAAGATGGGTCAATGCGGTTATGAATCGACTACAGACAACTCAATAAAGTAACAATAAAGAATAAGTATCCTCTGCCGAGGATTGATGATCTCTTTGACCAGTTGCGTGGTGCAACAGTCTTTTCAAAAATAGACTTGAGGTCTGGATATCATCAACTTCATATTAAGGATAGTGACATATCCAAGTCTGCCTTTAGGACAAGATATGGTCACTATGAGTTCACGGTTATGTCGTTTGGACTAACCAATGCACCAGCTGCATTTATGGAACTCATGAATAGAGTTTTTCGACCTTTCCTGGATCAGTGTGTTGTCGTCTTCATAGATGACATACTGATTTATAGTAAAGATGCTCAGCAGCATGAGCAGCATCTTCGCCAAGCTTTGACCTTGCTAAGAGAACATAAGTTGTATGCTAAGTTTAGCAAGTGTGAGTTCTGGCTGCCGGAGGTATCTTTTCTTGGACATGTAATATCCGCCTCGGGAATTCGTGTTGACCCTACAAAGGTAGAATCTGTTCTACAATGGGAACAACCGAAGACACCGACGGAGATTCGAAGTTTCTTGGGGTTAGCTGGCTATTATCGAAGGTTCATAAAGAACTTTAGTTCTATAGCTTTACCTTTGACCAAGTTAACCCGGAAAGATGTTCCTTTTTCTTGGAGTGATAAGTGTCAACAATCTTTCCAGTTGCTGAAGGAGAAGTTGACAAGTGCACCTGTGTTAGTGCTACCTGAACAAGGAAAAGGATATGTAGTTTTCTGTGATGCTTCCAAGAATGGGCTTGGATGTGTGTTGATGCAGGATAAACAAGTGATTTCTTTTGCTTCCCGACAACTTAAGAAACACGAGGAGAATTATCCGACACACGATCTAGAGTTAGCTGCTGTGGTTCATGCCTTGAAGATCTGGAGGCATTATCTCTACGGAGAGACATTCCAGATTTTCACAGACCACAAAAACCTTAAGTATATCTTCTCTCAACATGAGCTCAACATGAGGCAATGTCGCTGGATGGAGTTAATCAAGGACTACGACTGTACAATTGATTACCATCCAGGTAAGGCCAATGTTGTTGCAGATGCCTTGAGTAGGAAATCAGCAACATCAACCATGAATAGAGCACAACTAAACTCTTTAGTATGCTCTAGGAGAGATATGTTTATCTCTTTAAGGCAAGACAATGTACAGTTGAAGGTGTCATTGTTAGCCGGTTTGTTAGCTGAGATGCATATTAAACCTACTCTAAGGGAACAGATTAAAGAAGCACAACTAGGTGATGCTGCAGTTCAACATATAAGATCTGAGTATGGAAATGAAAAGCAAGATGGGTTTCATGACTCAAAAGATCAAGTAGCTTGTTATAATGGAAGAATGATAGTGCCGGATGTGGACAACTTAAGGAAGTTAGTCCTGGAAGAAGCCCATTCTTCCATGTATGCTATGCATCCAGGGAGCACCAAGATGTATCGGAATTTGAAGGATCTGTATTGGTGGCCTGGGATGAAGAAGGACGTTGCAGAGTTTGTTCTGAGGTGTCCTGTGTGTCAGCAAGTTAAAGCTGAACACCAGAAGCCTGCAGGAATAATGCAACCTTTACCCATATCACAGTGGAAATGGGACCATGTGACCATGGACTTTGTTGTTGGCCTACCCAGGACAAGCAAAGGGCATGATTCCATTTGGGTAATTGTTGATAGGTTGACTAAGACAGCACATTTCTTACCTGTCAAAACAACCTATTCTGCTGAAAAGTTATCAGAGTTATATGTTCAAGAGATAGTGCGGTTGCACGGAGTTCCTGTCACAATAGTTTCTGACAGAGGTCCTCAGTTTACCAGTCGTTTTTGGGAACAGTTGCACAGAGCCTTAGGCACTAAGCTGAGGTTTAGTACGGCCTTTCATCCACAGACTGATGGACAGTCGGAAAGGACCATACAAACCTTAGAAGACCTGTTGCGAGCATGTGTTCTCCAGTTCACCGGAAGTTGGGATCTACACTTAAGCCTGATAGAGTTTGCCTATAACAATAGCTACCAGCATAGTATTGATATGGCACCTTATGAAGCCTTATATGGTAGACGTTGTAGATCACCCTTGTGTTGGTTTGAGACTGGTGAGCACCAGTTGTTAGGTCCTGACCTGGTGCAGCAAACCACAGAAAAGATTAAAGTTATACAACATAAGATTAAGACTGCTCAGGATAGGCAGAAATCTTATGCTGACAAACGTCGTAGACCCTTAGAGTTCCAGGTTGGAGACAGAGTGTATCTTAAGGTCTCACCTTGGAAAGGGGTCCTTCGTTTTGGAAGGAAGGGGAAATTAGCTCCTAGATATATGGGGCCTTATCCAATCATTGAACGGATTGGAAAGGTAGCATATAAACTAGAGCTTCCCCCAGAATTACAGAGGTTACATCCTGTGTTTCACATTTCTATGTTGAAGAAATGTCACCCAGACACCGAGTCAGTTCTACAACCTATGGAGGTAGAATTGAATGATGACATATCCTATGAGGAGGGACCAGTGTCGATCCTTGATAAACGAATTAAAAAGTTAAAGAAGAAAGATATAAGTCTTGTGAAAGTCCTCTGGAACCATCGTGGTATTGAAAAAGTCACTTGGGAGTTAGAGGATGAGATGAGAAGGAAGTATCCTGCCCTTTTCTCGTAATATGTTTTATCGATTTCGGGGACGAAATCCTTGTAAGGGGTGGATAATTTGTAACATCCCTGACCTGGGTTATGAGTTAACCCTAGGTGTTTTGCCTAAATATGTAATTAAATCTTTGTGATTAACTCTAAGCATGTAATTAAGTTTCTCAGAAACGTATATTTCAGTATTTGCTCCTTTTTATTTAAAGTTGTAGCATTGTTTTGATATACAGGGACCTATGTGCAATTTACCCAGTTGAAAGGGTTAGCTTGCAATTTGCACATGATGAGATGTTCCTCTGATGTTGAGACATCATGAGAATCTCTTTGGCAAAGTTTGAGGGATTTCCCAAGCTAGAGCACCAAGGTGCAACTGTGGAAGCAATCCCAGAGCTTGAAACCCTAATTTGGGGTAAAATGCAATTTACCCAAATGATGGGATGTAATTTGTAAAGAATGTAATCTAATGTATCTTTTTAGACTTTTGCCATCATTTAGAGAATAAATGATGAGGAATTCACCTCAATTGAGTTATCAAGTTAAGAAATAGGCTTTGTGATTGAATAATCAGGGTATATGTGCAATATCCCTTTAAGTATGAATTTTATTATTAGATTGTTCTTCCTTGCCTTCTTTTCTATAACTTAAGTTAAGGTTTGTCCTTAGAATAAAGAGGAAGGGACGAGCAAGTAATAAAGGAAGGATTTAGTTGGAATTAAGGGAAACTTATGAACTAATGTTGAAAATCCTATTCCATGTATATAAGCTCTCCTTCCCTTAGTTGCAAGGGAACTTAACCTTCGTTCCCTTACTGTTTCATTTCACCAAAGACGACCAAGGACTGCCTTGGAGCTAAGGAGGACGACCAAGGGGTGCAAGGTAGGTTTAAACCCCTCTTCTTGCCTAATTCCATGGTTAAAAACTCGAATTCAAGGTCAGCTTCATGGCTAATTCTCGAAACCCTATCTTTCTAGCCGTCTCTTTTCATCCTTCCTTGGAGTTTTCACCTTGGCCAACCTGTAAGAACTCAAGGACGCCATTAGAGCTTGGAGCTTGAAAGCTTGGAGCTCAAGAAGCAAGCTTTAGGCGGGTTTTATAACTCTAAACCCATGCTTTATTATGTGCATCCTTATATGCGTTTTAATGATAGCTCTTAGTATTTCCCTACTTTTCCCTGCTATTTTGCAAGAAAACCCGTGGGATATCTGTACTGTTCTTGAGCTAGAAGATGAAGGCGTGATTTCCAAGGAAAACCCACCGCTTTTCTTTTCCTTAAACGGTCCTAACAGTTTTCTCTCTCGGACTCAAGACCGCGAGGTGAGCAAACGGTCTCGAGACCGCGACAGGGAAAACGGTCTCAAGACCGTTTGTCCCCGTTGACCGAGCGTGGACCGTATAAGAAATCTGTTCCTAATTATATAGGCTAATTACCCTCAAAATTTGGGAGACTAACTCCAAAGGAATCGGGAGATATGACCTTTTTAAGTCATAACTTTAAATGAATTAATTGCTTATTTTCAAACGGTCTGAAATTGCCTTTTTGGGCAAACGGTCTCAAGACCGTGTAAGGTCGTTGACTAAGCGTTGACCGTATGAGATTACTGTTCAAAATTATGTTAATTAACAACTCACCAAGTTTGATGGTCTAATTCCAAACGGGCTAAGAGTTGAAGAGTGAATACTAGGGCTAACCCTAGATAAAATCAGTACTGAAATTATGGTGACCTAATTAGGGTTTTTAGGGTTGATTGACCTAAACGGTCTCAAGACCGTTTGGGGGTCACCAAACGGTCTCAAGACCGTGAGGGAAATCAACCAAGACCGTTTGGAGGTCTGGGGTCAAGATTTGTTGACCAATTGAAGGTACAATTACACCAAATTATATTGCAATTAAATATTGACATGATCATCAACTCAATGGGTCAGACCTTGATGAATTTGCACTAGAATCCAAAGATTTGGATGGGCAAACGGTCTCAAGACCGTTTGGAACTCATCCAAACGGTCTCAAGACCATGAGGGCAATCACCCAAGACCGTTTGAAGGTCTAGGGTTGAGTAATTTGACCAATTGAGGACCCAATTGCAAATAAGTTATCAATTTAATCAAAATTCTGTTTTGTGGTTCAATCATGGTTCAACCCCTATCAAATCACCTTAGACTTTGATGCAATCTTGGGAAAACGGTCTCAATACCATGTGGGGTCCACCCACATGACCTCAAGACCGTTTGGGCCAAGTTTGGGCCTAATTGGAGCTCAATTGAAGGGTTCAACCTTGTGTTGATGCACACTGTTGAGTGTTGATGGGTGAACATTGATAGACCCTAATTGAATCGATTTCAACCATAATTGGTTAACTATTATGAGTCAATTGAATGACCAAGTGATCAAGCATAACCTTAATTGACTAAATCCATATGTGGTCAACATAGATTTGACCATTTGAGGGCTTCAACATGGGTTGACATTATCGGTTGCACCTTTGAGCCTTGTTGAAGGACCAAGCGGCTGAGACCATGAGAGCCTCGCGGTCTCAAGACCGTGAGAGGGCTCGCGGTCTCAAGACCGTGAGGGGGCTCACGGTCTCAAGACCGAGAGGAGGCTCGTGGTCTCAAGACCGCGAAGGGCCTCGCGGTCCTGAGGTCAAAGAAGGGCAAACGGTCTTCATGACCCTCGCGGTCTCAACTCAAATTGGTCTTCGCGGTCTCAACTTTAACTTGGACCAATGGGAGGCTTCGCGGTCTTGAACCCTTGAAGAGGCTCACGGTCTTGAAGCCTAAGGGGGCTCGCGGTCTTGGAGCTAGAAAGAGGCTCGCGGTCTTGGAGGGTCAAAGTGGGCAAACGGTCAACACTTTCAACCAATCTCAACCCAATTGATGATTAATGATTGAAATCAATCAATGTGACTCAAGGTTGACCACATTCAATCATTTGATGATGTAAATGGTTCAATGTTGCCCAAATCAAACCCTAATGATAATCTAGGATAGTAAGGGGTTATTTGACTAAGGTTTTGACCATAATGATGATCAATGGGGTAAATTACCAAAATACCCCTGAAGGGTCAATTAAGTTATACCTTGCTCAATTCAAACCCTAATTACATGAGAATGATGTTTTTAGTCATAATGACTCTATCTAACTTGATCTAGTCTAATGTTATCATCAACCATTAGTATGATGAAAGAGAGAGAGTACTCTAGAGAGAGAAAGTACCCTAGAGAGAGAAAGTAACTCTAATCACATAATGGTGATGCTTTTGGCTATGTTAGCCTATGATGACTCAATCTAACCTGTTTTAGAGTGATATTGACATCACCTAACATTATGATGAGAGAGAAAGTACTTCTAGAGAGAGAAAGTACTTCTAGAGAGAGAAAGTACCCTTTTTAAGTGGAAACTCAAGTAAAGCATCTCCAATGCACATAAGTGAGCATAATTAGGGTATGGTCCACCTGTGTGAGATCATAGAAACCCTAATTATGATAAATGATGAACCTTTAACTAATCCAAGAGCATCAATGAATATGTTACTCATACATGATGACGTTATGAGTTTAATTCACCTTAATGTGAATAGTAAACCCTAATTCAAGGGTAATGGCATGCTTTTGAGTATTAAACTCTATTTGATAGAATTAAAGATTTAACTCTTATGACAAGAGTAGGAAGTACATTCCTTATTGTTGCATTACCTTTATCAGATGTATTAACCATGCAGGTTCTGATATGAAGGTAATCATATCCAGTTATGGATGTTGATGTTATATTCATTAAAGGCATGTTGTTAGCCTTATGAATAAGTAAAGTAATCTGATGCCTTGCCAGTGGCATCCTATGCTGATACTGGGCTATGAGAGCCATGAATACCATCAAGGTCATGCCTTAGAGATGACTTGTGATGAGGATAATGAGAAATGATGATTGATATGAGTTAGGCCTGTCACATTTAGTATTCTCCTTTTATAGCTGCTATGCTATTGTTATTATTTACAGAACAATGTATGCTGTTAAAGAATACTGAATGTACCTAACTAATCAAGTATAATGTAGAGCCCTGATCATAGATCCATCATTGTCAGAAATTAAATGATGGTGAAACAGGTTTTCCTTAGGGAACTCCTGGAGCACATACTTTTGAGTATGTGGGGTACATGGATGTGTAGAACCTAACATCCTAGTGTAGGAAAGTGATGTAGATGTGTAATCCATCCATCCTTCACTATAGTTTCATACCGTATCAGTGGTAGGTAAACATGAAACCTCCTGATGATGAAGAAAGCAAAGATATCCGTATCAGTGGTAGGTAAATATGAAACCTCCTGATGACGAAGAGAGTACAGAACGCCACTGTGACTCTAGAATAGCGAAGGACCAGTTTACCCTGGTAAGCTATAGTAGTAGAGACACGAGATGTCCTACAAGTGATCCTCTTACTGACTGAGGAAGGTGAAGGTCATGAGAATCCGGCTCTCTTAATGACCTATGTATGATACTGATGCGGCTTCTCAGCGATCAGTTGGAGCTTGAGTGGTAAGCCTCATCTCCACAGGGCATAATGTTGTTTGTAAATCATAATCAACCATGTAGTATAACTTGTTAGAGATGACTCCAAGTTAGTTGGTTGATGTTACATTGCAATAATGTTGATATTCTCCATATCTCCTAAATTGTAGAGATCTTGTTATAACTGCAACTGCTATAGAATGCTTTGAAGGCTTTACTGTTTAAGATATTCTTTGATGTTATAATAAAGCTTCTGGCGAAGAGTTATAACTCTCGCTGGGACAATTATGTATAATTGTCTCACCCCATAGACTTCAACTTTTTAGGTGGACGTCGGAGACGAAGGAACCAGCCTACAGGTGATCAGTCTCAGCAGCAGCAGCACCAGGGGCAGTAGTAATCTCAGGTGGAGATTTGTCCTGCCATGTGGTGTAGTTAGAGTCAGTCCTATGTGTCCTCTGTACTCTCAGGTCTTGGAGTCTTGTGTTATGTGATCTTGAGATTTTGTATCTTGATGTATATAATTACTCAAGAAGTAATTATCCTGAGATGTAAACAGTTACCTCTCTTTATGAAAGGAGTTTTTATGGATACAAGCTCTTATCTCGAAAAGTTTTAATTTCCCGTGATTTTTGTCTTCCGCTGATTACCGATTCGCTTCCGCTAAGTTTTAATCGTGTTTATGTTATGGTTTGGAGATCAGAGCCCACACCTTGGATATTTAGGAATTCAAAAATTATCTCTTCCATCATCTCTATGCTTAACTTTTAATCCATTGGCCAAAAAATTATACTTCCTTATAGTAGAAAGTACCTCCTTTTAATAATACCACAAATTCATTAATTATGTATCACATTATCCTCTTATTTTGTATTATTTGCATTTTCTCTTTCTCCTTATTCATTGGGACTCCTTGGACCCCAAGAAATCCTAAGATTTCGAAATTCCTTTTTAAGGATACTTATTATCCTTCTAGATGCATCTACATTCTTCATTTCTCATTATCTTACTTATTTCTTTATTAAGATTTTCAAGGATTTTCTCTTTATCTTTTATTTCCTTTCCTCTTTTCCTATTTCTTTCATTAGAAATCACATATAAACGAAATTTATTCAATTGTGGCCATTAATACCACTTTCTAGAGATTTCTATGTATTTCTCATAATTACTTTGCTTAATATCCATTATCTTGTATCTTTTCCTATTATTTGGACTTTTCTTTTTTCTTCTCTTTTATATCCATTATTGGATTAATCTAATAATAGAAATCATGAAATTCCTATCAAAAGGGAGATTTGCAAAGAAATCCATCTTTTGAAGCAAAGCATATGACCTTTTCAATTAAGTCTGTATTCACAAAATCATTATATTTCAATTATGAAAACATATGCAAAATTGAGGTTGTAACATCCTTCCCCTCTTATAGGAATTTTGCCCTCAAAATTCCATCAAACATGCAAACAAGCAGGATAAGACTTTCTCATGACCATCATGGCTCCTATGTGGCCTTAATCTCTCCATGGTGCTTCGCAAGAACCCTCATCATCTTATATTCTTACATCTGAGTTCTTTCTCACCTTGGTATCTTGTACCCTCATAGGTGTCTCTGGACATTTCAGCTTCTCTTAAAGCTAAATAGGTTCATGGCTTAGCCCATGGCTTGGGTACCTCACATAGTGCCCTAGACCGGACTCATGGAACACATCACATATCACGTTATCATGAGGGGTAAGTCTAAGCATAACCATCTCCACCAATCCATCCCAAATAGACCCATGTATCTGGGACTCAACTTTCTCAGTTATAGCTCATAGGGGTCAGATTTTTATATCACATATTCTCCCACAGTGAACTGCATGTCAGTCTGCTTTGCATCAGCTCATGACTCATGTCGCCCCTGGGCTTCCTCAGCCATCGCGTGATAAAAGAGACTTCATCTACACACATTGTGGTTTCTCTTACCTTCACAAGGTCTTTCCACCAACATCATCTTCATGAAGCGGTCACCGACCATCTTCATGAAGCAGTGACCGACACATCCTCCTTTACAGAGCTTCTTACATCCTGATAAAGGCTATTGTAGCTATCATCAGATCTTTTATAGGACAAGAACTGCCCCCATATATCACCCTGGACGAGCAGACCTGCTCATATCAGACTCTGCAGTCTGGATCATACTAACCATCAGTTAGGGGTGATAAGTTGTACTTAACATCGAGTCTTTCATGTATCTACTTCCACCTCATAGAAGTGAATCTTTATGTTATACTCAAGAACCTTTGAACTCACATCATGGTGTAGTTGAACCATATCTCTCTCTTACATGTAATTCAACCAGATCTGTCTCTTGACAATACTCTCTCTTTTCTCTTAGATCATGTCATCTAGGTAAGGCGACCTACCATAACCCATACTGCATCCTGACCTTCTTCGATCCACGGGAGACTTACCACGATATCCAAAGTGATGAACTCCCATTCCCTCTCTGGGACTCTTTATTCTCTATATCAATTCAATGGGTTACTGGTGTTCATCCTTCACCTCCTGGCATGCATGGCGACAAGCCACATGCATCTTTATACACTTTTCATCTTAGGCATCAAAGTACTACTACCACTTATTATCTTAGTAGTACCATGGTGTATGGTGATCTTAAAATCATGATTTCATGTATGTCATGATTCCTCAAGATTGATTCCTCAGAAACTCTAAACCACTCTAGTCGAGGTTTCATCACCTTCTGTTCCAGAGAAGTGCATTTGAGGTTCTACAACCATCCTTTTATCGCATCAAGGCCTAGGTTGGATAACCATACAACCACTAACTTGATCAACAAATCTCATTACATATGAGTGTTAGACAAACATATCTTCTTTTTCAAACTTATGGCTAACCTAACAACCTCTTCTAGCCTCTAGCTAAACTAGGCAGCTGCATCTCAACCAGAGCATCCATTACCACCTCACATCCCTATGTATAAGGTAATGTTGAAGACATACACCTTCATGTATTCCACTTATCATCTCATCTCGGACTCTATCTTCATCAAGGGAACACATAGCTCATTCTCTTGGTTATCGAACTCTACCTTGTATAGTTCATAAGTTCCACATAGCTCATGATAAAAACATCCTCATAAGATGACTACCTTAGTTCTCTTGGTGTTTGTACAACATCCATACATTGTACACTCCACAAGGGTATGTTATTATCTCTAATGTCATGTATCTTAGCAACATTTCCATGCACATCATCTTTATCCTTGGTGTATGGCATGCGTGTTGTCCTATATCTCACACCCATAATAAGAGGAAATAAGCATTTGGCTAGAGTCCAAATACAGAGTTCTTCTCATTCAAAGAGTAGAGATGGTACATCCCACATTTCCAGTACACCTGCAAATCTAGGTTGAAACGTGCATCACATGTCTCCACATCATGAACATCTTGATATCAATTTGACTTCCATTGAAAATTGGTCTTTAAACACATTTGGGTTGTCACAACATCCTTAGTCATGTACTCTAGGTTTCTAGGGTACCAGTACTTTTGGGGTCATCCCTCTTCCATTATGCATCCAGAGAGTGCCCTCCTCATATGCCCTTTGGG
Organism: Alisma plantago-aquatica; assembly: GCA_963693085.1. Classification (NCBI taxonomy): domain Eukaryota; kingdom Viridiplantae; phylum Streptophyta; class Magnoliopsida; order Alismatales; family Alismataceae; genus Alisma; species Alisma plantago-aquatica. The sequence continues at coordinate 337,804,365 of OY856413.1, forward strand.
TCCCATGAGTTCATGAAGGTGGTCAATCTCCTAACCCGTGGCCCTCAGACAATGATAGATGTTACCTCCCAACCCTATGGTCATGTGCAACTAGGGAATTAGGTAACTCCTACTCCCATCAGTCTTATCCCTACTTGACCCTAGGATAGACTTAGGATCCTAACATAGTTCTTATCCATCATGAAACCTTACCCAAGTCTCCATCATCTCTCTCAACATATGTGGTCTAACTTACATCCTTCATAGGGACCATGGTGACCTACCTACCTTGGTCAGGCCCCATACCGGTTACCTCTATGGTAACACATCCACATGCACATGGAGATGATTATCTATGGGTTAGTAGGTTCATCCTCACACTATGTACTTTCCACTTAGCTTCCCAAGATCCTATGAGACCTCTTTGGGTTACCTCAACCCAACAAAAGCTAGTATATACCCTACAAAAGGGTCCTTCTCCCTAGATGGAAGGAAACTATCTCTTGATAGCAACAAGGTCACAAACGTCCTTATGTCTAGGGTTTACATCAACATGAGCATGCTTAACCCTTTCAAGCTACTAGGCACATAGATAACAAGCAGACCACTTACTAAACCATGCTAGGTCTCCATGATAAGTCCTACTTGTTTCTATTCCTTTATATTGGACCATCATATGTCACCAACCTATATGTGATAGGTTCATCAAACATATACCTTAATCCAAGGGGTTTCCCTTTCCTCTAAACATGAGGAGTGCCATGCTCAAATCTATGGAAACTCAAATCTCGTCAGGTACACTACTTCCCCTCTTAGGTCTAGGAACCCTAGGTTTACCTTTCTACTGTCCAACTGCATGCTCAACCCTGTAACCACGAACCAAGCATGTACAAGGTATGGCTTGCACTTCCTATTATCATTCCACTTACAACACCTCAGAGTGGAGTCCTCCTCAAGGACAACCAATAAGGTATAAGGCATCACAACTTGTTACTAAACCTCTTCATGGTCTAAGGAACTCTTCTTCCTATCTCAGAAGGTAACACCTATACCATAGGCACATAGGTACCAGCATCCTCATCCTCTCTCCAGAGTTTGGTTCCTCTAAATGCAACCAAGATACCATCAGCCTCTAGGGATCGTGCTTGAGGCAACTGCAACCATCCACTTAGGTCGCATCATCCTCAACTTCTCAGGGTTCCTCCTAACTCAGAGTCTAAACTTCCAACCTTCTAGCGCGGGCCCTACTCTCTCTCTCTAGAGCTTAACCCTACAAAAACCTTACTACTAGAGGTCCTCTCTCTAAGGTGGATCAAGATCACAAGCGTACACTTACATGAGTGAAACCTATGATCAAACCTATGTTCACTCAAGATTATCCAGAGCTCTTCATGCTTATCTCATAAGCTATCCCACATACTCTCCTGGATAGGGTTTCAACCTACTGCCAGCACTACTGACGTACTTTGGGTGCAACTATGCCATGCTCATATAAGCCCATATGGTTTTTATATGGTCCTCACTAACCTCATCCAGGAAGGGGCTATCCTTCACCCTAACATGCATGACCCTTCCCAGGGTTGGGTCGCCAAAGATACTAGGTCAACCCACCTCACATAGCTCACACTGTCATGAATATCCAAACCAAAAGCATGTCAACCCATACACATGGTCGACCATGACATCTAACTCATCATGTCATCTCTCTCTAACCTCCACTTAGGGTTAGGGTTAGCATCATCCTCAAAGGATGTGCCCGGTCTCTACCTTTAATGGAGATCTCAGCCTCTAAGACCCACTCTCTACTCATCCTCCTGAACAGAGGATCTATCCTCAAGTCTCTCGTGAGGGCATGACAACACATGTCATATGACCTAAGCATGCAACTAATCTTTAGTTTACGCTTAAACTATTAAGCTTATGTCCATGACATCTTATTTATATGCTTTTCATTAATTTGGGTGGAGGATTACTTAACCTTATCATGCATTACCCTATCCTCGAGAGGGTGAGGAAGAGAGAGAAAATCCTAAACCTTAGAATCTTAATATAATTAGGGTTGAGAAGGGATGAAAATAGATGAGAGAGTCCTAAAGGTATCTTATTTCGAGTCAGATCCTAAGACATTGGCCAGGTAGTCACACAAATCCAGGAGTCCTTGTATTCTGACTAGTGGTGTGAAGGAAAATATTGTCAGCCCCCGGACGTGATCCTTTTCTAAACACCTTTGTCTTTTGGAAAATCCTCTAATAACTCCCTTGGGTTCTACAGAGTTTGTAAAATTTAATAATTACTAAAGATTAAATGAGGAACCAATGCTCTAATACCAAATGTAACGACCTAGCCTCCCGGTAACCCCCAATTAAGGGAGACCAAAAGGTCAGAGTCGTTATCCCAATTTTTCAGGATCAATGGTTCGACAAATAATCAATAATAATTATAAATTCTACCAAAACTATACTGAAAGCTGGAATAAAATAAAACTTTGCATACCTTTTTTTAAAACTTGGATATCTACTTCTATCCCCAGTTGGAGTCTATTCTAACTAATCCTCCTTTATACTTTAATACTTAGTTTCACAATATACAACTTTACTGTTTGTCCTTTTTAAACTTGTACCTAAAATGCCGACAAACAAAATGTCAGTCAACATAAATGAATATGTTAGTATGTGGGGACAAACAAAATGTCACACATAAGGCTAACAACATATTTATCACAATCAAGGTAATTAACAATTCAATTTACATTTTCAATGTGTCAATCTCCACCGCTTTTGCCCTAACCCTGGAATACCCCCATTAGGGTTTCGCTTTTGCCATTGACTTAAGGCCACCTTCTCCATCCTGAGCTTGGTGCCTGGGGTCACCTCTCATGGTGCCCATCAGTCATGCAATTAAGGCCACCTTCTCTATCCTGAGCTTGGTGCCTAGGGTCACCACTCATGGTGCCCATGGGTCTTCCCCTTGGGCTTGACCTCATTGCCTCATCCATTAGGGTGGCATGTAGGTGCAAGAATACACACTTATATCATAATTGTGATAATCATAGTGACTTTATGATTTGTAAGTATGAACATCCAAACTGATAGGTTGCATCCAATGCGATTAATCATCTGGAAAACCTTCGGGAAACTAATGTGATTAACCATAATTAACAACATACCTGATCCGGAGCAACTTGATGTCCAAGAAATAATGATAAAGAATAATCAAACAAGCACTCAACAATATCCTTAAATTAATGCATAACATCCAAGTGTTATAGTTTATCCAAAACATTCTCAAGATAGACTTGTATTCCACCTTCGGCTTTCTAGACCCACTTTAGGGTTTTATTAGGGTTTTAGCCTCCTTAATACTTTTATCACATTTAATGCTCCCTTAGTTCACAAACCCTAATTTCAACATCATAAGCCCAATTAAAATATATTATTTCTCTTTTATACTAAAATCGCCATCTTTATCTTTTTAAGTTATTTCAAGATCATTAAACTCAACTATCACCTTTAGTTTCTTTTGAATTGACAACTCATATTTCAGTATGATCTAATTCATATATGGATTCCATTTATTACTAATTCCACATTTATCCATTAGAAAACCCTAATTACCAAATTAAGGGTATTTATCCACAATTAGGAACTATACTCAAAATAGTTTAGAACCGTCATATCTCAGCTTTATGCATGAATTTGACCAATTAAAACCATTAAGAAACATAATTACTAACATTAGGGTTTCAAGGCCCATTAAAGCTTATTTATGCACATGGAACCCTAAATTAATCAAAGTACACATCAAGTTCATCCTTTTAGATCTAATGCATCTTTGTATAATCAACATGTTAATATCAAATTTAATCATCCATATAACCCTTCTTAATACATTTATCATCTTAAATTAGGGTTTCTTAATCATTAATGCACTAAAGTTGATAACTTCCACTATATTTCGAATTTCAAGAGGAATTAGCTTCTAAATCTATTTTTAATGGATTCCTCGCATTTTTCTTAGCAAAATTCATAAATTATATGCACCAATCTGAGCTATTAATAATTAGATACGATTTTTGTAAGAATCCACTTACTTGGACCAGTGGGATGCTGACACGTCAGCAATCCCATGCAACGTAATTCGACCGATTGAAAACATAACGAAATGATGCTTCTTCACCCGCGTAAGTCACCAGCTCTTCATACCCCGGAGGGGTATATTCATCTAACGACACCCGCCCATCTTCAACCTCGTGAACCCTACTTGGTCGTCGACTTACGGTTGCTAGCGGGTCCGCCCCCTCCTCCTCATGCCTCGAGGGCCACCGGCGACCGCCGCCCTGCCTCCGCCGCCCTCTGCTGCACAAGTGGTGCCTCCAGATCGCGGCCAAGATGGCCGGTCTCAAGCGCGCCAAGCCCGCAACGTGCGGATGTGCTTGCAGCCGAGCTGCTGCTGGTTGTAGACCTCTAGCAGGCGTTGCGCGAAGGCGTGAGCATGGGGATGATGGCAGGTCTTCCTCAGGTCGTCGTGGGAGCATCAAGCCTCCATCATAACCACTATATTGTTCCTTGTTGCTCCATGGTTGCTCTACTCTTTGTTAGGGTTTTGGGTGAAAATAAGGAAGAAGAAGAAAGAGGGATGCATGGGATCCTACTGGACTCAGCCAAGGGTTCTACCCCCTATATAGGGGAGGGTAGCAAAGCCCTAGGATGCCCATCCACGAGATCTAAGTCTCTTTCCCAATAGGAAACTAAGTTCCTTCATTAGGAAGCAATCTTCTCTTTCTTCATTATCTTCTTAATAAACCATATGTCTTGGATATTTAGGAATTCAAAAATTATCTCTTCCATCATCTCTATGCTTAACATTTAATCCATTGGCCACAAAATTATACTTCCTTATAGTAGAAAGTACCTCCTTTTGATAATACCACAAATTCATTAATTATGTATCACATTATCCTCTTATTTTGTATTATTTGCATTTTTTCTTTCTCATTCATTGGGACTCCTTGGACCCCAAAAAATCCTAAGATTTTGAAATTCCTTTTTAAGGATACTTATTATCCTTCTAGATGCATCTACATTCTTCATTTCTCATTATCTTACTTATTTCTTTATTAAGATATCTCTTTTCAAGGATTTTCTCTTTATCTTTTATTTCCTTTCCTCTTTTCCGGTTTCTTTCATTAGAAATCACATATAAACAAAATTTATTCAATTGTGGCCATTCATACCACTTTCTAGAGATTTCTATGTATTTCTCATAATTGCTTTGCTTAATATCCATTATCTTGTATCTTTTCCTATTATTTGGACTTTTCTTCTCTTTTATATCTATTATTGGATTAATCTAATAATAGAAATCATGAAATTCCTATCAAAAGGGAGATTTGCAAAGAAATACATCTTTTGAAGCAAAGCATATGACCTTTTCAATTAAGTATGTATTCACAAAATCATTATATTTCTATTATGAAAACATATGCAAAATCGAGGTTGTAACAGCCATTGTGACATCCCCTTTCCCATGCACAATGGCCCTAAAGATGGCCGCAGGCGATGTAGTTGTAAGCTGACTCTATATTTAATATATATTATACATAAATATTGATGGGTAGCGAGTTAGAAGGTCTAGGTAATGGCTTACTATTATCCTTATCTACTAAGACAGCGTGTTAACAGGTATTAGTAGGCTGATAAAGGGTAAGAAAATTTTGTCATTCTTTTTCCCTACAGAGTATGGATAATGAGTAAAAGGGTTTATCCTTACCCATTGACAACCCTAATTAATCGTACCATGTGACACATTCAACAATGAATTTGGCCAAATACTTTGTTGTTATTGTGCGTACAATCGTTTTGTTTCTATACGTATGTGAAAGTGTGTCTACTATTAATCGATCGTCTAATTAATTGATGACTTCAGTGGTCCAAAATTTGTCATGTACTTTTTTTGTGATGTTGGTGGACTTCGCATCTATCTTACTAATGGAGGTTTTTTATTTATTTATATTAGGTCTATTACAAACAAATGATCCGATAATGACATCGATGGTCTGATTTCGAGGTGTAATTTCTTTTTTTTATATCATCTACTTTTGGCTAATCTTTTTGTACACTACTTACTTGCTTATGTGTATAGATATTGCACGAGTCGGCGACGCTAACAATTCCAATGGCCCAAAAATTTTGAGGTTCTCAAGTATGAGGAGATATCCGGAGATTGAATTTTGGTAATGAATTCCGCAAGAAAAAAGGCACAAAATATAGCATATAAGATGATTGCAAGGCGAAAAGAAAATATAGCATAGAGGATGATGGTCAAAATACACGGCCCAAATGATCGGATTCAGCCTGAAGCTGAACTATAAAAACAGCAACAACAACACAAGTGATACCACATCCTTGGACAGAGAATCCTAGGGCACTAGTAAAAAGTCAACAACAAGCCAACTTGAGAATCAACACACTTGTTGGTCAAGGCCGCCGATGCAGTTGATTCCCTCGTTTTGCTCGATCCGGACAGTGTATATTATACACAGACCACAAGGTAAGCTGGAACTTAGAAAGCTAAGCTGGTTCAATTTAACACTTGATCATTTCCACCACATCCATGCGGGTTTCGAACTGCTTGGGTAACCTGAACGAAATGGACGACCCGCTGCTGGCGTCCGCTGAGACGTGCGGTGGTTCACCCAGAGAAGGTGAAGACGAAGAAGATCGGTGTAGTATCTTGGTTAGAGCAAGTGAAGGAATGGAAGAAGAAGGATCTAGCTCGGAGTGGCCCATATGTTGTTTTCTACCATGAATGACATCGTCCTCGTCGGAGGTGTCATCGTTACCGTCGTAGTCAGGGAATAGCCCATAGCAGACCAGGCGCTTGTCTTCTTCTTTCCATTCCAGCTGCCTTAGGAAGCAATCTTCAATCTCTTTCAAGGAATCGTCGTCCGCGCCCTCCTCTCTGCTGCTGCTGCGGCGGCCGTCGTAAGCTGGGTTCTCCCTCATCTCGACCTTGACGACAGCAGTGGACTCACCAACGTAAGGGACAATCTGCCGCTCGGAGTCCGGCTCCTCACCCTGGCTGCTTGCCCCGTCGGAGACGTCGGCGTCTTCGTCCGCGCGCTGGTTCTGGTTGTACTCGGGCGAGGAAGAGAATGACCACCCGTCGTCCTCGGCCATCCCGGCATCCTCCTCGCGCTCGCGCAGGGTCCTCTGAATCAGTGTCTTGAGCAGGTTCATGACTTGCACGGCGTGCATCAGCGCCGTCAGTGGGTCGGACATCTGATTGGAAGCAGAGTTTTGTTGATGTTCAGTATATGCGGTTATGAAGGCAAGTAAATAAGATGTAGCTATTTTAAGTAGGCACCTGAGTCATGTTGGGTGCGAAGACCATAGCGATGTTCCTTGCGTTCATCTTGTTGGCCTCCTCTTCCTCAACGACATCTGCCATAAGCTCGACGGCCCAGTTGAGTAGTGCGGACTGTGTGGGCAGAAGCTGCTTGGTGAGCTGGACGTACTCCTCCTCCTCGTGGCACTGGAGGACTTGCTCCGGTGAGAGGCAGTCCAGGACACCTTCCGGGAGCTCCCTGAACCACGCCTGCAACGCCAAGTGTAACAGAGACACGACGCGTCAAAACTTACATATTCAACACAGCACCGGCAGACGCTGCCACAGGTTAACGGCTTCCCAAAACACAAGAACCCACCTTTATGAGGCCAGCTAGGCAGTGTACGTCAATATCATCTGGGACGACGCCCTTGTTGAGCTGATCCCTGACGCATTCCTCCTGCCCGTTCTCCGGATTTATACGGAAGATACCCTCCGCCTGATCAACACCACGAGAGGATATATCATAAACTCCGACAAGAAAAACAAAGACCTTTTGTCGAATGTAGCTACCATTGCTGATTAATCTCTTTGGTGAATGAGGAGGACTCTTACCTTGAGGCCACTTTGAGCATACAGCTTCTGCTGCATGAGCAAGAGTATGGTCGGGACGCTGTTGCCTCTGGAGTCATATGAGCACTGCATCGATTCAGGGGAGACGCCAAATACACTAGCACTGCGTATACCAAACATTGGGAGATTGTTACCTTGAGAAGTAGCAGTAATTGTAGATTTAGAAAAGACAACTTGGGCCGTTCTGGACCAAAGAACGAGGTGAGGTGAAGAAGACAGTACAAATTCACTCAAGAAAATTAAGGGCTTTTGGCCGTTCTTGTTTGTGCATTTGAGCTGAGGTTAAAGAAAACATGAAAGTAAAAGACATTACTACTACTAAACACTTTCTAAGTTATGATCTTACTGATTGATTGGTTCAGCTATTTCCGCATGAGCTGGACTACGAATTCGAACTGGGCGTTAAAGGAGACTTCTTTATTGTTCCTACCTAAAAACACGACTTCTTTATTGTTCAATTACGAAGCCCTCGAAATAGCCAGTAACGGCCCTAATTATCACATTTGGAAGAAGAAGAAAAATGCCCCATGGCACATTCGAACTTCGGTACAGGACACTGAACCAGTGCTGATACGAAAGCCGTAGCTGAGCGAACCAGCAGCATGGAACTCAAAGCACACCGAGGAAGGCGGAGATGCGAGGGTAAATGGGGCCGAGTGGGCGTACCTGGCGCTGGGTACCCGGGAGGGGATCTCGACCTCGAACTCGACGGGGAGGCCGAGGAAGCCGTTGAACCGGTCGAACGTGACGTGCGTGATGTGCCTGACGTCGGTAGGCCACCCGATATCCATCTGCTTCTGCACCGCCGTGATCACCTCGTCCTGTCTCTCGACCCTGCAAGCCACCATTGACTTCCGGATAGCGGCCAGCAGGAGCGCTATCAACGACAACTGCCGCTGCTGCTCATTTTGTTGCTCTACACCTCCACTTCGCTCTCTTCTCTCCTCCTCGGCAGCCGGAGTGGGTTCTCCCCGCAGGCCCTTGCAGCCTCTCGACACAAGCACCACACCGGCGGTCATAGCTACTTCCCCTCTCTCTCTCTCCGCACTTCCCTCTCTCTCACTCTTTCTCAATCTAATTTCTCTCTCTGGGAAGCTCCCAGACCGGACATCAACGGTAGCGGAAGGCGTGCGGTGCGCGGATACTTTAGTATTTATTTCGTTCCCCAAACAGCGAAGCTCAAGGGAAGGGGGTCTTGGAAGCTGAGCAGTTCGAACGGCCACACCAAGAATTCAAATTCCTGGGCTCCGACTTCCGGAATTGCCCCTTGAAGCTTTATCATCGCAAAAAGAAGGGAAAAGTTAACTGTCCCCTACTCTAAATGCATGTCCTCGCGTAAAGGAGACTCGGGCCCAGCCAGCAGGGTCCTCGACAGGGGTGTAGTCAATTCGTCACGGATGACCCCTGAGAAGTTATTTTTCATCTCCTTTCGTAAATAAATTTCGACCTTTTATTTTTTTCACATGATCCGCATAAATGTTTTTATCCGCTGAGAAAAAGTCAGGACTCTTGTTCTGGTTTTGACTGTCGGTGCGCATTGGTTCATGACCGTTATAAGATGGCAATGCGTGCTATAATGGCAAGCACTCCACTTAATTATTGCAACTTGATTTATTCTTAAATTAAATTGGCAGGCATGGTAAACCATGTATATGAATTTATACTCCGTATCACGTCAACGCTAGTTTTGCCATTTATGGAAAGCTCGCATGGTTTAAAGTTTAAACCCAAAGTAAATACAGCTAGGGGTGAACATGTAGTCTCTATCTCGTTTTCTTTTTCATATCATGCTCTCCTAAATCTTATGGTTTTTTTGGATTATCAGCATGCCACAAAATTAACATGTTAGTTATTGTCACAATAGGTTGTCGATTACAAGTAAAAAAATTATTTACAACAAAATCAGAAAATTCATTAGTTGTCTAGTTAATATATATGGTCAGGATGCTAATGAAACAAGGTCATATGGATTTTGACCAATTTGTTGATCGATCTAAGGATGTAGTTCGAGCTGTTGGCATTGATATTTAGATATGTCACACTATATTTGAATGATGCATATATTTTCTATTTGTGCAACTAATGTCTGATATAAGTGTTTTAGGTGATCAAGAAATTTATACAAGATGTAATATCAAAGAATGTGCTTTAACGTGTGTTTTTGGATGCTTATAAATCAAGTTATACCTTTCATAATTTGTATGAGTGCAAATGTACAACTTGATGAACGAACAAAAACCATCCTAACATAGTTTATAGTTGCATACACCCATTAAGATAGGTAGGTTCTGTAGTGAAAATTGTTTGAGCTATTTCTAAAAATTTAGGACATCCTCAGTCTGGCCATTTTTTTATCAAATTGTAATTTGACCGAATTGATTCTCAGTCAAATTGCAGTAGTCATTTTAAACGTACTAGCTATAACAACTATTCTAACACTCATCTAGAATTTACTTAACTGTTTCTTATATACATGAGTGTCATATGGACATATGAAGAATGAGAACGTCCAAATGTATGCTATACGATTAAGCTTAGAATATAACCTTTCTATCTCCATCTTACTCCAAACTAGTCTTAGCTTTTGTCTAACTATGGTGTTCTACTCCACCAAATATAGTGTTACATAACCTTGTAGGGTTGATCATTACTTGTTCATTACTGTTACATATTGTGTATATTGTGAGATGTGTTGTACTTCGATCTTGTTCCCTATTTTTGTTCATTACTTTGAGCTACTTCTTGCGAGAAGGATGCATCGAAGAGATTTGGAGTTACTTCTAACGAGAATGTTGGATCAAAAGGTGGTGGTGGAGATTGTTATCTTCTTCAAGATGGTGGTCTTTCGACATCATGCACAAAAGTTAAAATTTATTTTTTCTCCTAAAAAGGAGGTTATTCTTGATCCACAAAAGGTATCTATATTTTTTATTGGTATCTATATAGTAAAGGTAATAAATTATAATCTCAGAAGTTTTAGTTGGAAACTACTAGGTAATGGAGCTATGCAGTTTCAAATTGAAACCATTAAACAACTTTTGTGTCCTTGTGTGGTTGCTTCTCCTGTGGATTACTTGCTTTACTTTCAGCTAGATTATTCCTTAAGCAAGTTGCAATCAACCGACCTTATGTTTTAAGTTGCATAAACTCAAAACTAATATATTTACCTCCACCTTCTAGAGATTTGTGTAGGTTCATTCCCACATGAATTTTGATGAATGCATATTCACCCTAGTTTAAGTTGTATTTTTGGCTTAGTTATGCATTCATTTTCCTCATTTTACCTTAGAATTAGCTTGAATTTAGGTTTCCTTAACTTTATGTTAATTTGTAAGGTTTTGATCCAATTTCTTAGTTTTCATTGTAGGTTCTAGCTTCATATCTTATGCACCAAAATAGATTTGATAAATGGACTAGATTTTTGTTGATCTATCCCTTCATCAATTGATGATTTCATCAAAGTAATAGCTTCATTAGTGCATGCCATTGTTCACACTCCAATACTCTCCCTAGAGTGGGTTTTCTCAAGCCTGAACTACCATCAATTCACAGAGGTAGAGTTTCATTGGTAGTTAACCGATGTAACTCCCTCACTGTCACACTCCAATTTCAGATCTAATTTAAACCTTAGAATGGGGTTTTACTGAATAAGAATAGTTGAGGGGTTTAACTTAAAAATACCATGAAAGTATACCCTTATAGAAAATTATACTGAAAAAAAACTAATAATATATCTTCTCCTACGGATATGCCACGATGAGTGGCAATTAACTTAAAATGTTGTATACATGTCTTCCCTATTTACTTTTCTCTTTCCTCTAAAGAAGTTACTCATAAAGGCATAAAAAGGTAGATGAAATAACTTTTGGATGAGTAATCAATCATTAACTTGAATTTTGACTCATGGGATCTGTAACACCCCTCCTTATGATATTCAACATAACTCAGTAGAATCTTTCATCTTTTAGGGGGATGTCACATTTATGAAATCATAGCAAATAAACATATAATTCACCATCAAGATTCATACATTGTTCTCTTGAATAAGAAACTACAATTGAGTTCTACAACATGTCTAAACATTACTAAACATGAAAACTATTCATAAAGGTAAACATGATTGGATCGCCTAGTATGGATGGCACCCCACCAGTTAGTTCTTGTAGCTCTTCTAGTCCTTGCTTTCTCTTCTTGAGTCCTTAGTTGCTCCAATTTCTGGGGACATCGCGTCCCCAGCCATGCGAAGGGGGGAAACAACATATCAGTAAACGGTACTGGCACATTATAACATAAGCAAAATAAAGTATATTTGACATGTAAGAAAAAGTCGATATAAATTGACTATAAGCATTCTTGAATCATTATTAACATGAAGAATTGAATAGTAATTGTGTGCATCCCTCTATAACGCCCCATTAGGAGCACATGATTGCTAGGAAAGCCCTTGATGCTAGGAAAGCCCTTAATGACCCCTTGAGGTCCATGATTCAGGAGCATATAAAAACTAGTTCAGTCCCACTTAACTTGATAATTAACATGACATTAACATTAATATAATCACGATTCTTAAACTTAACATGATGGGATTTCTCCCTCTTGATCATTAACATAAGTTTCATGAGTCATTAGTCATAAAATTTAAGCATAATGAAGATTTTAACCATAACATATAGCAATCATCAAGCAATAATATAGAGTGATCATGATTAAAACATTAAACTTGTAGTGATAATGTCTACTTTGTACTTAACATGCACTCAACTATATATACTAGTGCTCAGTAGCATGACCCGTTTACCTAGAAAAAAATTGAATCTATATAAGAAGTTCTCTCTTGATCCTTGAGTCAACACTAGGTCAAACTTCCTCTTGACTTGATTGGGCTCTAAAACCTAGTCATAAACATCATTAATCAATACCTTGTATTGATCTTAGGTTGAACTAGGGTGAATTAGGGTTTGAGTACATTAGGGTTACGCTCACTAATTAACATCACTAAATTAGGAAAGCTTCATTGGCTCAGATCATATTATTTACATGCATCACATAATTAGGGTTTCATGGGTACAAATAGGGTTTCTAACAAAACATTGAAATGGAAAAGTAAATCATGACATGAAAACCATAAAATTGGATTCCTCTCGAAAAACCCTTTCCAATGACTATTTATTTGTATTTTTCTAAACATCCTATAATTTACTGTTAATTTTTCAAGACTGACCAATCATATCACTAAACCATATTTGTGACACTGATTTGAGTTGAAAATAAACTTGATGTAAATAAGCGGTGAAAAGACCAAAGAACTCTAGGCGCATTTTACATGTAATCAAATAGGCAGGGGCAAACTTGTCATTTAGACATCATTTGTAACCCGCGGCCGATTAATAAAAATGTGTGTTGAAATTACAATATTGTCCTTGCGATATTAATAACCCAATTAAAAACACAGAGTCACCAAGGTCATTGAATGACCTGGTTTGTACTTGTGTGAATCCATGGCAAACGACTTCGGCTATAGTTTTATCCTTCGACCAAAACTCAGGGTGGAGTGCATACCTTGACTGGGTGATGACTAAAGATGGTTTACCAGAACTTCCCGGTCCTAATGACCCCAAAAATAGGGCTGAAGATGGTTAGGAGTGCACGAGGGAACCTCCTCTATGGTTGAGAATAGGGAAAGGTTGGGAGATCAAGACCTTTAATGTCAGATGTAAAAGCCTCCAGTAAGGCCGGGAAAACCATCTAGTGATGAAGGCGGGCCTCTACGAAGTATTTTTGTGACCTTTGTTCGACTGAGAAGCCACAGAGGTGAGCTGCCAGTGAGGAACTACAAGGAGGCTATAGGGCACGATGACTAGAGTAAGTTTGGGGAAGACCAGGAACTCGAGCATGAAGTATGGGTTGCGAGGATGCTCACCCAATGATCAATTGAGCCAAAGAGAGTGGTGGTCGTCGGGGCGAGGTCGAGGCTGTCGAAAATGGAAACTAAGTAGGACCTAGAGCTTGGAGGCACAAATGGGGGAATTGCATGTGGAGGAGCAAAAAAAACTGTGCCAAGGTTCATTTTCGTCCCATGCTATAGGTGTGATAAGGGTCAGAGTACCCTTTGCAACCCAACGACATGAGCGATGAAAAACCCTGATTTGGGTGTTTCCTTTTATGAGCACAAGAGAGGGTGAGTGAACCACTATTAAAATCAGGGGAGAGGGACGAAACCCCAGATGAAGAAATCTTGGGTAGAGCTATGATGACGAGAGAGAATGAGGTCGGGGAAAAGAGTTGTTTGTGAAACGCTCTTATTTGCAAGAAACACGGAGGTAGGTGACGATAGAATGTCTGTTGGATCCGGAGTAGATCAAATCCTGGCCATCAGATCACGTGCGTGAAAGGAAAATGAGATGAAGTGAATGACAGCGTATAAAAAATGAACCATAGGGTTAAATTCTCACATTAAATGAAATAATATTCAAACTTAGGTCAAACTATATTCAAACCTCTCCTAAATCACTTGGAGGGTCAAGCATGGGTCAAATGATATCAAATTTGAACCATAGGCAAATTATAAAGTCTAGAATATTCCTATGAAATCAGATTTCAGTTTCGTACACATTATGGTCCATAACTTCTATATTATCTATTTATCTTAATATTAATGCATTTAAAGGCAATATAATTTTAAAAGGCCCCTATTATAAAATCCTTGAATTACAATTTTGAGTTATACATTATTCACTCATTAAAGAGTCACATGATCATTTCTTTATACTATTTTGAGATTTATTGCCATCTTAGAGGAGAGAGAAAATGAAAGAGATTAATATGAGGTAATGGATATACATAATTCATATTTGAAAATGAAATATGACTTTGGTTTTCTTATCCCATTTTCATATAAGGACAACCATTTATAGGTATTTTGCATTAAAACCCCTCAATCATTATTATTTAAGAAAAACTCCATTCTAAGTTTTGAATTGACTTTGAAAATTGGGATGTTAAAGGGTCACATAAGGAAGTGGTTTCCCAAATTACCAAAAGTATTAATTCATTACATTCAAGTTAAATGGCTAATATGGAACTAGGGACACAACTTGTGCAAAATTATCAATTTGAGGCATTTAAGTTCAAAATCATTATTCTAGACTCTTCCTATGGATAGGTTTAGTAAATAGAGAGGAACAGACAAAATTTGGATACCAAAAATAATAAAAAAATGCCTTAATATGAAGAAAATAGTTTTTCCTTTAAATTGTGAGTTTTAAGTATTAAAGTTTCCCAAAATGAAAACTTATTTTAGAATCCAATTCTTTAGGTTCTTATTAGTCTACCTACCAATTGTGGTTTTATTTGGACTTTATTTGCTCATCTAATTTAAAATAAAAAGGAAAGAAATTGAATTCATATGACTTTATTCAAATGTGTATTAAATGCATTGAATTCCCCTAAAGTTTGGTTTCATTTGCATTGTCACACACTTCATTTTGCATTTTCCTTTTTCGCACACGATCTGACATTCAATTTCTTTTGTCCTGTGATATGACGATCATAAACTTGTCACCTACCTCTATTTCTTTTACAAGTCTGTATGCATACCATGTGTTTCTCTTCCATGATCCTATCTCACACATCACTGCACATTTCCTATCGATTTTTTTGCCATTGAAATCGTGATAGCACCACGATTTTTGAGGGATTTCCTACCCTAGAAAGGAAACACCCAATAGGGCAAGTACCTTCCTCGCCACTGCATGGTCACAGAGGACTCTCCAACCATCCATTCATATATTTAAGGGGTCCAAGACGACCATAAGCTCAGAGAAACCCTCCTCCCCTCTCAATTTCTTCTATGGTGTATCGAGCCTCCCTACCTTGCTCATCCTTCCTCTCCAGCGACGACGCGTACTCATAGCTCCAACCACTTTAGGCCAATTACAAACACAGTAAGCATCATGAACCCTCTTACGTCATTTTAGCATTGTTGGTTTGCCCTAGATCTTCCCTTAACATTGTACCCTCTAGCCAAATCCTGGTTTCTCACCGACATTCAACTTCTTGGTCCTTCTCAGATTGCTGACCATCGTTTAGCATGTTTTCTATGTGTTTGGCTTTGTCGTGGGGTTTTGAAGACACCCAAATTGCTTTGGTTTGTGCCGATAATAGTGCTATACCTGGTTTTAGTCGATGTTGATGGGTGTCCATGTCTGTTCTCACTTCTAGTGTTCTGATACACCTTTGGGCCTTAGTTTTAGCTCATTGTCTTTGTAAGGATGTGGAGGATTCATCGTTGACCATGGTTTCTCGATCGGTGTTGGTCTCATAGGTCTGGGGGTATCATAGATCCACTACCTAGTTTCCATCTTTGTTAGGGCAAGAAGAAGATCTTAGGTGGCAAAGTACCACTTTTGCCCTGGGTTGTTTGATACAATGATAACGCCACAAGGGGCAGTTTGGGAATTTGGTCGCCTCATTTCCTTTGACCATGCACCTACTGGAGTGGGCCTCATTGCTAGTTGGTTAGTGATGATTGGTCCACATTAGAGTGGGCCTGGATCCTGAGTCACCATTTTTAGATAATGAAGCACACATTGCTTTTTTCTCAAATTTTGATTGGTCAGTTTTTGAATATTCACCATAAATCATAGGATGATCAGAAAATTACAAATAAATAGTCATTGGAAAGGATTTTTTTAGTATAACATGATTTTAGGGTTTTAAAATCATGATTTTCCTTCCTATTTTGATGTTTTCATAAGAATATCTAAAATGCTAACTTTTAAGTAATGTGAATATTAATTGAGTAATATGAAAGCTAAGTACTCAAATGAATAAAATCATTACAAACTGATCCATCAGTACATCTCTATAAGGTCGTATCTTGAGATTACAATCATCAACTACCATGTTAACTATATAAGGCAAGATACAAAAATCTCGAGGTACTGGACCAAAAACTCGAAAGCACAAACTATTACTCTAAGGACCTGAGAGTACAGAGACAACACATAGGACTCTAACTACATCTATACGTGGCATAACAACCAGTTCTCCACCTGAAACTTCACTTTTGTCCCTGGTACTGTAGATGCTACCCTTCACCTATTGAAGGATTTCTGCCTCCTCGCCCACGTCCACCTAAAAATATGTTTCTCACGGGGTGAGACAATTATAAAATTGTCCCAACGAGAGTTATAACTCTTCGCCAAAAACATAAATATTGTAGCTTAAGAGAATAAATGTACACAAAGAAGTTATATTTGTCTGGGAGTAGTTAAAACAATGTTTAACAGATTAAACCATTCTTCCTATTAAAGCAATACAGCTATACTTTGATAAACCCATATGTCATTTATCTTCTAAGAAATAGAAGAACATGTATGGCATTTATTTACTATAAAACCATTATTACAACACTAACTCTCTTCAGACTTAGATCATATATCTAATGTCTGACATTATTATTGGGGAGTCATGGCCTGTAGCCATACTTTTTCTCACAAAGTGTTAGGATCTCAATTCCTCAACTTATCAAGTACCTTTCTAAATTTATCATCATGATTATAGAATCTAGGTACTTGAACTCATAATTTACCATTCACTAGGTATCATAGCATATCATTATACTTGAAGCATGTAAAGTAATTTCAATACATAAGATATCATAATCCTTACCTGGATATGATCACCTCTTAATGAAAACCTGCATGATCAATATTTACAAATAACATGCATATTGTATCATAACAACACCATACATGTTCTTCTCAAATTATACAAGTGATACCACGGTCGTGCTACCTTGCACGGTCGTGCCACAAAGGACTCACCACGACCGTGTCATAATACCACGGCTGGTTTTTAGGGTTAGGATTCTCATTTAATTCAAATAGAGTTATTAAACCTCTTAACTAGATTAGGAATAGTGATTCCTATCTCATTTCTCAATCATGGAGTTTCATGCTTAAAAGCATAACTCAGAATTAGGGTTACTTGTTCATATCATCACATCTCCCTAGATTAGGGTTTACTATTCACATAGAATCACATTACCCTAGATTAGGGTTTACTATTCACATAGCATCACATTACCCTAGATTAGGTTTTACTATTCACATAGCATCACATTACCCTAGATTAGGGTTTACTATTCACATAGCATCATTATGTATGAAGATTACTCCCATTCATGTCTTCACTTAGGTTAAAATTCATTGATCATCATAATTAGGGTTTCCATGATCCCATTGTAAAGGATCATACCCTAATTATGTGTATTCATACATGTTGGAAGTATATTACTTGATTCTCATTCATATTAGGAGTCTTCTCTCCCCTCTTATTATTAGATGATGTTTGCATCTCTTATGATTAGGTTAGGTCAATTCAACCTTGATAACATAAGTCAAATTATTACTACAATGTTCATTAGGGTTTGCTTGATCAAGAGGTGTTGACTACTTAAACCCATCAAGGGTACTTTGGTAAAGTCCACCATTAGTCATAGCATGCATCAACCAACTAATTACTTGTTCCCTTAATGTCTTTGGATATCATTAGGATTTAGATTAATCAACCATTGAACCATCTAAGCCTTCAAATCAATAAGCATTCTTGACCTTAAAAGATCCCAAACGGTTTTGCACTTTCAACCTCCAAACAATTTTGAAACCGCATGAATCCAAACGGTCTTGAGACCGTTTGGTCCAAACCTCCTCAAAACCGCATGGACCAAAGAGTGTCTTAACCACTCCAATTGAGTTAGGGTTTTCAATGTTGAACACCTCAATCGTTCATGCCATGGTTAACCATTTATCAATTGAGCCAATTAAGTTAATACTTAACTGATGTGACCCCCAATTGATCCTCAATTGATCACCAATTAGGGTTTGAATGGATTGGATTAGGGTTGGAATCGATCATCCTTCAGCATGCATCAATATGAGCTTAATTGATGTTGAACCCATTGAACCATCACTCAATTGGGTCATTACCTGACCCCAAACGGTCTTGAGGTCGTTTGGATAACCTACAAACGGTATTGAGACCGTTTTCCCATCATATAATCAACATCCAAGTCAACCAATTAAGGCTTGGATCATTGGATTGATCATCAAATCAGCAATTGATTACACTTTAACTTAGTAACATTGGATCATCAATTGCTTAACCATACTCACCCATGGACCTCCAAACGGTCTTGGGTGACCTCGAAACGGTCTTGAGACCGTTTGGATGAGCTCCAAACAGTCTTGAGACCGTTTGGCTCATCCAACCTTTGGATTCTAGTGAAAAATCATTAGGGTTTGAGCTATTGAGTTGATCATCAAATCAGCACTTAGTTGCAAAGTGATTTAATACCTTTGGACCCTCAATTGATCAACTATACTTAACCCCAGACCTCCAAACGGTATTGGGTGATCCCCAAACGGTTTTGAAACCGTTTGGGCTAATCAACCCAAAATCTCAAATCAACTCATTGGAATTTCAGCACTAATGTCAATTAGGGTTTGCCCAATTGATTAGCCTTCATCTCATGATTTCTTGGGAATTAATCCATAAAATTTGGTGAGTTATTAACTAACATTATTAGGAACAGTAATATCAAACGGTCAACCCTTGGTCAACTCACTCAAACGGTTTTGAAACCGTTTGCCCAAAACGGTCAAGTTAATCAGGTTGGAAATCAGCACTTAGTCCAATTAGGTTTAACTAATTGATTAGCCTTCAACTCATGATTACTTGGGAGTTAACCTATCAAATTTGGTGAGTTATTAACAAACATAATTATGAACAGGAATCTCAAACGGTCAACTCTTGGTCAACTCACTCAAATGGTTTTGAAACCGTTTTCCCAAAAAGTTCAAGTTAATCAGGTTGAAAATCAGCACTTAATTCAATTAGGTTTACCTAATTGATTAGCCTTCAACTCACGATTCCTTTTGAGTTAATCCCCCAAATTTGTAGGGTTATTAAAAAAAATAATTATGAACAGGAATCTCAAACGTTCAATGCTTGGTCAACTCAACCAAACGGTCATGGAGACCGTTTGCTCCAACCGACCTTGTGAAATTGTTTGCCCTTCAAACGGTTTTTGCAAACCGTTTGGCCAAAGGGGGGGGGGAAAGACCGTTTGCTAAAGTAGCATTGGTAATCACACCCATCTTCTTCTACCTCCAGATCAAGGTCTGTTCTTCATGGTTTTAGTTGCAAGAAAGCAAGGAAGGATGGAGGAAAGAAGGACAAATTACTTTTGCAAGAAAGAAAGATGCATAACAAAGTTTAAGGGTTTAGAGTTATAAAACCCGCCTTAAAATCTGATCTAGAGCTCCAATCTCCGTAGATTTAATGGTGGCTTGAGATCCAGGGGTCGTCCAAGGTCCTTTCTTCAAGAATTGGATGGAGAAGATGGCTAGAAGCAAGAGTTGTGTAAGGAATACTAGCAAACCAACCTTGTAATGGAATTTCCTCCATGAATCCGAGCTAGAAGATGACCAAACTTACCTAGATCAACTTGGTCGTCCTCCTCTTCTCCTAACCTCCTCCTTAGTCGGACCAAAGCAAAAGGATGAGAAGAGGAAATGAAGGGAACGATCCCTTGATTGTGGAAAGAGCTTGCTTATATATTTTTGGGCATATTTCCAAGGCAATGATAAACACTTCTTCTCTTTTAAATCTATATCCTCCACGCCCCTCTCCTACTTCTTTGCCATGTTCCTCCCTTCTCATAACATGCAAACTTATCTCTCAATCTTGGTTTAGAGGAAAAGAAGCCAAACACTTTATTAAGTCATACATATATAAGGGTCATTTTGCATACATCTTGATTATTCAATTACAATGATTATCCTTCTTATATGGTTACTCAAATGAGGCACCCCCCTCATTTTATTTACTCCACTTGATGATAAAATGCATGATAGGTACTCTAGAGGGTATATTTTACATTTTGCACCCTATGTTTTGGGTAAATTGCACTTTACACCAAAACTAGGTTTTAAAGTACAAGGATTGCTCTACAAGCTATATTTTGGTGCCCAAGCTTGGGGAATCCATATCCCCACATCATATTTATTCTTATGATGTCTCATCATCAGAGGAACATCTTAAAATGTGAAATTTGCAAGTTAACCCCTCTAATTGGGTAATTTTCACATAGGTCCCTATTAAACAAAACAATCTTACAACATTATTCAAAAAGGGCAGAAATGAAAATATAGATTCTTCTAAAGCTTTAATGACATATAAAGGGTTAAACACAAGCCTCTAATCATAATTTTAAGCAAAACACCTAGGGTTAGTTCATAACCCAGGTCAGGGGTGTTACAAATTATAAACCCCTAACAAGGATTTCGTCCCCGAAATCCCAGGAAAAGGAGGGACATATTATTCATTAGTAAGGCCCTCAAGTTTCCCCATATTATCTCATAATTATGATATTATGGATTTGTAATTCACACAAAGTCCCTTTCATTAATTACTTCTTATCACTGTTTATGTTTATGCAAAGCATAAACCCCTAACATAAGGTGTCCATACTTTTGAAAGGAAGAAGCATAAAAGAACATTCTTCTAGTATCACCCAAGAATGTTTACCAAAAGAGAAACATACATACCTTAACACAGATAATTCACTTAGCAATCCTTTATTTATTTGAAACAGTTCACTAAGAAAGTTTGCTAATCAATTAATTTGGAAATATTCACTAAGCAATTTGTCTTGGAAGATTTCACTAAGTAAATTTACTAAGTATGTTGTCTCAAAAGCTTTCACTGAAGGAGTTCATTGAGTATGCTTACTAAGTATTTACTGAGGAAATTCACTGAGTATGTTCACTAAGTATGTTTACTAAGTATATTCACTAAGTATTCACTGAGGAAATTCACTGAGTATGTTCACTAAGTATGCTCACTAAGTATGTTCACTAAGTATTCACTGAGGAAATTCACTGAGTATGTTCACTAAGTATGCTCACTAAGTATGTTCACTAAGTATTCACTGAGGAAATTCACTGAGTATGTTCACTAAGTATGCTCACTAAGTATGTTCACTAAGTATTCACTGAGGAAATTCACTGAGTATGTTCACTAAGTATGCTCACTAAGTATGTTCACTAAGTATTCACTGAGGAAATTCACTGAGTATGTTCACTAAGTATGCTCACTAAGTATGTTCACTAAGTATTCACTGAGGAAATTTACTGAGTATATTCACTAAGTATTCACTGAGGAAGTTCACTGAGTATATTCACTAAGTATTCACTAAGGAATTTCACTGAGTATATTCACTAAGTATTCACTGAGGAAGTTCACTGAGTATATTCACTAAGTATTCACTAAGGAAGTTCACTGAGTATATTCACTAAGTATTCACTGAGGAAATTCACTAAGTGTGTTCAATAAGTATATTCACTAAGTATTCACTAAGAAGATTCACTGAGTATGTTCACTAAGTATATTCACTAAGTATTCACTAAGAAGATTCACTGAGTATGTTTATTTAGAAGTTTCACTTAGCTTTTCTCATTAATTTCCTTATACTCTCTAGATTGTTTTCAGAATAATTACCTGATCAGAGTAATAAAAAAGATAACAATATAAGAGTTTCATACTTGCCTTATCTACAATAACCATATACCTGGCCAGGGTATATAAGTATTGAGATTAGGTAGTATGTATTTTACTTATCATCATATTCCTCACTTTTCATATCATTATACACACAAGATTTACCATACTAGATTATTCTTCAGGTATCACATCTATATCTCATCTTTTAATACACAATTAAGGGAGATTATAAATTGTTTTAAAGAATACTGAGTAAGATATAAGTTCTTATCTCCCTTGTGTCCTTCTAGGACTTAGTCAAAGGAATTCAAAAACAACTAATTTTCATATCTTTAACACATAGAATCCTGATATGAAATATCAAAACAAAACTTATTTCATCTGACCTATCTGGGACGTTTGTCCGCATCCTCTATTATTATATTGCCTCCCTTGTGAGCCTTGAAGACTCTGTCCTTGAGGTTGAGTCATTATTGTATTCCCGTCTGGACAATCCTTTGCCAGATGTCCCGGTTGTCTACATTGGTAACAAATCTTGGGTGCAAAGTGTCTATACGATCCAGTTACTGATGTTGATGCTATGTCGGAGGGTCTTCTTGGTGTACTACTATGATCCCTACTTCCACTTGACATCCATTGTGTCTGGGTAGGAAATCCTGATATTGCTGTCGGTATAGAAAATCTTGGCTTCTTAAAACTTTCATGTAACACCCCTGACCTGGGTTATGAACTAACCCTAGGTGTTTTGCTTAAAATTATGATTAGAGGCTCGTGGTTAACCCTTGATATGTCATTAAAGCTTTAGAAGAATCTATATTTTCATTTCTGCCCTTTTTTAACAATGTTGTAAGATTGTTTTGTTTAATAGAGACCTATGTGAAAATTACCCAATTAGAGGGGTTAACTTGCAAATTGCACATGTTAAGATGTTCCTATGATGATGAGACATCATAAGAATGAATATGATGTGGTGATATGGATTCCCCAAGCTTGGGCACCAAAATATAGCTTGTAGAGCAATCCTTGTACTTTAAAACCTAGTTTTGGTGTAAAGTGCAATTTACCCAAAACATAGGGTGAAACATGTAAAATATACCCTCTAGAGTACCTATCATGCATTTTAGAATCAAGTGGAGTAAAGAAAATGAGGGGGGCACCTCATTTGAGTAACCATATAAGAAGGATAATCATTGTAATTGAATAATCAAGATGTATGCAAAATGACCTTTATATATGTATGACTTAATAAAGTGTTTGGCTTCTTTTCCTCTAAACCAAGGTTGAGAGATACGTTTTCATGTTATGAGAAGGGAGGAATGTGGCAAAGAAGTAGGAGAGGGGTGTGGAGGATATAGATGTAAAAGAGAAGAAGTATTTATCATTGCCTTGGAAATATGCCCAAAAATATATAAGCAATCTCTTTCCACAATCAAGGGATCGTTCCCTTCATTTCCTTTTCTCATCCTTTATCTTTGGGCCGACTAAGGAGGAGTTTAGGAGCAGAGGATGACGACCAAGTTTATCTAGGTAAGTTTGGTCATCTTCTAGCTCGGATTCGTGGAGGAAATTCCATTACAAGGTTGGTTTGCTAGTATTCCTTACACAACTCTTGCTTCTAGCCATCTTCTCCATCCAATTCTTGAAGAAAGGACATTGGACGACCCCTGGAGCTCAAGCCACCATTAAATCTATGGAGCTTGGAGCTCTAGATCAGATTATAAGGTGGGTTTTATAACTCTAAACCTTAAAGGTTTGATTATGCATCTTCTTTTCTTGCAAACGTTGCTAGTTCTTCTTCCCTCCATCCTTCTTTGCACTCTTGCAAGCAAAACTGTGGAGAAAAGGCCTTGATCTGGAGGTAGAAGAAGGGGGCATGAATACCAATGCTACTTTAGCAAATGGTCTTGCACCCCTTGGTCAAAAGGTTTGCAAAACCGTTTGGGGCAAACGGTTTCAAAACCGTTTGAAGGGCAAACGGTTTTGCAAGGTTGGTTTGAGCAAACGGTTTCAAAACCATTTGAGGGAGTTGACCAAGGGTTGACCGTTTGATATTCCTGTTCATAATTATTTTTTATATTAACTCACCAAATTTTATAGGTTAACTCCCAAGGAAGCGTGAGTTGAAGGCTAATCAATTAGATAAACCTAATTGGATTAAGTGCTGATTTCCAACCTGATTAACTTAACCTTTTAGGGAAAACGGTTTCAAAACCATTTGAGGGAGTTTACCAAGGGTTTACCGTTTGATATTCCTGTTCATTATTATGTTGGTTAATAACTCACCAAATTTTATGGATTAGTGCCAAAGGAATCAGGAGTTGAAGGTTAATCAATTAGGCAAAGCCTAATTGGATTAAGTGCTGATTTTCAACTTGATTAATTTGCCTTTTTGGGAAAACGGTTTCAAAACCGT
The DNA here is from genome assembly GCA_963693085.1 of Alisma plantago-aquatica. Lineage (NCBI taxonomy): Eukaryota > Viridiplantae > Streptophyta > Magnoliopsida > Alismatales > Alismataceae > Alisma > Alisma plantago-aquatica. The sequence continues at coordinate 337,829,284 of OY856413.1, forward strand.
TTTAGGGAGTTGACCAAGGGTTTACCGTTTGAGATTTCTGTTCATAATTATGTTTTTTAATAACTCACCAAACTTTATGGATTATTTCCAAAGGAATCATGAGTTGAAGCTTAATCAATTAGGCAAAGCCTAATTGGATTAAGTGCTGATTTTCAACTTGATTAATTTCCCTTTTTGGGCAAACGGTTTCAAAACCGTTTGAGAGGGTTGACCGTTTGCGATTCCTGTTCATAATTATGTTGGTTAATAACTCACCAAATTTTATGGATTAGTTCCAAAGGAATCATGAGTTGAAGGTTAATCAATTAGGCAAAGCCTAATTGGATTAAGTTCTGATTTTCAACTTGATTAATTTGCCTTTTTGGGAAAACGGTTTCAAAACAATTTGAGGGAGTTGACCAAGGGTTTACCGTTTGAGATTTCTGTTCATAATTATGTTGGTTAATAACTCACCAAATTTTATGGATTAGTTACAAAGGAATCATGAGTTGAAGGTTAATCAATTAGGAAAAGCCTAATTAGATTAAGTGCTGATTTTCAACTTGATTAATTTGCCTTTTGGGGAAAACTGTTTCAAAACCATTTGAGAGGGTTGACCAAGGGTTGAACGTTTGCGATTCCTGTTCCTAATGATATTGGTTAATAACTCACCAAATTTTATGGATTAGTTCCAAAGGAATCATGAGTTGAAGGCTAATAAATTGGGCAAACCCTAATTGAAATTAGTGCTGAAATTCCAATGAGTTGATTTGAGATTTTTGTGTTGATTAGCCCAAACGGTTTCAAAACCGTTTGGGAATCACCCAAACGGTCTCAAGACCGTTTGGGAATCACCCAATACCGTTTAGAGGTCTAGGGTTAAGCATGGTTGACCAATGTAAGGTCTAAAGGTACCAAATCACTTTGCAATTAAGTGCTGATTTGATGATCAACTCAATAGCTCAAACCCTAATGATTTTTCACTAGAATCCAAGGGTTGGATGAGCCAAACGGTCTCAAGACCGTTTGTAACTCATCCAAACCGTCTCAAGACCGTTTGGAGGCCACACAAGACCGTTTGGAGGTCTAGGGGTGAGTATGGTTAACAATTGATGATCTAATGATACTAAGTTAAAGTGTAATCAATTGCTGATTCGGTGATCAATCCAGTGATCCAAACCCTAATTGGTTGACTTGTATTTTGATGATTTGATGGGAAAACGGTCTCAAGACCGTTTGGAGGTCATCCAAACGACCTCAAGACCGTTTGGGGTCAGGTCATATTCAAATTGGATGATGGTTCCATAGGTTCAAATCAATTAGACTCCCATTGAAATATGTTGAAGGGTTGACTGTAACATCCCTGACCTGGGTTATGAGTTAACCCTAGGTGTTTTGCCTAAATATTAAATTAAATCCTTGTGATTAACTTTGGGCATGTAATTAAGTTTCTCATAAGCATATATTTCAGTTTTTGCTCCTTTTATATAAAGTTGTAGCATTGTTTTGTAATACAAGGACCTATGTGCAAATTACCCAGTTAGAAGGGTTAACTTGCAATTTGCACATGTTGAGATGTTCCTCTGATGTTGAGACATCATGAGAATTATTATGGTAAGGTTTGAGGGATTTCCCAAGCTTGGGCACCAAGGTGCAGCTGTGGAAGCAATCCCGGTGCTTGAAAACCCTAAATTGGGGAAAAGTGCAATTTACCCAATTTGAGGGGTGCAACTTGTAAAATACATCATCTAAAATATCTTTTATAACTTTTGTCATCATTTAGAGTAGAAATCATGAATAGGGCACTTCATTTGAATAATCATATAACAAAGAACACCTTTGTGATTGAATAAACAAGGTGTATGTATAATAGCCCTTTTATGTGTATGCTTTAGTGATGGGTTGATCCTCTTTGCCTTCAATTCTTGATCTTAGAAGAAGTTTGTCCTTAGAAATAATATGTGGGGACGTGCAAAGAAGAAAGGAAGGACTTAGATGAGAAATGAGGAAAACATATATTCTTATGTTGGAATTTCACCCAATATATATATATACCACTTCCTTTGCAAGAAAAGGAACGTTTCTTTCATTCCCTCACTTATCCCCCTTGCTCAAACCGACTAAGGCAGAGCTCTGGAGCATAGGAGAACTACCAGGGAGTTCAAGGTAAGTTTGGATCATCCCTTTTGCTTGAATTCATGGATGAAACTCGGATTCAAGGTCAAATTCATGGCTAGCTCACTTAGCTCTATCTTTCTAGCCATCTCTTTCCAACTTGTCCTTGGAGAATTCACCTTGGCCGACCTGTGGAGCTCAAAGACGCCATTAAAGATCTGAATCTTGGAAACTTGGAGCTCAAGGAACAACCTTTAGGTGGGTTTTATAACTCGAAACCTTATGCTTTGATTATACATCTTTTTCTATGCATATAGTTGCTAGTTCTTCTTCTTCCCTATCTTCCCTTGTATCCTTGCAAGCAAAATCGTGAAGAACTGCTACTGTTCTTGAGGTAGAAGATAAGGGCGTTAATTCCTATGCTTATCCACGGATTTCCACTTTACCAAACGGTCCTAACCAATTGCCCATGCGGTTTGCACAACCGTTTGGTGGGCAAACGGTTTCAAGGTCGCATGGAGGCAAACGGTCTTCAAGACCATTTGGTCCAGTTGACCAAGCAACGACCGTATGAGAATCCTGTTCCTAATTATGTAGTCTGATCACCCACAAAAATTGAGGGGTTAACTCCAAAGAAAACGTGATATATAAGCAAATCAATTAGCAAATCCAATTGAATTAAGTCTTGTTTTTCAAGCTATTTAATTTGCCCTTTTTGGGCAAACGGTCTCAAAACCGTTTAATATGGTTTACCAAGCATTGACCGTTTGGGATTACTGTTCATAATAATGTTGATTAATGACTCACCAAATTTGATGGATTAATTCCAAACGAGTCATGAGTTGAAGGATGATTAATAGGGAAAACCCTAATTGAAATCAGTGCTGAAATCCCAATGAGTTAGTTAGAGTTTTTGGGTTGATTAGCCCAAACGGTCTCAAGACCGTTTGGGAAATCATCCAAACGGTCTCAAGACCGTTTTGGGATCACCCAAGACCGTTTAGAGGTCTGGGGCCAAGTATAGTTGACCAATTGAAGGTCCAAAGGTACCAAATCATATTGCAATTAAGTATTGATGTGATGATCAACTCAATAGATCCAACCTTGATGAATTTTCACTAGAGTCCAAAGATTGGATGGGCAAACGGTCTCAAGACCGTTTGGTGTCAACCCAAGACCGTTTGGAGGTCTAGGGTTAAGATAAATTGATCAATTGAGAGCCCAATTACAATGGGTTATTGAAATAATCAAATTGCTGATTTGTGACTTAATTAAGGTTCAACCCCTATCAAATCAACTTAGATTTTTATGATTTCTTGGGAAAACGGTCTCAAGACCGTTTGGAGGTCATCCAAACGATCTCAATACCGTTTGGGCCAAGTTTGGGCCCAATTGGAGGTCAATTGATAGGTTCAACCTTGAATTGATTCACATTGTTGAATATTGATGACCATCCGATTTGAAACCCTAATTGAGATGGACTTAACCCTAATTGGCTTTCAATTGAGGGTTAATTTGGTATCCAATCGATTGAGGCTCATCCTAATTGACTCAATTTATAAGTGGTTAACATGGCTTTGGCCAATTGAAGGCTTCAACATACTTAATCATAAACATTTGTAACTTTTGAACCATGTTGGAGGTCCAAACGGTCTCAAGACCGTATGAGGCCAAATGGTCTCAAGACCGTTTGAGGCCAAACGATCTCAAGACCGTTTGGGTCCAAACGGTATCAAGACCGTTTGGGATCAAACGATCTCAAGGTCGTTTGGACCAATCGATCTCAAGACAAGTTGATCAAAAGGTTTCAAACCGCATAAGCTCAAACGGTTTGGAAAGTCAACCTTTCCAAACAGTCAACGCACCCAAACGATTTGGGCAAATGACCTTGAGGTCATGCGGTCTTGGAGTCAAACCTAGCAAACGGTCAACGCACCCAAACGGTTTCAAACCGTTTGGTGGTTGAAGGTTGAAACCGTTTGGAGGTTTTCAATGTTATTTATACATAATCACTTGAAGTGGTAATTGGTTCAATGGTGATATAATCTAAATCTTAATGGTAGCTTAGAAAATTAAGGGACTAAGTGATTAATGAATTGACCCATGATGGTGATCATGAGGTAAATTACCAAAATACCCTTGAGGGGTTTAATTGAGTAATACCTGTTTCTAATAAAACCATAATCACATGTTAATGATGTTTTGGCTTATGTTAGCCCATGAGGACTTAACCCAACCTGATCTAGAGAGGTGTTATCACCATGTACTAGTGTGAGGAGAGAGAAAGCATCTTAAGAGAGAGAAAGTACCTTAAGAGAGAGAAAGTACCCTTTTAGAGTGGAAACTCAAGTAAAGAACCTTCAATACACACGAATGTACATGATTAGGGTATGATCCACCTATGTGAGATCATGAAAATCCTAATTATGATATATGATGAATCTTAAGCTAATCTGAGAGCATCAATGATGATGTTCCTCATACATGATGATGTTATGAGTTCAATTCACCATGTGATGTGAATAGTAAACCCTAATTCAAGGGTAATGACATGTGATGTGAATAGTAAACCCTAATTCAGAGGTGATGACATGTTATATGAGTATTAAACTCTAGTTGATAAGAATCAAAGAACTTAGCTCTTATGACAAGAGTGGAAAGTATAATCATGGTTTTGAATTACCTTTATTAGTTGAATTAACCATGCAGGTTCTGATATGGAGGTGATCATACCCAAGTATGGATGATGATACTATATTCATTAAAGGCATATTGATAGCTTTATGAATAAATAAAGTATCTTGATGCCTTGTCAGTGGCATTCTATGATAATAATGGGCTGTGAGAGCCATGAATACCATCAAAGTCATGCTTTAGAGATGACTTGTGATGAGTATAATGAGAAATGATGATTGATGTGAGTTAGGCTTGTTACATTTAGTTTTCTCCTTTTATAGTTTTTATGCTATTGTTATTGTTTGGAGAACAAAGTGTGATGTTAAATGAATACTGAATGTACCTAACTAATCAAGTATGATGTAGAGCCCTGATCATAGACCCATCATTGTCAGAGATCAAATGATGGCGAAACAGGTTTTCCTAAGGGAACTCCTGGATCACATACTAGTGAGTATGTGGGGTATATGGATGTGTAGAACCTTACATCCTAGTGTAGGAAATTGATGTAGATATGTAATCCGTCAAACCTTCACTACAATCCCATACCGTATCAGTAGTAGGTAAACATGAAACCTCCTGATGACGAAGAAAACATAAATATCCGTATCAGTGGAGATAAACATGAAATCTCCTGATGACGAAGAGAGTACAGAACGCCACTGTAACTCTAGAATAGCGAAGTACAAGTTTACCCTGGTGAGCTATAATAGTAGAGACACAAGATGTCCTACAAGTAATCCTCTTACTGACTGAGGAAGGTGAAGGTCATAAGAATCCGGCTCTCTTAATGACCTATGTATGATACTGATGTGACTTCTTAGCAATCAGTTGGGGTATGAGTGGTATGCCTCATCTCCACAGGGCATAATATTGTTTGTAAAACATAATCAACCGCGTAGTATACATGTTAGAGATAACTACGAGTTAGTTGATTGATGATACACTGTAATAGTGCTTATATTCTTCATGTCTCATAAATGTTTAGCTCTTGTTTATAGCTGCAACTACTATTGAATACCTTGAAAGCTTTACTACTTAAGATATTCTTTGATGTTATAATAAAGCTTCTGGCGGAGAGTTATAACTCTCGCTGGGACAATTATGTAAAATTGTCTCACCCCGTAGACTTCAACTTTTTAGGTGGACGTCAGAGACGGAGGAACCAATCTACAGGTGACCAGTCCCAGCAGTAGCAGCAGCAGCACCAGGAGCAGCAGTAAATCTCAGGTGGAGATTTAGCCTGCCATGTGGTGTAGTTAGAGTCAGTCCTATGTGTCCTCTGTACTCTCAGGTCTTGGAGTCTTTTGTTATGAGTTCTTGAGATTTTGTATCTTGATGTATATAATTATTCAAGAAGTAATTATCATGAGATGTAAACAGTTTATCTCTTGTTAGGAAAGAAGCTTTTATGGATTCAAGCTCTTGTTTCGAAAAGTTTTAATTTTCCGTGATTTTTGTCTTCCGTTGTTAATCGAATCGCTTCCACTAAGTTTGAATCGTGTTTATATCATGGTTTGGAGATCAGAGCCCACAATTAGTGGTATCAGAGCTCTAGGTCAGTTGAGTCTACAGAGGCATAGGACTTAGGATGTCGAGTCTATCTTTAGTACTCCTTCCTTATCTAATAGAATCTTCTGCTCCTCAGGAGAAGAAGATACATAAGGATGGCTGAGCCTCATGATGAGCACGTGGCAGAGAGTAATGCTAGTGTACCTCAAGGCGGTGCAAGGGTTCCAAGAATAGAACAGCCTGCACCAGAGTCACCAAGAGAGCCACCCCAGTTTGACCCAGCCGACATGGGTAACCCAGCTGTACAGACAATGTTCGGGCAGTTCATGACTGCCATGACACACATAACCGACAGGATGCCCATGCCTACACCTAGGGCACCTATCCAACCTGAAACATAAGGTATCAGTAAGACGTTCGAACGACTTCGTCGTGTCGGAGCTACCGAGTACTTTGGGACTGCCGACCCCGCAGATGCTGATTTATGGCTGACAGAGTTGGAGAAGGCTTTCAAGATTCTTATTATCCCGGAAGCTGAGAAGGTTAGACATGCTGTCTATCTTCTCAAAGGCAGTGCTGGTCACTGGTGGAACATGGAAGAGCAGAAGAGACCTGGAATAAAGTTCTCATGGGAAGAGTTTCGTCGGGAATTTATCAATAGATATTTTCCAAAAACCTTCCTAGATGAGAAGATCTCTCAGTTTGAGAGACTAAGGCAGGGTATGATGAACATTAGCGAGTATGAAGCTAAGTTCATGGAGTTGCTACGGTTCTGTCCGCACATGGCTGCCACAGAGGAGGAAAGAATCAGAAGATTCGAAAAGGGTTTGAATGCTGATATATCAACCCCTGTGTCTGCCTTAGAAAACCGAGAGAGATTCTCTACCTTCGTTGAGTCAGTCCGAAGGATAGAGAGATCTATGGTTGAGAAGAGATAAACTCAGAAAAGATATCCACAGTTCCAGGGTTCTTCATCTAGGGATTCCAAGAAACCTAGATTCTCTGCACCTAACCCTCCACCACCCAGGTCAAGTTTTCGAACTCAATGGACACCAAGCAGAGGTAGAGGACGGAGTCAACCGCCTCAAGGGACGCACAGTTCTGCATCAATGTCAGTAACTGGACCACCCAGACCACAACAACAGGAGAGGAGTTGCTACAACTGTGGTAAGGTGGGACACTTGATGAAGGATTGCCGTTCTAGGCCTGTCAGTGTGACACAGCCTCCGAGACAGAATCAACAAGGACCTCAGAATAGACAACATCAAGGAGCAGCTCGAGGACGTGGAAAAGCATCTCAAGCTGGATCATCAGCACCACCTCAACACCAGGCAACATCGAGGTTCTATGCTATGAACCCACCTGAAGCAGTGGTCAATCCACGGGTAGTGGCAGGTCAGATGAAACTTTTATATTCTGATATGTCTACATCCTGTGTTGTATGTGTTCTGATTGACCCGGGTGCTACGCACTCTTTTATCACTCGGAGAGTGATTCGTAACTGTAATATGACGGTTAGTCATAGGGCAGATAGTTTGTTGTTGGAGACTCCGTTGAGTGGGTCTGCCGTTTTGCAGGAGGTATGTTCTCCCTGCATCCTCTTCTTTTCTGATCATCGCATTCAAGTAGACCTTATACCACTTGATATGCAAGGATTTGATATAATCCTCGGGATGGATACCTTAGAAAGGTATAAAGTTGTCTTGGATTGTGAATCCAAGTTGGCTGTGTTTGCTGATGAAGGCGACACATGGATCTTTCAAGGTGAAAGAAAGATTCTGCCCACCTGTCTTGTATCAGCTATGGTTGCTGATAAGCTGTTGAGGCAAGGATGTTATGCATTCTTGGCCCATGTGGTAGATGTTACCAAGGAAGGTCCCAATCCTGCTGAAGTTCCCATAGTCAGGGAATTCGAGGATGTGTTTCCTGAAGAACTTCCTGGTATACCACCACCTCGGGAGATTGATTTTGAAATCAATATGATCCCAGATACGAAACCCATAGCCCAGACTCCGTATAGGATGGCGCCTGCCGAGATGGCAGAACTCAAGAAACAGCTTCAAGAGTTACTTGAGAAGGGCTTTATCTGACCAAGCACTTCACCATGGGGTGCTCCGGTTTTGTTTGTTAGAAAGAAAGATGGGTCAATGCGGTTGTGCATTGACTACAGACAACTTAATAAAGTAACAATAAAGAACAAGTACCCTTTGCCGAGGATTGATGATCTTTTTGACCAGTTGCGTGGTGCAACAGTCTTCTCAAAGATAGATTTGAGATCTGGATATCATCAACTTCGTATTAAGGATAGTGACATATCCAAGTCTGCTTTTAGGACAAGATATGGTCACTATGATTTCACGGTTATGTCGTTTGGACTAACCAATGCACCAGCTGCATTTATGGAACTCATGAATAGATTTTTTCGACCCTTTCTTGATCAGTGTGTTGTCGTCTTCATAGATGACATTCTGATCTATAGTAGGGATGCTTAGCAGCATGAGCAGCATCTTCGCCAAGCTTTGACCTTGCTAAGAGAACATAAGCTGTATGCTAAGTTTAGCAAATGTGAGTTCTGGCTGCCGGGGGTATCTTTTCTTGGACATGTGATATCTGCCTCGGGAATTCGTGTTGACCCTGCAAAGGTAGAATCTGTTCTACAATGGGAACAACCGAAGACACCGACGGAGATTCGAAGCTTCTTGGGGTTAGCTGGTTACTATCGAAGGTTTATTAAAAACTTTAGCTCTATAGCCTTACCTTTGACCAAGTTAACCCGGAAAGATGCTCCTTTTTCTTGGAGTGATAAGTGTCAACAGTCTTTCCAGTTGTTGAAGGAGAGGTTGACAAGTGCACCTGTGCTTGTGCTACCTGAGCAAGGAAAAGGATATGTAGTCTTCTGTGATGCCTCTAAGAATGGACTTGGATGTGTGTTGATGCAGGATAAACAAGTGATTTCTTTTGCTTCCCGACAGCTTAATAAACACGAAGAGAATTATCCGACACATGATCTAGAGTTAGCTGCCGTGGTTCATGCCTTGAAGATCTAGAGACATTATCTTTATGGAGAGACGTTTCAGATTTTCACTGACCATAAGAACCTTAAGTATATCTGCTCTCAGCATGAACTCAACATGAGGCAACGTCGCTGGATGGAGTTAATCAAGGACTACGATTGTACAATTGATTACCATCCAGGGAAGGCCAATGTTGTTGCAGATGCCTTGAGTAGGAAATCAGCAACATCAACCATGGATAGAGCACAACTAAACTCTTTAATATGCTCTAAGAGAGATATGCTTATCTCTTTAAGGCAAGACAATGTACAGTTGAAGGTGTCATTGTTAGCCGGGTTGATGGCTGAGATGCATATTAAACCTACCCTAAGAGAGCAGATTAAGGAGGCACAACATGTTGATGCTGCAGTTCAGCAGATTAGATCTGAGTATGGAAATGAGAAGTGAGATGGTTTCCATGACTCAGATGACCAAGTAGTCTGTTATAATGGAAGGATGATAGTGTCAGATGTGGATGACTTGAGGAAGTTAGTCCTAGAAGAAGCTCATTCTTCCATGTATGCTATGCATCCAGGGAGCACCAAGATGTATCGAAATTTGAAAGATCTGTATTGGTGGCCTGGAATGAAGAAGGATGTTGCAGAATTTGTTCTGAGATGTCCTGTGTGTCAGCAAGTTAAAGCTGAACACCAGAAACCTGTAGGAACAATGCAACCTTTACCCATACCACAGTGGAAGTGGGACCATGTGACCATGGACTTTGTTGTTGGCCTACCCAGGACAAACAAGGGACATGATTCCATTTGGGTAGTTGTAGATAGGTTGACTAAGACAGCACATTTCTTACCTGTCAAAACAACCTATTCTGCTGAAAGGTTATCACAGTTGTATGTGCAAGAGATAATATGTTTGCACGGAGTTCCTGTCACAATAGTTTCTGACAGAGGTCCTCAGTTTACAAGTCATTTTTGGGAATAGTTACACAGAGCCTTAGGAACCAAGCTAAGGTTTAGTACGACCTTTCATCCACAGACTGATGGACAGTCAGAAAGGACCATACAGACCTTAGAAGACTTGTTGAGAGCATGTGTTCTCCAGTTTACTAGGAATTGGGATCTACACCTAAGCTTGATAGAATTTGCCTATAACAATAGCTATCAGCATAGTATTGATATGGCACCTTATGAAGCCTTGTATGGTAGACGTTGTAGATCACCTCTGTGTTGGTTCGAGACTGGTGAGCGTCAGTTGTTAGGTCCTGATCTTGTGCAGCAGACTACAGAAAAGATTAAGATAATACAACAACAGATTAAGACTGCACAAGATAGGCAGAAATCTTATGCTGACAAGCGTCGTAGACCCTTAGAGTTCCAGGTTGAAGACAGAGTGTATCTCAAGGTCTCGCCTTGGAAAGGAGTCCTTCGTTTTGGAAAGAAGGGGAAGTTAGCTCCTAGATTTATGGGACCTTATCCAATCATTGAACGGATTGGAAAAGTAGCCTACAAACTAGAGCTGCCACCAGAGTTACAGAAGTTACACCCTGTGTTTCACATTTCTATGCTAAAGAAATGTCACCCAGACACCGAGTCAATTCTACAACCTATGGAGGTAGAATTGAATAATGATATATCCTATGAGGAGGGACCAGTGTCAATCCTTGATAACAGAATTAAAAAGTTAAAGAAGAAAGATATAAGTCTTGTGAAAGTCCTCTGGAACCACCGTGGTGTTGAAGAAGCCACTTGGGAATTAGAGGATGAGATGAGAAGGAAGTATCCTGCCCTTTTCTCTTAATATGTCTTATCGATTTCGGGGACGAAATCCTTGTAAGGGGTGGATAATTTGTAACATCCCTGACCTGGGTTATGAGTTAACCCTAGGTGTTTTGCCTAAATATTAAATTAAATCCTTGTGATTAACTTTTGGCATGTAATTAAGTTTCTCAGAAGCATATATTTCAGTTTTTGCTCCTTTTTATATAAAGTTGTAGCATTGTTTTGTAATACAGGGACCTATGTGCAAATTACCCAGTTAGAAGGGTTAACTTGCAATTTGCACATGTTGAGATGTTCCTCTGATGTTGAGACATCATGAGAATGATGATGGTAAGGTTTGAGGGATTTCCCAAGCTTGGGCACCAAGGTGCAGCTGTGGAAGCAATCCTGGTGCTTGAAAACCCTAAATTGGGGAAAAGTGCAATTTACCCATTTTGAGGGGTGCAACTTGTAAAATACATCATCTAAAATATCTTTTATAACTTTTGTCATCATTTAGAGTAGAAATGATGAAGAGGGCACTTCATTTGAATAATCATATAACAAAGAACACCTTTGTGATTGAATAAACAAGGTGTATGTATAATAGCCCTTTTATGTGTATGCTTTAGTGATGGGTTGATCCTCTTTGCCTTCAATTCTTGATCTTAGAAGAAGTTTGTCCTTAGAAATAATATGTGGGGACGTGCAAAGAAGAAAGGAAGGACTTAGATGAGAAACGAGGAAAACATATATTCTTATGTTGGAATTTCACCCAATATATATATATATATATATATATATATATATATATATATATATACCACTTCCTTTGCAAGCAAAGGAACGTTTCTTTTATTCCCTCACTTATCCCCCTTGCTCAAACCGACTAAGGCAGAGCTATGGAGCATAGGAGAACGACCAAGGAGTTCAAGGTAAGTTTGGATCATCCCTTTTGCTTGAATTCATGGATGAAACTCGGATTCAAGGTCAAATTCATGGCTAGCTCACTTAGCTCTATCTTTCTAGCCATCTCTTTCCAACTTGTCCTTGGATAATTCACCTTGGCCGACCTATGGAGCTAAAAGATGCCATTAAAGACCTGAAGCTTGGAAACTTGGAGCTCAAGGAACAACCTTTAGGCGGGTTTTATAACTCTAAACCATATGCTTTGATTATACATCTTTTTCTATGCATATAGTTGCTAGTTCTTCTTCTTCCCTATCTTCCCTTGTATCCTTGCAAGAAAAATCGTGAAGAAATGCTACTGTTCTTGAGGTAGAAGATAAGGGCGTTAATTCCTATGCTTATCCACGGATTTCCACTTTACCAAACGGTCCTAACCAATTGCCCATGCGGTTTGCACAACCGTTTGGTGGGCAAACGGTTTCAGGGTCGCATGGAGGCAAACGGTCTTCAAGACCGTTTGGTCCAGTTGACCAAGCGACGACCGTATGAGAATACTGTTCCTAATTATGTAGGCTGATCACCCACAAAAATTGAGGGGTTAACTCCAAAGGAATCGTGAGATATAAGCAAATCAATTAGCAAATCCAATTGAATTAAGTCCTGTTTTTCAAGCTATTTAATTTGCCCTTTTTGGGAAAACGGTCTCAAAACCGTTTAAGATGGTTGACCAATCATTGACCGTTTGGGATTAATGTTAATAATAATGTTTATTAATGACTCACCAAATTTGATGGATTAATTCCAAACGAGTCATGAGTTGAAGGATGATTAATAGGGAAAACCCTAATTGAAATCAGTGCTGAAATCCCAATGAGTTAGTTAGAGTTTTTGGGTTGATTAGCCCAAACGGTCTCAAGACCGTTTGGGAAATCATACAAACGGTCTCAAGAGCGTTTGGGGATCATCCAAGACCGTTTAGAGGTCTGGGGCCAAGTATAGTTGACCAATTGAAGGTCCAAAGGTACCAAATCATATTGCAATTAAGTATTGATGTGATGATCAACTCAATAGATCCAACCTTGATGAATTTTCACTAGAGTCCAAAGATTGGATGGGCAAACGGTCTCAAGACCGTTTGGAACTCATCCAAACGGTCTCAAGACCGTTTGGTGTCAACCCAATACCGTTTGGAGGTCTAGGGTTAAGATAAATTGATCAATTGAGAGCCCAATTACAATGGGTTATTGAAATAATCAAATTGCTGATTTGTGACTTAATTAAGGTTCAACCCCTATCAAATCAACTTAGATTTTTATGATTTCTTGGGAAAACGGTCTCAAGACCGTTTGGAGGTCATCCAAATGATCTCAAGACCGTTTGGGCCAAGTTTGGGCCCAATTGGAGGTCAATTGATAGGTTCAACCTTGAATTGATTCACATTGTTGAATATTGATGACCATCCGATTTGAAACCCTAATTGAGATGGACTTAACCCTAATTGGCTTTCAATTGAGGGTTAATTTGGTGTCCAATTGATTGAGGCTCATCCTAATTGACTCAATTTATAAGTGGTTAACATGGCTTTGGCCAATTGAGGGCTTCAACATACTTAATCATAAACATTTGTAACTTTTGAACCATGTTGGAGGTCCAAACGGTTTGAGCCCATTTGGACCAAACAGTCTCAAGACCGTTTGGGTCCAAATGGTCTCAAGACCGTTTGGGCTCAAACGATCTCAAGGTCGTTTGGACCAATCGATCTCAAGACAAGTTGATCAAACAGTTTCAAACCGCATAAGCTCAAACGGTTTGGAAAGTCAACCTTTCCAAACGGTCAACGCACCCAAACGGTTTGGGCAAACGACCTTGAGGTCATGCGGTCTTGGAGTCAAACCTAGCAAACGGTCAACGCACCCAAACGGTTTCAAACCGTTTGGTGGTTGAAGGTTGAAACCGTTTGGAGGTTTTCAATGTTATTTATACATAATCACTTGAAGTGGTAATTGGTTCAATGGTGATCTAATCTAAATCTTAATGGTAGCTTAGAACATTAAGGGACTAAGTGATTAATGAATTGACCCATGATGGTGATCATGAGGTAAATTACCAAAATACCCTTGAGGGGTTTAATTGAGTAATACCTGTTTCTAATAAAACCATAATCACATGTTAATGATGTTTTGGCTTATGTTAGCCCATGAGGACTTAACCCAACCTGATCTAGAGAGGTGTTATCACCATCTACTAGTGTGAGGAGAGAGAAAGCATCTTAAGAGAGAGAAAGTACCTTAAGAGAGAGAAAGTACCCTTTTAGAGTGGAAACTCAAGTAAAGAACCTTCAATACACATGAATGTACATGATTAGGGTATGATCCACATATGTGAGATCATGAAAACCCTAATTATGATATATGATGAATCTTAAGCTAATCTGAGAGCATCAATGAAGATGTTCCTCATACATGATGATGTTATGAGTTCAATTCACCATGTGATGTGAATAGTAAACCCTAATTCAAGGGTAATGACATGTGATGTAAATAGTAAACCCTAATTCAGAGGTGATGACATGTTATATGAGTATTAAACTCTAGTTGATAAGAATCAAAGAACTTAGCTCTTATGACAAGAGTGGAAAGTATAATCATGGTTTTGAATTACCTTTATTAGTTGAATTAACCATGCAGGTTCTGATATGGAGGTGATCATATCCAGGTATGGATGATGATACTATATTCATTAAAGGCATATTGATATCTTTATGAATAAATAAAGTATCTTGATGCCTTGTCAGTGGCATTCTATGATAATAATGGGCTGTGAGAGCCATGAATACCATCAAAGTCATGCTTTAGAGATGACTTGTGATGAGTATAATGAGAAATGATGATTGATGTGAGTTAGGCTTGTTACATTTAGTATTCTCCTTTTATAGTTGTTATGCTATTGTTATTGTTTGGAGAACAAAGTGTGATGTTAAATGAATACTGAATGTACCTAACTAATCAAGTATAATGTAGAGCCCTGATCATAGACCCATCATTGTCAGAGATCAAATGATGGCGAAACAGGTTTTCCTAAGGGAACTCCTGGATCACATACTAGTGAGTATGTGGGGTATATGGATGTGTAGAACCTTACATCCTAGTGTAGGAAATTGATGTAGATATGTAATCCGTCAATCCTTCACTACAATCCCATACCGTATCAGTAGTAGGTAAACATGAAACCTCCTGATGACGAAGAAAACATAAATATCCGTATCAGTGGAGATAAACATGAAATCTCCTGATGACGAAGAGAGTACAGAATGCCACTGTAACTCTAGAATAGCGAAGGACCAATTTACCCTGGTGAGCTATAATAGTAGAGACACAAGATGTCCTACAAGTAATCCTCTTACTGACTGAGGAAGGTGAAGGTCATAAGAATCCGACTCTCTTAATGACCTATGTATGATACTGATGTGACTTCTTAGCAATCAGTTGGGGTATGAGTGGTATGCCTCATCTCCACAGGGCATACTATTGTTTGTAAAACATAATCAACCGCGTAGTATACATGTTAGAGATAACTACGAGTTAGTTGATTGATGATACACTGTAATAGTGCTTATATTCTTCATGTCTCATAAATGTTTAGCTCTTGTTTATAGCTGCAACTACTATTGAATACCTTGAAAGCTTTACTACTTAATATATTCTTTGATGTTATAATAAAGCTTCTGGCGGAGAGTTATAACTCTCACTGGGACAATTATGTAAAATTGTCTCACCCCGTAGACTTCAACTTTTTAGGTGGACGTCGGAGACGGAGGAACCGGTCTACAGGTGACCAGTCCCAGCAGTAGCAGCAGCAGCACCAGGAGCAGCAGTAAATCTCAGGTGGAGATTTAGCCTGCCATGTGGTGTAGTTAGAGTCAGTCCTATGTGTCCTCTGTACTCTCAGGTCTTGGAGTCTTTTGTTATGAGTTCTTGAGATTTTGTATCTTGATGTATATAATTACTCAAGAAGTAATTATCATGAGATGTAAACAGTTTATCTCTTGTTAGGAAATAAGCTTTTATGGATTCAAGCTCTTGTTTTGAAAAGTTTTAATTTTCCGTGATTTTTGTCTTCCACTGTTAATCGAATCGCTTCCGCTAAGTTTGAATCGTGTTTATATCATGGTTTGGAGATCAGAGCCCACATTGACGATTCCAAACCCTAATCCAAATGATTCAAGCCCTAATTGATGATCAATTAAGGGTCAATTAAGTGTAAAATCAGTTAAGGGTTGACCTAATTAACTCAATTGATGAGTGGATAATAAGTACATGATCGATTGAGGGGTTCAACATTGGAAACCCTAACTCAATTGGAGTGGTTAAGACACTCTTTGGTCCATGCGGTTTTGAGGAGGTTTGGACCAAACGGTCTCAAGACCGTTTGGGACCAAATGGTCTCAAGACCGTTTGGGACCAAACGGTTTCAAAACCGTTTGGATTCATGCGGTTTCAAAACCGTTTGGAGGTTGAAAGTGCAAAACCGTTTGGGATCTTTTAAGGTCAAGAATGCTTATTGCTTTGAAGGCTTAGATGGTTCAATGGTTGATTAATATAAACCCTAATGATATCCAAAGACATTAAGGGAACAAGTAATTAGTTGGTTGATGCATGCTATGACTAATGGTGGACTTTACCAAAGTACCCTTGATGGGCTTAAGTAGTCAACACCTCTTGATCAAGCAAACCCTAATGAACATTGTAGTAATAATGTGACTTATGTTATCAAGGTTGAATTGACCTAACCTAATCATAAGAGATGTAAACATCATCTAATAATAAGAGGGGAGAGAAGACTCCTAATATGAATGAGAATCAAGTAATATACTTCCAACATGTATGAATACACATAATTAGGGTATGATCCTTTACAATGGGATCATGGAAACCCTAATTATGATGATCAATGAATCTTAACCTAAGTGAAGACATGAATGGAAGTAACCTTCATACATAATGATGGTATGATTTCAATTCACTGCTATGTGGATAGTAAACCCTAATCTAGGGTAATGTGATGCTATGTGAATAGTAAACCCTAATCTAGGGTAATGTGATGCTATGTGAATAGTAAACCCTAATCTAGGGTAATGTGATGCTATGTGAATAGTAAACCCTAATCTAGGGAGATGTGATGATATGAACAAGTAACCCTAATTCTGAGTTATGCTTTTAAGCATGAAACTCCATGATTGAGAAATGATATAGGAATCACTATTCCTAATCTAGTTAAGAGGTTGAATAACTCTATTTGGATTAAATGAGAATCCTAACCCTAAAAACCAGCCGTGGTATTATGACACGGTCGTGGTGAGTCCTTTGTGGCACGACCGTGCAAGGTAGCACGGCTGTGGTATCACTTATATAATTTGAGAAGAACCTATATGGTGTTGTTATGATACAATATGCATGTTATTAGTAAATATTGATCATGCAGATTTTCATTAAGAGGTGATCATATCCAGGTAAGGATTATGATATCTTATGTATTGAAATTACTTTACATGCTTCAAGTATAATGATATGCTATGATGCCTAGTGAATGGTAAATTATGAGTTCAAGTACCTAGATTCTATAATCATGATGATAAATTTAGAAAGGTACTTGATAAGTTGAGGAATTGAGATCCTAACACTTTGTGAGAAAAAGTATGGCTATAGGCCATGACTCCCCAATAATAATGTCAGACATTAGATATATGATCTAAGTCTGAAGAGAGTTAGTGTTGTAATAATGGTTTTATAGTAAATAAATGCCATACATGTTCTTCTATTTCTTAGAAGATAAATGACATATGGGTTTATCAAAGTATAGCTGTATTGCTTTAATAGGAAGAATGGTTTAATCTGTTAAACATTGTTTTAACTACTCCCAGACAAATATAACTTCTTTGTGTACATTTATTCTCTTAAGCTGCAATAATTATGTTTCTGCAGAAGAGTTATAACTCTCATTGGGACAATTTTATAATTGTTTCACCTCGTGGGAAACATATTTTTAGGTGGACGTGGGCGAGGAGGCAGAAATCCTTCAATAGGTGAAGGGCAACATCAACAGTACCAGGGAGAGCAGTGAAGTTTCAGGTGGAGAACTGGTTGTTATGCCACATATAGATGTAGTTAGAGTCCTATGTGTCGTCTCTGTATTCTCAGGTCCTCGGAGTAATAGTTAGTGCTTTTGAGTTTTTGGTCCAGTACCTTGAGATTTCTGTATCTTGCCTTATATAGTTAACATGGTAGTTGATGATTGTAATCTCGAGATACGACCTTAAAGAGATGTACTGATGGATCAATTTGTAAATAACTTATCATGTTTCTTTATGAAAAAGCTTTACCATTTAAAGATCTCTTCACAGAAAGTTTTAATTTTTAGTGATTTTTGGTATTCCACTGCTTAGTGAACGCTTCCGCATTAGTTAATCTTGTTTTCTCGAGATAGATGTTACATTTAGTGGTATCAGAGCTCTAGGTTCGCTGAGTCTACAGAGACATAGGACTAAGGTTGTTGAGTCTGTTCTAAGTGTTTTCTAGATTATCTGATAGTATCTTCTGCTCTCATAGGAGAAGAAGAACTTGAAGATGTCTGGATCACATGAAGAGCATGTTGCTGAGGGCAGTACTGCTGCACCAGGAGGAGGTGCAGGAGACCAGAATAGGGAGGGGCCTGTACCTAAACAACCCCAGATTGACCCAGCTGAGATAGAAAACCCAGCTCTCCATGCTTTATTCGATAAATTCCTGACAGCCATAACACACATAGCAGATAGGGTGCCACCATCTGCACCTAGGGCACCAGCCCATCAGGAAGGTTATGGAGTCGACAAGACTTTTGAGAGACTTCGTCGGGTGGGAGCCATAGACTATGTTGGTACATCTGACCCAGTAGATGTTGATCTATGGTTGATAGAGCTGGAAAAGGCTTTCAGGATCCTTGATATTCCTAAAGTTGAAAAGGTAAAACATGCGGTATACCTCCTAAAAGGGAGTGCTGGTAATTGGTGGATGATAGAGAAAGATAAGAGACCAGGCAAAGAAATAGGATGGGAGGTATTTTGACGAGAATTCGTCAATAGATACTTCCCTAAGACGTATCTAGATGAGAAGATCTCTCAATTTGAGAAGATCACACAAGGACAGATGAACATAGCGAATATGAAGCTAAGTTCATGGAGTTGCTGCGGTTTTGTCCGCAGATGGCAGTTAGTGGTGAAGAAAGAATTTGGCATTTTGAAAAGGGATTGAACACTAAACTAGCCACTCCTGTGTATGCCTTAGAGAACAGAGAAAGGTTTTCCACCTTTGTGGAGTCAGTAAGAAGTATACAGAGGTCGGAAATTGAGAAACAACAGACAAGTAGTAAGAAGATGTACACCCAGCCTCAAGATCAAAGGCATGAAAGTTTTAAGAAACCAAGATTGTCTATACCGACAGCAATATCAAGATTTCCTACCCAGACACAATGGATGTCAAGTGGTAGTAGGGATCATAGTAGTACACCAAGAAGACCCTCCGACATAGCATCAACATCGGTAACTGGATCGTATACACACTTTGCACCCATGATTTGTTACCAATGTAGACAACCAGGACATCTGGCAAAGGATTGTCCAGACAGGAATACAATAATGACTCAACCTCAAGGACAAAGTCTGCAAGGCTCACAAGGGAGGCAATATAATAATAGAGGACGTGGACAGACATCCCAGACAGGTCATATGAAATAAGTTTTGTTTTGATATTTCATATCAGGATTCTATGTGTTAAAGATATGAAAATTAGTTGTTTTTGAATTCCTTTGACTAAGTCCTAGAAGGACACAAGGGAGATAAGAACTTATATCTTACTCAATATTCTTTAAAACAATTTATAATATCCCTTAATTGTGTATTAAAAGATGAGATATAGATGTGATACCTGAAGAATAATCTAGTATGGTAAATTATGTGTGTATAATGATATGAAAAGTGAGGAATATGATGATAAGTAAAATACATACTACCTAATCTCAATACTTATATACCCTGGCGAGGTATATGGTTATTGTAGATAAGGCAAGTATGAAACTCTTAGATTGTTATCTTTTTGATTACTCTGATCAGGTAATTATTCTGAAACAATCTAGAGAGTGTAAGGCAATTAATGAGAAAAGCTAAGTGAAACTTCTAAATAAACATACTCAGTGAATCTTCTTAGTGAATACTTA
This sequence comes from Alisma plantago-aquatica, assembly GCA_963693085.1. Taxonomy (NCBI): domain Eukaryota; kingdom Viridiplantae; phylum Streptophyta; class Magnoliopsida; order Alismatales; family Alismataceae; genus Alisma; species Alisma plantago-aquatica. The sequence continues at coordinate 337,849,490 of OY856413.1, forward strand.
GTGAATATACTTAGTGAACATACTCAGTGAATCTTCTTAGTGAATACTTAGTGAATATACTTAGTGAACACATTCAGTGAATTTCCTCAGTGAACACTTAGTGAACTTTCTTAGTGAATACTTAGTGAACTTCCTCAGTGAATATACTTTGTGAATATACTCAGTGAATTTCCTCAGTGAATACTTAGTGAATATACTCAGTGAACTTCCTCAGTGAATACTTAGTGAATATACTCAGTGAACTTCCTCAGTGAATACTTAGTGAATATACTCAGTGAACTTCCTCAGTGAATACTTAGTGAATATACCCAGTGAACTTCCTCAGTGAATACTTAGTGAATATACTCAGTGAACTTCCTCAGTGAATACTTAGTGAATATACTCAGTGACCTTCCTCAGTGACCTTCCTCAGTGAATACTTAGTGAATATACTCAGTGAACTTCCTCTGTGAATACTTAGTGAATATACTCAGTGAACTTCCTCAGTGAATACTTAGTGAATATACTCAGTGAACTTCCTTAGTGAATACTTAGTGAATATACTCCGTGAACTTCCTCAGTGAATACTTAGTGAATATACTCAGTGAACTTCCTTAGTGAATATACTCAGTGAACTTCCTCAGTGAATACTTAGCGAATATACTCAGTGAACTTCCTTAGTGAATACTTAGTGAATATACTCAGTGAACTTCCTCAGTGAATACTTAGTGAATATACTCAGTGAACTTCCTTAGTGAATACTTAGTGAATATACTCAGTGAACTTCCTTAGTGAATACTTAGTGAATATACTTAGTAAATTTCCTCAGTGAATACTTAGTGAACATACTTAGTGAGCATACTTAGTGAACATACTTAGTGAATTTCCTCAGTGAATACTTAGTGAACATACTTAGTGAGCATACTTAGTGAACATACTCAGTGAATTTCCTCAGTGAATACTTAGTGAATATACTTAGTAAACATACTTAGTGAACATACTCAGTGAATTTCCTCAGTAAATACTTAGTAAGCATACTCAATGAACTCCTTCAGTGAAAGATTTTGAGACAACATACTTAGTAAATTTACTTAGTGAAATCTTCCAAGACAAATTGCTTAGTGAATCTTCTCAGTGAATATTTCCAAATTAATTGATTAGAAAACTTTCTTAGTGAAATGTTTCAAATAAATAAAGGATTGCTGACTGAATTATCTATGTTAAGGTATGTATTTTTCTCTTTTGGTAAACATTCTTGGGTGATACTAGAAGAATGTTCTTTTATGCTTCTTCCTTTCAAAAGTATGGACACCTTATGTTAGGGGTTTATGCTTTGCATAAACATAAACAGTGATAAGAAGTAATTAATGAAAGGGACTTTGTGTGAATTACAAATCCATAATATCATCATAATTATGAGATAATATGGGGAAACTTGAGGGCCTTACTAATGAATAATTTGTCCCTCCTTTTTCCTGGGATTTCGGGGACGAAATCCTTGTTAGGGGTTTATAATTTGTAACACCCCTGACATGGGTTATGAACTAACCCTAGGTGTTTTGCTTAAAATTATGATTAGAGGCTTGTGGTTAACCCTTGATATGTCATTACAGCTTTAGAAGAATCTATATTTTCATTTCTGCCCTTTTTGAACAATGTTGTAAGATTGTTTTGTTTAATAGGGACCTATGTGCAAATTACCCAATTAGAGGGGTTAACTTGCAAATTGCACATGTTAAGATGTTCCTCTGATGATGAGACATCATAAGAATGAATATTATGTGGTGATATGGATTCCCCAAGCTTGGGCACCAAAATATAGCTTGTAGAGCAATCCTTGTACTTTAAAACCTAGTTTTGGTGTAAAGTGAAATTTACCCAAAACATAGGGTGCAACATGTAAAATATACCCTCTAGAGTACCTATCATGCATTTTAGCATCAAGCGGAGTAAATAAAATGAGGGGGGTGCCTCATTTGAGTAACCATATAAGAAGGATAATCATTGTAATTGAATAATCAAGATGTATGCAAAATGACCCTTATATATGTATGACTTAATAAAGTGTTTGGCTTCTTTTCCTATAAACCAAGGTTGAGAGATAAGTTTGCATGTTATGAGAAGGGAGGAACGTGGCAAAGAAGTAGGAGAGGGGCGTGGAGGATATAGATGTAAAAGAGAAGAAGTATTTATCATTGCCTTGGAAATATGCCCAAAAATATATAAGCAAGCTCTTTCCACAATCAAGGGATCGTTCCCTTCATTTCCTCTTCTCATCCTTTTGATTTGGGCCGACTAAGTAGGAGGTTAGGAGCAGAGGAGGACAACCAAATTGATCTAGGTAAGTTTGGTCATCTTCTAGCTCGGATTCATGGAGGAAATTCCATTACAAGGTTGGTTTGCTAGTATTCCTTACACAACTCTTGCTTCTAGCCATCTTCTCCATCCAATTCTTGAAGAAAGGACCTTGGACGACCCCTGGAGCTCAAGCCACCATTAAAGATACGGAGCTTGGAGATCTAGATCAGATTCTAAGGTGGGTTTTATAACTCTAAACCTTAAAGCTTTGATTATGCATCTTCTTTTCTTGCAAACGTTGCTAGTTCTTCTTCCCTCCATCCTTCTTTGCACTCTTGCAAGTAAAACCGTGGAGAACAGGCCTTGATCTGGAGGTAGAAGAAGAGGGCGTGAATACCAATGCTAATTTAGCAAACGGTCTTGCACCCCTTGGCCAAACGGTTTGCAAAATCGTTTGGGGCAAACGGTTTCAAAATCGTTTGAAGGGCAAACGGTTTTGCAAGGTCGGTTTGAGAAAATGGTTTCAAAACCATTTGAGGGAGTTGACCTAGGGTTTACCGTTTGAGATTCCTGTTTATAATTATGTCGGTTATTAACTCACCAAATTTTATATTTTAACTCCCAAGGAATCGTGAGTTGAAGGCTAATCAATTAGAGAAACTTAATTGGATTAAATGCTGATTTCCAACCTGATTAACTTGACCTTTTAGGGAAAACGGTTTCAAAACCGTTTGAAGGAGTTGACCAAGGGTTTACCGTTTGAGATTCCTGTTCATAATTATGTTGGTTAATAACTAACCAAATGTTATGGATTATTTCCAAAGGAATCATGAGTTGAAGGTTAATCAATTAGGCAAAGCCTAATTGGATTAAGTGCTAATTTTCAACTTGATTAATTTTCCTTTTTGGGAAAACGGTTTCAAAACCGTTTGAGAGAGTTGACCAAGGGTTGACCGTTTGAGATTTCTGTTCATAATTATGTTGGTTAATAACTCACCAAATTTTATAGATTGGTTCCAAAGGAATCATGAGTTGAAGGTTAACCAATTAGGCAAAGCCTAATTGGATTAAGTGCTGATTTTCAACTTGATTAATTTTCCTTTTTGGGAAAACGGTTTCAAAACTGTTTGATAGGGTTTACCAAGGGTTGAACGTTTGAGATTCCCGTTCATAAATATGTTGGTTAATAACTAACCAAAGTTTATGGATTAGTTCCAAAGGAATCATGAGTTGAAGGTTAATCAATTAGGCAACGCCTAATTGGATTAAGTGCTGATTTTCAACTTGATTAATTTGCCTTTTTGGGCAAACGGTTTCAAAACCATTTGAGGGAGTTGACCAAGGGTTGAACGTTTGCGATTTCTGTTCATAATTATGTTGGTAAATAACTCACCAAATTTTATGGATTAGTTCCAAAGGAATCATGAGTTGAAGGTTAATCAATTAGGCAAAGCCTAATTGGATTAAGTGCTGATTTTCAACTTGATTAATTTTCCTTTTTGGGAAAACGGTTTCAAAACCGTTTTAGAGGGTTGAACAAGGGTTGACCGTTTGATATTACTGTTCCTAATGATATTGGTTAATAACTCACCAAATTGTATGGATTAGATCCAAAGGAATCATGAGTTGAAGGCTAATCAATTGGGCAAACCCTAATTGGAATTAGTGCTGAAATTCCAATGAGTTGGTTTGAGAATTTTGGGTTGATTAGCCCAAACGGTTTCAAAACCGTTTGGAAATCACCCAAACGGTCTCAAGACCGTTTGGGGATCACCCAAGACCGTTTTGAGGTATAGGGTTAAGAATGGTTGACCAATGGAAGGTCTAAAGGTACCAAATCACTTTGCAATTAAGTGCTGATTTGATGATCAACTCAATAGCTCAAACCCTAATGATTTTTCACTAGAATCCAAGTGGTTGGATGAGACAAAAGGTCTCAAGACCGTTTGGAGGCCACCAAAGACCGTTTGGAGGTCTAGGGGTGAGTATGGTTAAGCAATTGATGATCTAATGATACTAAGTTAAAATGTAATCAATTGCTGATTTGGTGATCAATCCAGTGATCCAAACCCTAATTGGTTGACTTGGATTTTGATGATTTGATGGGCAAACGGTCTCAAGACCGTTTGGAGGTCATCCAAACGACCTCAAGACCATTTGGGGTCAGGTGATGTTCAAATTGGATGATGGTTCAATAGGTTCAAATCAATTAGACTCCCATTGAAATATGTTGAAGGGTTGACGATTCCAAACCCTAATCCAAATGATTCAAGCCCTAATTGATGATCAATTCAGGGTCAATTAAGTGTAAAATCAGTTAAGGGTTGACCTAATTAACTCAATTGATGAGTGGATAATAAGTACATGATCGATTGAGGGGTTCAACATTGGAAACCCTAACTCAATTGGAGTGGTTAAGACACTCTTTGGTCCATGCGGTTTTGAGGAGGTTTGGACCAAACGGTCTCAAGACCGTTTGATTCCAAATGGTCTCAAGAACGTTTGGGACCAAATGGTCTCAAGACCGTTTGGGACCAAATAGTTTCAAAACCGTTTGGATTCATGCTGTTTCAAAACCGTTTGGAGGTTGAAAGTGCAAAACCGTTTGGGATCTTTTAATGTCAAGAATGCTTATTGCTTTGAAGGCTTAGATGGTTCAATGGTTGATTAATATAAACCCTAATGATATCCAAAGACATTAAGGGAACAAGTAATTAGTTGGTTGATGCATGCTATGACTAATGGTGGACTTTACCAAAGTACCCTTGATGGGTTTAAGTAGTCAACACCTCTTGATCAAGCAAACCCTAATGAACATTGTAGTAATAATGTGACTTATGTTATCAAGGTTGAATTGACCTAACCTAATAATAAGAGATGTAAACATCATCTAATAATAAGAGGGGAGAGAACACTCTTAATATGAATGAGAATCAAGTAATATACTTCCAACATGTATGAATACACATAATTAGGGTATGATCCTTTACAATCGGATCGTGGAAACCCTAATTATGATGATCAATGAATCTTAACCTAAGTGAAGACATGAATGGAAGTAATCTTCATACATAATGATGGTATGATTTCAATTCACTGCTATGTGGATAGTAAACCCTAATCTAGGGTAATGTAATGCTATGTGAATAGTAAACCATAATCTAGGGTAACGTGATGCTATGTGAATAGTAAACCCTAATCTAGGGTAATGTGATGCTATGTGAATAGTAAACCCTAATCTAGGGAGATGTGATGATATGAACAAGTAACCCTATTTCTGAGTTATGCTTTTAAGCATGAAACTCCATGATTGAGAAATGAGATAGGAATCACTATTCCTAATCTAGTTAAGAGGTTGAATAACTCTATTTGGATTAAATGAGAATCCTAACCCTAAAAATCAGCCGTGGTATTATGACACAGTCGTGGTGAGTCCTTTGTGGCACGACCATGCAAGGTAGCATGGCCGTGGTATCACTTCTATAATTTGAGAAGAACATGCATGGTGTTGTTATGATACAATATGCATGTTATTAGTAAATATTGATCATGCATGTTTTCATTAAGAGGTGATCATATCCAGGTAAGGATTATGATATCTTATGTATTGAAATTACTTTACATGCTTCAAGTATAATGATATGCTATGATACCTAGTGAATGGTAAATTATGAGTTCAAGTACCTAGATTCTATAATCATGATGATAAATTTAGAAAGGTACTTGATAAGTTGAGGAATTGAGATCCTAAAACTTTGTGAGAAAAAGTATGGCTACAGGCCATGACTCCCCAATAATAATGTCAGAGATTATATATATGATCTAAGTCTGAAGAGAGTTAGTGTTGTAATAATGGTTTTATAGTAAATAAATGCCATACATGTTCTTCTATTTCATAGAAGATAAATGACATATGGGTTTATCAAAGTATAGTTGTATTGCTTTAATAGGAAGAATGGTTTAATATGTTAAACATTGTTTTAACTACTCCCAGACAAATATAACTTCTTTGTGTACATTTATTCTCTTAAGCTGCAATAATTATGTTTCTGGCGAAGAGTTATAACTCTCGCTAGGACAATTTTATAATTGTCTCACCCCGTGGGAAACATATTTTTAGGTGGACGTGGGCGAGGAGGCAGAAATCCTTCAATAGGTGAAGGGCAGCATCAATAGTACCAGGGACAACAGTGAAGTTTCAGGTGGAGAACTGGCTATTATGCCACATATAGATGTAGTTAGAGTCCTATGTGTCGTCTCTATACTCTCAGGTCCTCGGAGTAATAGTTAGTGCTTTTGAGTTTTTGGTCCAGTACCTCGAGATTTCTGTATCTTGCCTTATATAGTTAACATGGTAGTTGATGATTGTAATCTCGAGATACGACCTTACAAAGATGTACTGATGGATCAGTTTGTAAATAACTTATCATGTTGCTTTATGAAAAAACTTTATCATTTAAAGATCTCTTCACAAAAAGTTTTAATTTTTAGTGATTTTTGGTAATCCGCTGCTTAGTGAACGCTTCCGCATTAGTTAATCTTGTTTTCTCGAGATAGACGTTACATTTCAGGCCTTTGATCTTGAGGCTGGGTGTACATGTTCTTACTACTTGTCTGTTGTTTCTCGATTTTTGACCTCTCTATCCTTCTTACTGACTCCACAAAGGTGGCAAACCTTTCTCTGTTCTCTAAGGCAGACACAGGAGTGGCTAGTTCAGCGTTCAATCCCTTTTCAAAACGCTGAATTCTTTCTTCATCACTAACTGCCATCTGCGGACAAAACCGCAACAACTCCATGAACTTAGCTTCATATTCGCTAACGTTCATCTGTCCTTGTGTGATCTTCTCAAATTGAGAGATCTTCTCATCTAGATACGACTTAGGGAAGTATCTATTGACGAATTCTCATCGGAATACCTCCCATCCTATTTCTTCGCCTGGTCTCTTATCCTCCTCTATCATCCACCAATTACCAACACTCCCTTTTAGGATGTATACCTTATGTTTTACCTTTTCAGCTTCAGGAATATCAAGGATCCTGAAAGCCTTTTCCAGCTCTATCAACCATAGATCAGCATCTGCTGGGTGAGATGTACTAGCATAGTCTATGGCTCCCACCTGACGAAGTCTCTCAAAAGTCTTGCCGACTCCACAACCTTCCTGATGGGCTGGTGCCCTAGGTGCAGATGGTGGCACCCTATCTGCTATGTGTGTTATGGCTGTCAGGAATTTATCGAATAAAGCATGGAGAGCTGGGTTTTCTATCTCAGCTGGGTCAATCTGGGGTTGTTCAGGTACAAGCCCCTCCCTATTCTGGTCTCCTGCACCTCCTCCTGGTGCAGTAGTACTGCCCTCAGCAGCATGCTCTTCATGTGATCCAGACATCTTCAAGTTCTTCTTCTCCTATGAGAGCAGAAGATACTATCAGATAATCTGGAAAACACTTAGAACAGACTCAACAACCTTAGTCCCATGTCTATGTAGACTCAACAAACCTAGAGCTCTGATACCACTAAATGTAATGACTATCTCGAGAAAACAAGATTAACTAATGCGGAAATGTTCGCTAAGCAGCGGATTACCAAAAAGCACTAGAAAATTAAAACTTTTTGTGAAGAGATCATTAAATGGTAAAGCTTTTTCATAAAGCAACATGATAAGTTATTTACAAACTGATCCATCAGTACATCACTGTAAGGTCATATCTCGAGATTACAATCATCAACTACCATGTTAACTATATAAGGCAAGATATAGAAATCTCGAGGTACTGGACCAAAAACTCGAAAGCACTAACTATTACTCCGAGGACCTGAGAGTACAGAGACAACACATAGGACTCTAACTACATCTATACGTGGCATAACGGCCAGTTCTCCACCTGAAACTTCACTGCTGTCCCTGGTACTGTTGATGCTGCCCTTCACCTATTGAACGATTTCTTCCTCCTCGCCAACGTCCACCTAAAAATATGTTTCCCACGGGGTGAGACAATTATAAAATTGTCCCAATGAGAGTTATAACTCTTCTCCAGAAACATAAATATTGCAGCTTAAGAGAATAAATGTACACAAAGAAGTTATATTTGTCTGGGAGAAGTTAAAACAATGTTTAACAGATTAAACCATTCTTCCTATTAAAGCAATATAGCTATACTTTGATAAACCTATATGTCATTTATCTTCTAAGAAATAGAAGAACATGTATGGAATTTATTTACTATAAAACCATTATTACAACACTAACTCTCTTCAGACTTAGATCATATATCTAATGTCTGACATTATTATTGGGGAGTCATGGCCTGTAGCCATACTTTTTCTCACAAAGTGTTAGGATCTCAATTCCTCAACTTATCAAGTACCTTTCTAAATTTATCATCATGATTATAGAATCTAGGTACTTGAACTCATAATTTACCATTAACTAGGTATCATAGCATATCATTATACTTGAAGCATGTAAAGTAATTTCAATACATAAGATATCATAATCCTTACCTGGATATGATCACCTCTTAATGAAAACATGCATGATCAATATTTACTAATAACATGCATATTGTATCATAACAACACCATATAGGTTCTTCTCAAATTATATAAGTGATACCACGGTCGTGCTACCTTGCACGGTCGTGCCACAAAGGACTCACCACGACCGTGTCATAATACCACGACTGGTTTTTAGGGTTAGGATTCTCATTTAATTCAAATAGAGTTATTAAACCTCTTAACTAGATTAGGAATAGTGATTCCTATCTCATTTCTCAATCATGGAGTTTCATGCTTAAAAGCATAACTCAGAATTAGGGTTACTTGTTCATATCATCACATCTCCCTAGATTAGGGTTTACTACTCACATAGCATCACATTACCCTAGATTAGGGTTTACTATTCACATAGCATCACATTACCCTAGATTAGGTTTTACTATTCACATAGAATCACATTACCCTAGATTAGGGTTTACTATTCACATAACATCATTATGTATGAAGATTACTCCCATTCATGTCTTCACTTAGGTTAAAATTTATTGATCATCATAATTAGGGTTTCCATGATCCCATTGTAAAGGATCATACCCTAATTATGTGTATTCATACATGTTGGAAGTATATTACTTGATTCTCATTCATATTAGGAGTCTTCTCTCCCCTCTTATTATTAGATGATGTTTACATCTCTTATGATTATGTTAGGTCAATTCAACCTTGATAACATAAGTCACATTATCACTACAATGTTCATTAGGGTTTGCTTGATCAAGAGGTGTTGACTACTTAAACCCATCAAGGGTACTTTGGTAAAGTCCACCATTAGTCATAGCATGCATAACCAACTAATTACTTGTTCCCTTAATGTCTTTGGATATCATTAGGATTTAGATTAATCAACCATTGAACCATCTAAGCCTTCAAAGAAATAAGCATTCTTGACCTTAAAAGATCCCAAACGATTTTGCACTTTCAACCTCCAAACGGTTTTGAAACCACATGAATCCAAACGGTTTTGAAACCGTTTGGTCCCAAACGGTCTTGAGACCGTTTGGTCCAAACCTCCTCAAAACCGCATGGACCAAAGAGTGTCTTAACCACTCCAATTGAGTTAGGGCTTTCAATGTTGAACACCTCAATCGTTCATGCCATGGTTAACCATTTATCAATTGAGACAATTAAGTTAATACTCAACTGATGTGACCCCCAATTGATCCTCAATTGATCACCAATTAGGGTTTGGATGGATTGGATTAGGGTTGGAATCGATCATCCTTCAACATGCATCAATATGAGCTTAATTGATGTTGAACCCATCGAACCAACACTCAATTGGGTCATGACCTGACCCCAAACGGTGTTGAGGTCGTTTGGATAACCTCCAAATGGTCTTGAGACCGTTTTCCCATCATATCATCAACATCCAAGTCAACCAATTAAGGTTTGGATCATTGGATTGATCATCAAATCAGCAATTGATTACACTTTAACTTAGTAACATTGGATCATCAATTGCTTAACCATACTCACCCATGGACCTCAAAACGGTCTTGGGTGACCTCCAAACGGTCTTGAGACCGTTTGGCTCATCCAAACTTTGGATTATAGTGAAAAATCATTAGGGTTTGAGCTATTGAGTTGATCATCAAATCAGCACTTAGTTGCAAAGTGATTTAATACCTTTGGACCCTCAATTGATCAACTATACTTAACCCCAGACCTCAAAACGGTCTTGGGTGATCCCCAAACGGTTTTGAAACCGTTTGGGTGATCCCCAAACGGTTTTGAAACCGTTTGGGCTAATCAACCCAAAATCTCAAATCAACTCATTGGAATTTCAGCACTAATGTCAATTAGGGTTTGCCCAATTGATTAGACTTTATCTCATGATTTCTTGGGAATTAATCCATAAAATTTGGTGAGTTATTAACTAACATTATTAGGAACAGTAAAATAAAACGGTCAACCCTTGGTCAACTCACTCAAATGGTTTTGAAACCGTTTGCCCAAAACGGTCAAGTTAATCAGGTTGGAAATCAGCACTTAATCCAATTAGGTTTAACTAATTGATTAGCCTTCAACTCATGATTACTTGGGAGTTAACCTATAAAATTTGGTGAGTTATTAACCAACATAATTATGAACAGGAATCGAAAACGGTCAATGCTTGGTCAACTCACTCAAACGGTTTTGAAACCGTTTGCCCAAAAAGTTCAAGTTAATCAGGTTGAAAATCAGCACTTAATTCAATTAGGTTTACCTAATTGATTAGCCTTCAACTCACGATTCCTTTGGAGTTAATCCCTCAAATTTGGAGGGTTATTAAAAAAAATAATTATGAACAGGAATCTCAAACGGTCAATGCTCGTTCAACTCAACGAAATGGTCTTGGAGACCATTTTCTCCAACCGACCTTGTGAAACCGTTTGCCCTTCAAACGGTTTTGCAAACCGTTTGGCCAAAGGGGGGGGGGGCAAGACCGTTTTCTAAATTAGAATTGGTAATCATGCCCATCTTCTTCTACCTCCAGATCAAGGTCTGTTCTTCATGGTTTTAGTTGCAAGAAAGCAAGGAAGGATGGAGGAAAGAAGGACAAATTACGTTTGCAAGAAAGAAAGATGCATAACAAAGTTTAAGGGTTTAGAGTTATAAAACCCACATTAGAATCTGATCTAGAGATCCAAGCTCCGTAGCTTTAATGGTGGCTTGAGCTCCAGGGGTCGTCCAAGGTCCTTTCTTCAAGAATTGGATGGAGAAGATGGCTAGAAGCAAGAGTTGTGTAAGGAATACTAGCAAACCAACCTTGTAATGGAATTTCCTCCATGAATCCAAGCTAGAAGATGACCAAACTTACCTAGATCAACTTGGTCGTCCTCCTCTGCTCCTAACCTCCTCCTTAGTCGGCCCAAATCAAAAGGATGAGAAGAGGAAATGAAGGGAACGATCCCTTGATTGGGGAAAGAGCTTGCTTATATATTTTTGGGCATATTTCCAAGGCAATGATAAACACTTCTTCTCTTTTACATCTATATCCTCCACGCCCCTCTCCTACTTATTTGCCACGTTCCTCCCTTCTCATAACATGAAAACTTATCTCTCAACCTTGGTTTAGAGGAAAAGAAGCCAAACACTTTATTAAGTCATACATATATAAAGGTCATTTTGCATACATCTTGATTATTCAATTACAATGATTATCCTTCTTATATGGTTACTCAAATGAGGCGCCCCCTCATTTTCTTTACTCCAATTGATGATAAAATGCATGAGAGGTACTCTAGAGGGTATATTTTATATGTTGCACCCTATGTTTTGGGTAAATTGCACTTTACACCAAAAGTAGGTTTTAAAGTACAAGGATTGCTCTACAAGCTATATTTTGGTGCCCAAGCTTGGGGAATCCATATCACCACATCATATTCATTCTTATAATGTCTCATCATCAGAGAAACATCTTAACATGTGCAATTTGCAAGTTAACCCCTCTAATTGGGTAATTTGCACATAGGTCCCTATTAAACAAAACAATCTTACAACATTGTTCAAAAAGGGCAGAAATGAAAATATAGATTCTTATAAAGCTTTAATGACATATCAAGGGTTAAACAAAAGCCTCTAATCATAATTTTAAGCAAAACACCTAGGGTTAGTTCATAACCCAGGTCAGGGGTGTTACAAATACCACTCAAGTCCCAACTGATCACTACTAAGATGAAATATGTGTCATACAAGATCTAGGATAATCAGACTCCTAAGATCTTTTCCACCCTCAGTCAATATGAGTCCGCCATAGCGACACATCAGGTCAAGATACTAACAACCTAGTCTGTACTTGGTATAGGTCACGACACTAATGAAAGGAGGTGGGAATACAGACCCTACCATCCGAGGTACAGCCACAATCCTCAAAACGTTTCATGTACACATATCTGAACATGACCATAGTCGTTCTCCTACTGAGGAATGACCATAGTCATCCTCCCAAACATTTGGAGTCAGGATGAAAACCACCCCACATACTCAGCAATATGCACTCTGAGTTTCCCTTAGGAATACTCATTTCACCATCTGGAAAATCCTGACACTTAGATGGATATATGGCACATGGAACTACATGATTAGGGTTACACTTGATTACTTATTACTAGTTGGGTGAATTAAGGCTTCATCATATAAATCGACATACACACCCTAATTCATTCTTATCAAGTGTATAAGCATTGCAATTTCAAAAGATAGAAAATGTTTTAAGTATAGATCTTAATCACATTACAAGATGCTATCATCCATTGAATTGTAATGAACCACATTATCATCATATCATTTCAAAATATCAATTTCTTATCATAAGATCCAGGGTTTCAACTGTTATTGGAACATGAAAAGGATTTCACCTCAATCAGGGCTCAAACATGCCCAAAGGTCATTAAGACCATCACATTATTCATAGCAAGGTTATCCTCATCATTCCATGTTTTAAACAAGGCTCAAAAGATCATCAACAAATATGTGTTCATTGGTATTATTATTACGACAAGGCACTATGATATTCAAATAGCACTACATTGTGGTTTAGACATAAGAAGAGTGTAATACATTGTCACATTAATCATGCAAGAGGGTTAATTATAACCAATCACCATCATTTAATTACATTAAGGTTAGGTATAGCAAACTATATCACATTGAAGTTACACACACACACTTATTATTGTTCATTTATCATATATAACTATAGGAGAGAAAAGGTATAAAAACAACTTAATGATATTGAACCATCGAATTCTCATCACTAGGACCCACATATAATATAATGGGACTCATTCTAATTCATTGGATGTTGAAGCATCCAATCTTATTCATTGGACCGGGTTCATTGTTCAAAGTTATCAATTGAAGTATAGGTCTAACCATTAGATCAATTGAACCAAAGAACCATTGGTTTAAGGTTTAGTCAAATCTACAACTACATCCTTAACTTGCCATATGTGGTGATGACCTGATCCACCATTAGTTGTGATCATTAAGTCACCATCAATTGTTAGATCAATACTATATTCATTTAACACCATCAAATATTAAGCTAATGTCATCATTGATTGATAACATCATTAGAGAATCAAACCATTGCTCATTGAGATTCCAAGATAGCCTAACACTAACCTAAGGTGTGACTATCAATTCACATCATTGTTCATAACCCTTGGTCACCACCTTCAGTTGTCATGAAGACCACACCATTGGGTCATGTGTCTAGAGGAGAAAATAACCTAAAAACCCTAATATGGACCATCAGTTGATAGGGTCTTAGCACCATAGGTGGTGATTCCAACCTGAACTAAATCATATAATTCCTTAGGAAAAATGTGCACATGAATAAAGGTTCATCTAAAACTAGAAACAAAATAGGAAACATCATAAAAATAGAAATCCCAAACAAGCTTAGCTTCTTAATGCTTAAATCACCATTTTTAAGCAAGAACATGAGCTAACAACTTATAGTAACCAATATAAGTAAAGAGAATTATAAAACTTTCCTATATTGATAATAATAGACTTCAAGTAGCAAGGTTCTCAAGAAAAGCAAGCATAGAAACCCAAGTTCTAGATCTGAACTCGGCCAAATAAGTACCCGTCTCTACAAGGAAGCAAAACCCTAAAAGAAAGAGTAAGAAAAGATGGGTTATTGAGTTCTAGAGAAATTTATACCATGGAATAGCTAGGTTCTGACCTAGAGAAAGGTAGGAGGAAGAATAAAAGAGAAGGAAATGGAGTAAATAAGGAACTACTTACTCATTTAAGTCAAGTTTACCAAGAAGAAACTTTAGAAATTCTAGAAGGAAGAAAATCAGAACCCTAGATGCTTCTTCCAAGGAGATCGCCTTCTTCTTCTACCTTGGATAGGTTTTCTACAAAGAGAGAGAGAGAGCAAGGATATTAGTATTAGGGAAGTAGTAGAGAGAAAAATCTTCGCTTTGGAGGCTAAGGATAAGTATATAGAGCTTGGGGGATAAGGTAGAGAAGAAGCATGAGGTGTACAAGTAGCTTCCCATTTATCCATGGACTTAAACTATTAAGGATATACAAGCAACCACACAAGTAGATGCCTCACCGTTCATGGAGACCTAGTTAGGCACCATTTTTTGAATTTCCAAGCCAAACAAATAAACCATTGGTTGATAGCTCCTAAAGGTAGCTCCTCCATAAAGAGGTAAACCCTAAAATACACTTGAAGAAAAACACCTCCAAACAAAGGTTCAACTAGGTTCCCCATGGATCAAAAAGCTAAAGAATGATAAGATAACATATACATGTGACAAATTGCAAAGAAAACCTCTCAATTGGGTAAATTGTAGAAAAGTCCAAAATGTACACAAAATTACATAACTTGCTCAAACAGTGAATAAATTGGACAAAATTTGAAACTTAAGCATGTCTTATGATTCCAAAGAATATCACAAGGTTATATTAGGGTTATAAGAACTCAAATATGGTAATTAATCTTATTCAACACTTTAAGCAAGTTCAGGGGCCTTATAGCTATAAATCCCTAACAATGATTTCGCCCCAAAATCCTACACAAAGAGAGATGGGTACTTCCTACGCATCTCATTCTCTAGTTCCCATGTGGATTCCTCTATTCCATGGTGATGCCACAAAACCTTCACTAATATTATATCTTTCTTCTTTAACTTCTTCACCCTTCTATCCAGGATCAATATGGGACCCTCAACATAGGATACATCCTCATCTAAATCAACCTCTACTGGTTGGATTGTCTTCTCTATATCTGTATGGCATTTCCTCAACATAGAGATATGGAAAACATTATGAAACATGTGTAGCTTTGGTGGTAGCTCCAACTTGTATGCCAACTTTCCAACACAAGCTAGGATAGGGTATGGTCCCATAAATCTAGGAGACAACTTACCCTTCTTTCCAAACCTCAACACACCTTTCCAAGAAGAAACCTTGAGATATACTTTGTCTCCCACTTGGAACTCAAGCAGTCTTTGTCGATTATCTACATAAGACTTCTATCTATCCTGGGCTACTTTCAAATGTTGTTGTATTACTTTAATCCTCTATGTTGTTTGTTGTACAAGCTTAGGACCCAAAAGTTATTATTCACCTGTCTCATACTAGTAAAGAGGAGACCAATATCATCTTCCATACAAAGCATCATAAGGAGCCATATCTATGCTTCTCTGATAGCTATTATTATAAGAAAACTTTCTCAAAATGAGATGTATGTCCTAACTACCCAGAAACTACAAGACACATGCCCTCAAGAGATCCTCTAAGGTCTGAATAGTCCTTTCAGACTGGACATCTATCTGTGTATGAAAATTTGTGCTGAACCTCAGTTGTGTTCCCATTGTGGAATGCAGACGTTCCCAAAAATGACTTGTGAATTGTGGGCCTCTGTCAAAAACTATTATCACTAGAATGCCATGTAGATGGACTATCTCATCAACATATACTTGTGCCAACTTCTCTGTTGTAAATGTCATCTTGACTGGTAGAAAGTGAGATGACTTTGTCAATCTGTTGATAACACCCAAATTTAGGCATCTATGTTAAGCATTTATTTATGGTTTTGTGTCATTATAGCCTTAATATGCCCAAAATAACCATAGATTCTTATCTTTTAGTAATTTATATCTTTTTATAGATAAAGTTGCTCCACTAACCAATTTTGGGACTTACAGGTACCAAACCTGAAAAGAATTCTATTCTATAAGATTTTCTCCCCAACACATGGTTTTTGCAGTAGCTAGGCTTCCATCCACCATGACTGTGACCGCGGAGTCAATCATGACTGTGGGATCTACTGCGACCGTAGAGTCGACCGCGACTGCGGGATCCACCGTGACCGCAGGATCTACCGCGATCGCAGAGTCGACCTCGACCGCGGCACGACCGTGACCACAACTAAGGCATCCACCTCGACCGCAGCATGACTGCGACCATCTTCTGCCTTCGCCTATAAATACCCACCCCTCACGACCTGGAGGGGGGTTCTAAATTTTGGAGGTTCCAGGTGTTGGATCTGACATTTGGAGGTTCTTAGTGCCCCGTGGGAGGGTCCATAGGTACAAGAAGGCCGAAGTGCTCACCCTACACCCATCTCTTTAGTGTGCTTCCATCCTCACCATTTTCCACTATCATCCACCCATTTCTCCCCATTTCCTACCATCCACTATCATTTTCCACCTCCATCCACTCACCAAGTTGTTGTTCAGGGTGGATCTAGAGAGAAAGAAGGCCAAAGAGTCCAGAAGATCAAGGAGGATGACCCAAAGGATGAGATCCGGCCTATATAGAGGCCAAGGAGCAAGATCCACTTCTCCTCTACGGGCTAAATCTTGTCTTCTTCTCCTTTCTTCTACTGTTCTCCTTTGTTACTGTACAAATGATGTTCTTCCATCTTTGTTCAGTGCCAACTATGCTTGTCCATGGCTAGTTGAGCTCCTTCTTGGCTATGTATCCCATTTTGGGCATGTTTATGTACCTTTACCTTAAGAAAGTAGTTTTATTCTAGATCTAGTATGTTTCTTATTCTATCTTCTCTTTCTTGTTTTGATTGCTAGTTTGGTTGATCTCTTTCTTGCTTGAACTTCTATTTATGCCTATATCGAGAGATTTGTTATAGAAATAGATAAGAGAAGGTAGATTTGATCAGAATCTAAAAAGAGGATGGTTCAAGGTGATCTGTGCAGAACCGTAGACCTAGATACGGCCGGACCCAGCCTGGCATGGTCAGACCTACTACCTGGTTCTACCTAGATCACACCTATTCCTAGCACCTCAGAACATTCTCGACCTGAGAGGGTACCTAGAATATTCTTGGGTGCTGATTTGTCATCCTCAAGAGAGGTTTCATGCCATTTATGGGATTTAGTCATGTTGCATGAGAGCGAGTGGGATGACCCCACATGAATAGATTCCACAGTATGTACTAGGTTTGGATGTAGGTTGCTTGCTCGGGTGTTCGAGGGTTGTCTACACCCAATAACGGGTGCATAGACTACCCAACTTGTGGTTACCTAGCTAAGAACTCCCTCTCTCTGATTAGTAGAATCCTACATACTCTGTTTTCTTTTCTTTTCTTTGTTTTGTTTTATTTTGTGACAATCTGCTAGACTAGTTATATCTCCATACTTTTATCGACTATTGTATTGTCTTAACTGACTTAAGAGTGAGATCTTAAGTGTCCTAAGAGTCCCCATATCCCTGTGTTTGACCCCATATATCTACTTTGGCCCCATAATAAAGTTGTGGGGTTCCTTGAAGGGTTCGAGTTATAAATTTAAAGTTCGATCCTTCTGAGTCTGCCTCCTTTCTAGACACGTGATTCGAGACCGCATCAACTTTTTGGCACTGTTGCCGAGGATGTGGTTTTCCACGCTTACACGTCCAAAGATTTTGCTCTGTCACCCTTAAGCATGTATATCTATGCATAGTTCTCTTTTTGTTTTACACATACTTGTTCATATATACTAAATAGTTTTTCTTTTTCTTATACATCTTTTCAGCCATGGATCTTGCATCCGCAAGATAAGTTATCTTGTCCACATGTCCTCCCATATTTTTCCGCAATTTCGACTGCTGGCAAATAATTGAAGGTTGGGGTCTATAGCTAGTCGATCTATACTTGCCTCCACTGTCATCATATGTTGAAATTCCAACAAAGGAGATGGCTGATCAGCCCTCGAATTCCACATTATCATGGGATCAAGAATTGATCAGAGAAGTGGAGCTAGCTGGAGAAAGTGTCAATGAAATAATCTCCTCCTCAGCTCCTCATCTCCAAGAACACGTCGATCAACTCCAACAACTACTAGATAGGCAATATCATCAACTCCAAGTAGCCACTAAGATCGAAGACCGTAGTAGAAGTATACTTCAAACTGTTGAACAAGGATTCGTCCAAGTGCATCAGTCTGATACAGTGGGTCTCCAACATAAGTGTATGGTAGAACTGACAGATCTTGGAATCATTGCTGCTCAAGTACAATAGCTTCATGATAAGGATGTTGAATAGGGCAGGAGGGTTCGAGAGATCATTGATTTGTTTACCATTCAATTTTAAACACCATCAAAAAACCATGAAGATTACAATCATCAGAGCCATTCCATTGGGCCTAGATTGGAACATGCCTCACCATCCTATTCAGACCATCAACTAGATTCACCTAGATTTTTCTGTGTAAACCAACCCACCTAGGAAAGCCCCTCATTCCAACCAGATGATTCAGTTGAACAACCAATGGAAGATACAACCCACATGCATGAATGGTTCTGCGATGATGATGATCAGGGTAGTCAAACAACCTCACAACATGAAGGTCAATTTGAAGAACTTGAATTAGATGTTGATCTAGAATAGAGTGATACATCTCATATTGAGACTTGTCACTTCGCTTAGAGCAATCAGCCATTCATGGTTTGGAATAATTTGTTCAATGAAAGTGATGACGACAATTCATCCCTGTGGAGCGAGTATAATGATGATGATGAACCGAACCAGCATGAGCAGACATTGTCCACAATCCCTTTTCAGGGAAGAGTTGACACCAAGGGAGCAGGATGGATAGTCCACTACAACATGGTTGTTGAGCATGAAGATACCCCAGACCCCATAGAATGCGATAAGATTGGGGTGGTATAACCACAAATAGATTTACCTGGGGATACTTCTTGTTCATATGATGATTGGATGACTCAGACTATACATGAAAGTTTATCTGAGCATCCAACCTCAAGTTCAGGGGAGGGGAGAGAAGGGAGGATCCCTCTAGAAGAATTCCAACCTCTTCACTCCACCTCATCCTATGTCGACATCCTAGGGCCTTCCTATCCAGATTCATACATATATGGGTACCTTGAGGATGCTCTATAGAAGAATTCATTTTAGTGCAGTTCAAGTAAATCTCAACACAGAGATGACTTCACCGAGTCAGCAAATTTTATTTGTAAGGTCCCTAAACTTGCTTAATGAGTTTGAATAACCTTAATTATCATAATTGAATTCTTATAACCCTAATATAACCTTTTTATATGTTTTTAAATAATAATATAAGCTTAAGTTTCAAATTTGGTCCAATTTAGACACTGTTTGAGCAAGTTATGCAATTTTATGCACATTTTAGACTTTTATGCAATTTACCCAATTGAGAGATTTTATTTGCAATTTATCACTTGCATTATGTTCCTTGGATATTCTCTCATCATTCTTGAGCTTTTTGAGCCATGGGGAACCTATTTAATCCTTGGTTTGAAGGTGTTTTCTCCAAGGGTATTTTAGGGTTTATCGCTTCATGGATGAGCTACCTTTAGTAGCTATCAACTAATGAATTATTTGTTTTGCTTGGAAATTCAAGAAACGAGGGATAAACATGTCTCTATGGATGGTGGGGGAGCTTCTTGTGTGTGTGCTTGTATATTCTTAATAGTTTAAGGCCATGGACACTTGGAAAGATACTAGAACTTCAACCTTTTCTTTTTCTTTATCTTAAAGTTTCATATACTTATCCCTAAGCACCAAAAAGAGCCATTTTCTCTCCACCACTTTCCTCCTTCTATGAGCCTCGTTATCCCTCTATGCTTTTTTGAATTTCCTATCCAAGGAAGAACGAATAGGGGATCTTCTTGGAAAAAGAATCTAGGGTTGCAATTGACTTCCTTTTAGGGTTTGAAAAGCTTCCTTCTAGTGATCTTGACCTAAAAGAGTAAGAATCTCCTTCTTTCCTCCATTTATTTCTTTTTTATCCTTCCTAATACCTTTCTCCAGGTCAGAACCTTGCTGTTCCATGGTAGATATTTCTATAAATCTCTAAAACCCTACCTTTCTTGCTCCTTATGCTTAGGGTTTGCTCATTTGATGAAGAAATGTGCTAGATGGACGAGTTCACAACTTATTCTTGGATTTTCTACCCTACCTTCTCGTGTTTTCTTATGTTTGGGATTTTAACTTCTAACTAGAGGCAAGTTTTATAACTTGCTCCATGTTTATTTCTTACCATAAGCTTGCTAGCTCATGTTCTTGCTTTTAAATGATGATCCATGCACTAAAAAGCTATGCTTGACTTGGATTTCGATTTTTATGATATTCACTGTTCTAATTTCAGTTCTAGATGAACATGTGATCATGTGTACATTATTACTAAGGTATAATATGACTTGGATCAGGTTGGTTTGACAACCTATGGTGCTAAGCACCTATCAACCAATGGTCAATTTTAGGGTTTTAAGCTGATTTCTTCTATAAACCCATGACCCGATGATGGTACCATTGCAACAACCCTATGGTGTTGTATTCATGACAATTGATGGTGGTGACCAAGGGTGTCAACTGAGTTTCACACCTTAAATCATGTTTTGGCCTAATTTTAAGCTTAATTATCAACAACTAAGTACCCTAATGATGTTATCAATCAATGGTGACATTAGCTTGATATTCGATGGTGATTAATAAATATAGTGCTAATCTAACAACCTATGGTGACTTAATGGTCACTAATGATGGTGGATCAGGTCTCCACAACCTATGGTGAGTTAATTCTATAGTTGTAGCATCAATTAAGCCTTAGACCAATGGTTTCTTGGGTCACTTGATGCAATGGTCAGACCTATAATGTAATTGATGATTTTAACATATGAACTTGACCCAATGGTCAAGATCTAATGTTTATTCCTCCAATAAAGTGGAATGATGGCTAATGTAGTATGTTGGTCCTAGTAATGTGATTTATATGGTTTCCTTTATATGATCAACTTAAGGATCTTACTTGTTGACAATGGATGGCTTGTTTTAAATGAACAATCGATTGTGGGTTTACCCTACTCTCAACAGAACCCTTATTGTTGTTAATAAAAGAATGTCTAGGGTTAAATGGTGACTTTTATAGATCACAACTCAATAAATTCATAGATGATTCATTCAAGGTGTTCACTTATGTAAATGACCAATGGTTTTACCTTTTCAACATTTCATGGTTAGAAGTTGATGCCTCAATATTCCCATTGTTTTAGGTGAAGCGTGTAGTGTAATGTTATGATTCAAATGGTGAGAATTTATTATGAATAGCCACATGGTTGATATTCCCATTGGTGGTTATCATAGCCACATGGTTGATACTTCCTTGTTCTAAACATGTGCATTATTAATATGATGAGGGTTAATCATATCTAGGTTCCTTGCATGTTGATGTAATAAAGAAGTGTTCTTAATGTTAATATAACCCTATTATGATTGTTTATGAATATCTCCTAGCTCACTAATGCAATATTTTGTTGATCTGGTGTACTATATGTAAGTGATGTTGTTTAGCCTTTCTATAAGGCATGGAATGATAGTGATGATCTTGTAGGGAATAATATGATGGTCTTAATGACCTTTGGGCATGGTTGAGCCCTAAATGAGGTGTAATCCTCTTGTGATGATAATGGTTGATACCCTATGATATTGTGAAAAGGATTTATATCATGTGATAGTATGATGGTCTTAATGACCTTTGAGCATGGTTGAGCCCTGAATGAGGTGTAATCCTCTTGTGTTGATAAGGGTTGATACCTGATGTAGCCCTATTTTGGGGCTCCATCTCATTCCAATTTGCACTTTAATCACATCTAAACAAGTTATATTGCAAGTTAATTCCCCCAATATGTGTTTTACTATCAAACACGCTTATGGATGTTCTTTGCACTATTTTCAGGTACTTGGACCATGCCTTGGATGGATGTGAGAGAATGGAGGAATTATAGGATTCCTCCACTATGGTGGAGTCCAAAGAAGGTCCCAAAGCTACCTCAACCTACCCCTAATGGACAAGAGTCATCATCAAGCAAATAAATCCATGGATGATGAAAGATGAAGTTCAATTTCCTACTACAGACCCCAAAATGGCAGTGGGCATACCCCCATGGTCGTGTCTTTTATGGTGAAGAATCAACAGGGACTTGCACCCAAGATACCACGGTCGTGGCCATCAGCATGGCTGTGGCCCATTGAAGATACCACGGTCGTGGCCATCAACACGGTCGTGGCTAATAGAGGATAAGACGACAGTGCCCCCCCCACAACGGCCATGGAAATTTTGCGTAAGAACCCCCAGAATCAACATGGAGGTGACTTGAATGCCCATGACCGTGGCCATCTACCACGGCCGTGGCCATTGAAGACCAACTTGCATGTTTTGCTGCCCCACAAACAAGGCCCCCTCCTCCAAAACGGCTGTGTTACTCAACACGGCTGTGGTGCTACTCACCCAACACGACCGTGGCACTCTGCCATGGCCGTGGCCACCTCCTACTTAGCATTTTCACCACCTTTCCACACCAAGTCCGTTTCCACTCCCCACGACCTTCCCATACCACCCCCACCACAGCCGTGGCCCATCAACACGACTGTGGTGACCAACCAACCCTACCTATTTTTTACATTGTTTTTCCTATTCTACCCCCACTTACCCTAGTGCTTCCCCACCACTTCTATATACATAGGTGGTGGTTGGGGCATGAAGGTTAGCTACTCCTAGCCACCATTACACCTCTCCACCCACTCCTTGAGCATTTAGTGCACTCCCCCTTGCATTTATGCTCTCCACCCACCATTTCCATCTCCATTTCACCTTGGAAACCTAGTTTTCTAGGTTTTCCTCCATAATCCCCCATATCTTCATGCCCATCTGCACCTGTGGAGGAGGGAGGACGTCCCAAAGCATCTAGGAGGTGAAGAAGAAGGCTTCTTCCATGAGCTCCATGGAATTTCTTCCCCTTCTTTCCCTTCCTTTTGCTATTTTCTTGATCATGTCTAGCTAAGCCCCTCTCGGTGGGCTTTTTGGGGGGAAAATGTGACTTTGATACCACGTTGGGGGGATTTTGGCTTGTAATGAACTTATTTTTATCTATGATGATTGCACCATGCTTTTGTCTCTTATCCCATTGCCATGCTTGTGATTTATTCTTTTTGCTATGAATTGCTTGTTTGATAGTGCTTGCTGATGCCATGTTTCTAGGAGAATTGGGATGCATGTGGCAATCTTAGGTATGACTCCTAGGTCCGAATAGGTGATCCCTAGTTAGTCCCCTTTTCTCCTACATGCCTACACCCTCTCCTACTACTTGGTATGAGACCTAAGTTATTAGTATAAGTGGAATTGATGTGATTGCCTAGGGTTTTGTAAAGGCTAGAATGGCTAGTGGCATGAGGTCAAATACCCTCATATCCACTCCCATCTATACCCTTGGCCCTCAATGGCTCAATACTACTTATACTAGAAACCTAGATTTGGCTAATCCTATTAGAATTACACCTAACCCTAGTCTTCCACTAGTAGTATAAGGTACATTCTAATAGCATTTGCCTTATTGTTTGGTTTGGTAATCTAGATGAAAGATGAGAACCATACTTGTCCAATAACCTCCCCCAACTAATATTAAAGTTACATCCCCAAACGGCCCACCTACCTTACTCATCTTGTTTAAAACTCAACTTGCTCTATTTTCTTGTTTATGCTAGTATAGTCTAGTTTTCTTGCTTAACCTAGTCAATTGTTCAGTTTTGATAGTTAGGGCTAATTTAGATCTTTTCTTGCTTTAGTGATTAACTTAGTTTCTAAACTGCTTCTTGCTCCTTTAGTGTAGTGTAACTTACCTTTGCTCTTGCTTAGTTAGTTGGTTAACCTAGATTGTTAAACTTACTTGTTTAAGATAACTTAGGTTCAATTCTTCCTTTCTTGCTCGTTCACTTAGATTAATCATAAAACAAATCCCTTTTAAACCCTTCAACCCTAGACTCCACATTAGGAACATAGCCAATGCTAGCCTAGCTCTAGTGCCCCCTCTATCCCTGAGGATCGATCCCTATTCTTTCCAATCACCTATCCTACAATAGTACCCTATGCGCTTATGGGTAACCTATTTGGTAATGTGATCGACTTGGTTAGGGCTAATACAAATTTTGAAAGACTCACACGTGTGTTCAAGTTCTGTGGAGTGCATCTAGTCACCCCTTGTTGGCTAGTGTGTACGACCTTGGCTTGGACGCACCAAGCTTTCAGCACCATTACCGGGGATAGAGGTGCTCAGCCTAGCTAGTTAGTGTAGCTTAGACTTTTCTTTTGGCCTCATCATTGATATTCTTTCTTCTTTGTTAACTTTTCCATATTGCCATTCTAACTTGGTTTCTTATTGCTTGTTTCTATATTGTGCAGGTGAAAGTTGTGCATGCACCACACACGTTCCACTTGTACCGACTTGGTGTTGTACGACCCTGAGATAGGTAGGAGATGCCAAAGTTACTGCAACCAACACCGAGAAGCCAAGATGACAGACAAAAACCCTTCGTGGATTCTCAACCACCTCCACCGCAGCCCCACCGCCCACTCCATGAGTATTTCACCCCGGGGAACTACAACTCCCCCATTTCCACCCTAGTTGACCAAATGTCGGGTCAACAATTATCCATTCCACCCGCACTCCTAGGACTCCTCCCCACTTACTATGGGATGGAGAATGAGAATCCCTACCATCACATCGATGCATTCCTTGAGACATGCTCCACTTTCCATACCCCCGCCGCCACCGACGACTCCATCCGGAGAACCCTCTTTCCGTTCTCCCTAAAAGAAAAAGCTAAAGAGTGGTATGTTTTGAAGCTAGAGTTGATAACCTGGAATGAAGTCAAGAATGAATTCCTCAAAAAGTTCTTCCTGATTGCTAAGCTAACCTAAACGAGAAGATGCATCACTTCTTTTGCCCAGAAAGAGAATGAACCCTTCCACGAGGTGTGGGAAAGGTTCCAAAAAATTCCTCGCGACTGCCCCCACCATGAAGTGCCATTTTTGCAACTAGTTCAAGCATTCTACATCGGGCTTGAAGAACAGAGCCAAAACAACGTCGACTCCTCATGTGGAGGCACTTTCATGGCAAATCCACCCAAGGAATCGTGGCCTTTGTTTGAGCATCTTGTTGAAAACTCCCGCCATCAGGTTTCTACAAAAGGGGAGCATTGCAGCCAAAGCTACATTCCTCCACCTTCTTCTGTAGCTCTAGACCGCAATGCCACCGACCTTGATATGATGTGGATGATGGCAGATATGATGAAGATGATGAAGAACTAAGTTGGTGGTTCTCCTAGCCAACCCACCATGGCAGTCGACTCTATTGATGAAGAAGTGCATGCCTTGCACTCCTTTGGCGGACGAAACAATCAAGGACCCATGTCCAACACCTATACTCCCGAGTGGAGGAACCATTTGAATTTCTCTTGGAAGCAACACAATGAGGATGGGAAAGGATAAGGGCAGTCAAAGCCACACTATAGTTCAAAGTTTGAAGAGGAGGTGCTTGGAAGATTAAGAAGTTTGGATGAGGTGAAGAAGGATGTGAACTCACATGGGCAGTCCATCAACCACCTTGAGCAAAGACTAGATCAGATCTCTCTCTCTCTCTTGCTAGGAGGGAAGAAGGAAGACTTCTGTCTCAACTGATGTCCAACCCAAACAATGATGGTACTTTCCTAGGGAACACTCAAAGTTCATATGCTCCGCTGTCATACCAAGCACCGCCGAACCCCTATGCTCCACCACCTCCTCAGGCACCTCTTAACTACCAATATGCTCCACCTCCACCTCATTCATACTAAAAGACACCCCCGCAATACCACCCCCATCCACAATAACAACAACCACCACAACAACCAAAACTGCAATTCATCCTCCAAAACCCAAATTCACCTCACCAAAGGCCACCACCACCCCAACAGCCACAACCACCTCCATAAGCCTCTTCTTCTACTACCCATGAGCATGTGAAGGCATTTACTATTCTGAGGAGTGGCCAGACTTTGGGGCACTCTCATGATATAGTTTTTGTTGACAGAGGTGATACTGAGATTGGACAAGTTGATATTGAGATACAGCCTAAGGATATTGTGATGAGAGCCAGAGTTGATATTGTGATTCCTATGATTCCCATTGATGATATTGTTGATCCGAACCATGTGGGGTCCCAACTCCCCCCATTTCCTGAGGCTCTTAAGGATCCTTCTGTTGAGAGGAGAAGAAAGAATCATACTGAAGACATCCTTGAGACTTTCAAACATGTCAAAATCAACATTCCTCTACTTGATGCAGTCAAGCAAATCCCTTCTTATGCTAAGTTCCTGAAAGATCTATGCACCTTCAAGAAAAAGACCACGGGGAGAACCCCAAAGAAAGTCAAGCTCACAGAGCAAGTGAGCTCGATTTTACAGCACACCATGCCAAGGAAGAGAAAAGATCCCAGTGCTCCCATCATCTCATGCTACATTAGGGCACATTGCATAGACCAAGCCCTCCTAGACTTGGGTTCTAGTAATAACCTAATGCCGTATGATGTGTTTTCCGAGCTCCAAATGGGGCAATTGAGTCTGACTCATTGTACTTTGTAGTTGGCTGACATATCAGTAAAGACACCTAGAGGGCATGTTGACGACGTGCTTGTGAGGCTTGATGATGAGACTTCTACTTTCTTCCCTGCTGACTTCATTGTCTTAGACATAGAAAAAGACACAAGGACGGTGCCTATCATCTTGGGGAGGCCATTCCTATCCACAGCAGATGTGGTAATTCATGTGAGGATCAGTACTATGTATGTGACATTCATGCACATGAAGATCCGGTTGAACATCTTTAAATCTTCATCCACAACTGAGGTAATAGGGGCCACTGAAGAAGATTTCTATCTCATTGAGTGCCTAGATGAAATTGTGGTTGAATGCCTACCTACGTGGATTCAAACTGCCACTTAAGGTAGAGGTCTAGATCCAATAGTTGAGTTCCCAAATGATAATGATGAAGTTGATGAAGAGAATGAGCTAGCCTTGGTGGCTACAAGTGAAGACCTTCCTTCTATTTCTAAACCATTAAAGAACTCCCTTGAAGAACCTCCCACTCTTGAGTTGAAGTCACTTCCAGAAGGATTGAAGTATGCATTTCTAGGGGCAAATGACACCCTCCTGGTGATCATTTCCTCCATTCTCTCACTAGAACAAGAGGAGGCATTAATGAAAGTCTTGAAGAAAAACATCCAAGCCATTGGATGGTCTATAACTGATTTGAGAGGTATTGACCCCTCCATCTGTGTGCACAAGATCTATTTATAAGACAATGCAAGGCCAACCCGCCAAATACAAAGGTGGTTGAATCCAAAGATGGGAAGTTGTAACTCAAGAGGTTGTGAAGTTACTAGATGATGGAATTATCTATCCCATTTCTGATAGTACATGGGTGAGCCCAATCCAGGTTGTGCCTAAGAAAGGTAGGATCACTATAGAAAAAAATGTGAATGGTAAGCTTATGTCGGTAAGAGAACAATCAAAGTGGAGAATGTGTGTTGACTACCAAAAGCTCAATGAAAAGACCAAAAAGGACCACTACCCTCTCCCATTTCTTGACCAGATTCTAGAGAGGCTAGCGGGGCAAAACTTCTATTGCTTTCTTGATGGGTACTCTGGATACTTCCAAATTGTTGTGCATCCTACAGATCAAGAGAAGACAACATTCACCTGCCCGAGTGGTACATTTGCCTACCAGAGAATGCCATTTGGGCTGTGTAATGCCCTTCTACATTTCAAAGATGTGTGGCCTCAATTTTTTTAGATATGCTTGATTCATCTTTGGAAGTGTTCATGGATGATTTCTCAGTCTTTGGTAAAACTTTTGATGAATGCTTACTCCATCTGAATGTTGTCCTTGAGAGATGCGTAAAGGTTCGCCTAGTGCTATCTTGGGAGAAGAGCCATTTTATGGTGCCCGAAGGCATTGTTCTGGGCCACCAGGTTTCAAAAGATGAAATTGAAGTTGATAGGGCCAAGGTGGGCCTCATTTCTACTCTTACTATTCCTTCCACTGTAATACATGTCCGGTCTTTCTTGGGACATGCATGTTTCTACCGCCGATTTGTAAAATACTTTAGCAAGATCTTGAGACCTCTATGCCACTTACTTGAGAAAGATTTTGAATTTCATTTCGATGACAAGTGCATTGAAGCCTCCAACCACTTGAAGGAAAGACTAGTTTCTGCTCCTATCATGCATCCCCCAGATTTCTCTTTGCCATTCGAGATTATAACCGATGCATCTGACATGACAGTGGGGGTTGTGCTGGGCTAAAGAGTTGGTCAGATTCCACATGCTATCTACTACACAAGAAAAACTCTAGATGAAGCCCAAGGAAACTACACAACAACTGAGAAGGAGTTGCTTGTAGTTATCTTCACTCTTGACAAGTTCCGATCATATATTTTGCAAAACAAAGTAGTGATATACACGGGCCACGCTGCACTAAAGTACCTCATGGCAAAGAAATATTCAAAGCCAAGGCCGATCAGATGGATTTTGCTGCTTCAAGAGTTCGATGTGGAGATTGTAGACAAGAAGGGAGTGGAAAATGGTGTTTCCGACCATCTTTCCCGAATTGATGAGCCTTTTGATGATACAAATCGAATCAAGGAAATGATTCCACATGAACAACTCTTCCTACTTTCATCCACTCAAAAGCCATGGTATAAACACATAGCTAATTTCTTAGCTAGTGGGAGGATACCTTGCGCATGGACAAGGGAGGAAAGCAAAAGGTTATTTGATATGGTTAAGAACTATGCTTGGGATGACCCTCACTTCTTCAAATATTGTCCCGATCAGCTCATTAGGAGATGTGTTTTGGAGATAGAACAACAAGAAATCTTATCCATGTGCCATTCTAGAATATGTGAAGGTCATTTTGGAGGAAAATGCACGGCTGCAAAGGTTCTCCAATGTGGGTTTTATTGGCCATCCTTGTTCAAAACTCCCATGAATTTTGCAAGAGTTGCTTGAAGTGCCAAAAAGTGGGCACGATCTCGAAGAGGGACACGATGCTTCTATCAACCATTCTTGTGGTGGAGGTATTTGATGTTTGGGGGATTGACTTCATGGGTCCTTTTCCTCCCTCTTTTGGGCATGCCTACATTTTGGTTTCCGTGGAATACGTGTCAAAGTGGATTGAGGCAGTTGCAACCCGGATGAATGATCACAAACTGGTGTGTGACTTCATGAAATTAAACATTTTTAGCCATTTTGGCATTCTAAGAGTCATGATTAGTGACGACGGAAGTCATTTCATTCACCGCACTTTTGAAGGGTTGCTCAAGAAGCATGGGGTGAACCATCATGTAGCCACTCCTTACCACCCTCATACTAGTGGTCAAGTTGAGTTGGCCAATCGGGAGATAAAGCTCATTCTAGAGAAAATGGTGAGACCGGACCGCAAGGATTGGTCACTTCATCTCAATGAAGCTTTATGGGCATATCGGATTGCATACAAAGCCCCGATTGGAACTACACCATTCAAGCTCGTCTACAGAAAAAGCTACCATTTGTCGGTTGAAATCCAACACAAGACACTATGGGCTTTGAAAATCATGGATTTTGATGGAGAAAATGCCGGAATGAAAAGGAAGTTTCAACTGAATGAGTTGGAGGAAATGCGCCATGAGGCATATGACATGTCCAAGAGCTACAAGGAGAGGACTAAGTTTCTTCATGATAAGATGATCAAAAAGAAGGAATTTTATCCTGGCTAGTGGGTATGGCTGTACAATTCAAGGATGAAGTTCTTTCCTGAAAAACTCCGATCTAGATGGGAAGGACCTTATCTCATCAAGAAAGTGTATCCATCCGGGGCTGTTGTGATTTGTGAGAAAGAAGGATCAAAAGAGTTCACCGTCAATGGACAAAGATTGAAGCCAGTTGTGGAAGTAGGCCCGTACAAGGCCAACCAAAGTTTTAACATTGTGATCCTTATAGAAGAACAACAATCTGATGAACAGATGTGTTTGGAAGCGGATGAGAAAGAGATTTACTACAAGGATGCTTTGAGAATCCCAAGGAGATGCAGAAGTCAAGAATCAATAAGCCCGGATGAAGGTGTAAAATTTAGCGCTAGTGGGAGGCAACCCACCTAGGTTTGGGAGCTTTTTCACCCAACCTTCTCTTTTTGATACTTTTGTTTTCTTTCACACAAAAATACACAAACACATGTGTTTAATAGTTCTTTTTGAGTTTTGATGACATGGCAGGTGGTAGGTACTAGAGAGAGAAGGATCAAAGCTGATTCATGGCCATTAAGGCAAATTCATGGTGAATTACCAAAGAAAAATGAAGTTCTTGATTTTGAGTTGAGAAAGTTGAAGGAATGACCACACTAATAACGTGGGGCTTGGCCACGACCGTGACTTAAGTGGACAAACACGACCATGGCCAATCGCCACAGCCATGGGTTTTATTTCACCAAAGTTGCAAAGATGTCAGGATTTTTGGACGAATGGCCACGGCTGGGCCACGACCATGGCCAGTCGCCACGGTCATGGGTTTTATTTCATCAAAGTTGTAAAGATGTTAGGGTTTTTGGACGGATGGCCATGACCGTGGCAAGGTTATATGGGAACGTTCTTCATCAACAACATGACTGTGGCATCCCGCCATGACCGTGCTACCAAACCCTAGCCACAACTGTGGCCCGACCCAGTTCAGGAAAAAATATAGATTTTAAATGTCAAACCCAAACCCCACTCTTCATTTCACCCCCTTCTCCCTCACATGCATGACCGTGGAGACACACAACAACTCCGAGCTCCACCGTTCTCCATCTCCAACACCTCAAACCACCCCTAATCAACCTCTAATTGATACCTAATCATTCCCCAGCCGCCCCCTTCCATTTCTGCCATCTTTCCTCTCTCAATCGGCCCTCCATCTCCACCTTCCTATCCAATCCACCCAACAACCTCCCTTCCCAAAACCTCCACTTAAACCTTCTATTTTTTGCCCAAATCCACAGCAAACCCCACATCCACCATATAAACCTCCTTATCCTTCCATTCCACACCTAAATCCACACCCATATCACCCCCTTCACAAAAATCCGAATTTCACCCTCCATTCGCACACCCAACTATGAATAAAATTGGGAAGGCAATCACCAAGGGGGCCAACATCATCACCAGAGGAAAGTGGCATTCCAAAAATGCCTCCTCTGATGTTTCTATGCCCTCACATACCCCATATCCAACCACCTCTGCATACCAATCCCTCTGTCGCTCACAATCGGTGAGTGCATCCCACTCCCATTCATACGACAACCACCACATCACCGACGTCACGTATGAGGGAGATGAAGAAGAAGAAGAGGCGTCTGAGGAAAATTTGGACGACTTGATTGATGAAGTTGAGCCAAAATATGCAAATAAAGTGCATAATTCAAAAGCGACACCATTCTCATCAAAGAGCCTACCAAAGCCTACGCCAACACACCACTCGACATATCACATGATGGCGAAGCATAGTGAGAAACCACAATCTATATGGTAGTTGAGTTGGGATGAAGAATAGTTTGTGCATTGGTACAACCTCGATATGAATTCGGGGTCCCAATCTTACAAAATGGAGGAAGATGAAGATGACAGTGATGTGGAAGAGGTGGAGCTGATGCCTAAGGAAGAGGATGTTCTGGCACATTTGGAGGCAGACAGATTAAAGGCCTTAGGAAAGGCCCCTGGAGGAGTGTCCTATGACAGAGGACACAGACAAAGAAAGATTTCTCTCACATACTTAGAGTGCATGACGAGGAGAGTCGTCACTACCAGATATGGTTGTGAGAAGGTCATTGATGATATCGAAATCAAAGAAGCGGTGGAAGGAAGTTTGAAAGAAATAGGGCTGTGGAATTTTCTTTTCACACCCCAAATAATTTACCCCACTTTGACTCAGGATTTCTTTGCCACCCTCAAGAAGACAAAGGTGAGAGGGAACGATGCTATCAAGTTTGCCATGATGGGAAACATGCACACTCTCACATCAACCGAATTAAAATGCATTTTTGCTGCCAATCTAGAAGAGGCCGAAAAGATGGAAGATGGCCTGCTTGAAAAGGAGTTTGATTTCAATTATGTACATTTCTGGAAGCTCTTGACAGGAAGCGAGGACTATAGCACAGGGAGGTCCAAAACTACCGCCATAAGAAACCCCCTTCACCGTTACATGCAAAAGGTCTTAGCCAATACCATTTTGGGGTGATATGACAATCAAGGTTCAATTTCACAAAACGATATGTTTGTCATGATAGTCATGCATCATAAGAAGAATATAGACCTTGGGGTGATGTTAATTGATCATATGAGGTACATACCCTCCAAGAGTAAAACACCTTTTGTTATGGGGGGTTTGTAACCTCAATTGCACTTGCTTTGGGGTATGATCTTTCTGGAGTGGAGCACACAGTTGATCCCGATTTTGTTGACCTGCACTATCTTATCCGCTCCCACACTATTAAAGTCAAGGGCAAAAGGATGATCTATTATACAACTAGTGTGCCCAATTTTGAGCTTGAGTTGCCTTACCACGTTGTGCCACTTCTTTCTATGTTGGGGATCCTCTATAAACTAGAGGACAATTTGTTGAAGTGGAAATAAGACAACCTAAGAGAAACATAAACTAGGGGAGCCATTGCCGCACAAGAAGAGATGGTTGAATCAAATGTGCATGGGTAGGAACAAGAAAGTGAAGGACACAAGCAACCCCAAAGGACAAGGAGGGATGAAGGAACATCCCAGCTGCAACAACCCTCAACAAATGCCTACGACATGTCCACCATCCAGGCGCACCTTGAGAGCATTTAGAAGACACAGAGCGACATGCAGCTGATCTAGCAATACATGTGGCAAGACCAACAATAAATGCACCACCAGGTCAACTACTTGTATCACTACCACCATGCCCAAGCAGTAAGAAACCTCGAACGGGGTGGAGATTTTTGGGGTGGCATAGCTGGATATCCAGAGACATACCCTCCACCCCAGGATGACTACTGGGGGCATTACTACCAGTACCCTCCTGCAGGCTCAACTCCTCCTCCAGATCCTCCTCACTCATCTGACCAGTAGCCACAACAACCATGACACTTTCCCTATCTACCCTAAGCTATAGTTTCATGCTGAGGACAACATGATTCTAATGTTTGGGGTGGGTAGGGCGGTATGCACCACCCTATCTCTCATTTTGTGATTTTGATCCACCTTTTCCATCTAGCTTAGTTTTCCTATTCTTGCTCTTTTTATTACATTTTTGCATAGCATGTAGTTAATTTCATGCAATTTTTGCCTAATTTTCAAAAAATTTGCTCCTTTTTGCCATGCATTGCTTTCCATGTAGACTTTTGGTAGTTTTTGCATGTTTTATCTAGGATTTCCCTATTTTACTGCTTTAAGTTCAATAATGTAGGCTTAAGATGTGATTGAAGGCAAATTGGCACCATTTTGGCCAATTTTGCCCAAGCTTGAATGTTCTTGCTCAAAAAGCATGTTTTGACTTAATCTCCACCGTTTGAAATGAATTTTTTAATCCTTTTACAAATGCATGCTTTTTCTTAGAGTTTATTGCTATGCGGTCTTATTTATTGACTTTTTACATGTGCACCACTTCTCTTAGATTGTGAAAGTTTCGGTTGTTTTGTGAATTGAGCAAGCTACAAATGCTTAAAGCCTATGGAATCACTTAATAGAAATGTGAATGTCATGTTGTTATATCATGTGGTGTGATATCATCTGATGAAGTGTTGGACTAGATTTCATGCAGGGAATCTTATGTTGAAGATTACACTAATGACCCCTCTTTGTCCCGACTATTCTTCCACCATCTTCATACCTCTCCGCCTCATAAAAAGATGCCCTAGTGCACATAATCAGCCTTGGCCACCTTCAAAAGTTTGGGGTGGCCATATCTTTATCTCCTCACTTCACTCTATCCACCATATGCCCTATCTACACCAAGGGTGAAGAAAAGAAAAAAAGAAGAAAAAAAGAAGAAAAAAAAGATGCTCCTATTTACGAACATTCAAATAAAGAAAAGATGAGTTCTCTGTGTAATAGCACTCCAAAAACCTTTCCGCAACCTTTTCTTCTACTTTTCATACCCATTGAGCTAGAAAACATCAAATCTAGCTCACTTTACCCTTTTCTACAGCCACATGGGTCATTTAGTGTGGTTCAAGGCATAAGACTGAATGCATGAAAGTGAAACAATACTCCTAGTCATCTTTGATTAACACCAACATGAAACAGTTTAACTAGAATGATATGAAGGACATATGGACAACTTGTGTGTTCTATGATTTATATTTGAGGTTTGTATGCTAGGTGCTCATTTCATGATTGGTAAGTGAAAGAGGAGAGGAGAGAGGTGGAACACATGCACTTAGTCACTTCCAAGACCATGTAGTCAATAATTTTCTGTTGCTATTCATTTGTCATTCTTGTTGATTGAAGGAAAACTAAAAAGAGAGATTGAGTTGGAGCATACTTGTAGACAAGTAGGTTTTCAGTTTGGGGTGGTGATTTAGCCCTATTTTGGGGCTCCATCTCGTGCCATTTTGCACTTTAATCACATATAAATAAGTTAGATTGCAAGTTAATTCCCCCAATATGTGTTTTACTATCAAATGTGCTTATGGATGTTCTTTGCACTGTTTTTAGGTACTTGGCCCATGTCTTGGATGGATGAGAGAGAAGGAAGGAATTCTAGGATTCCTCCACTCATGGAGGGGTCCAAAGAAGGCTCCAAATCTCCCTCAACCTACCCCTAATGGCCAAGAGTCATCATCAAGCAAAGAAATCCATGGATGATGAAAGATGAAGTTCAACTGCCTACTGCAGACCCCACAACGGCCGTGGGCATGCCCCCACAATTGTGTCTTTTATGGTGAAGAATCAACATGGACTTGCACCCAATATACCACGACCGTGGCCCATTGAAGATACCACAGTCATGGACATCAACATGGTCGTGGCCAACAGAGGAGAAGATGGTCGCCCCCCCTCCACAACGGCCGTGGGAATTTCACACAAGAACCCCCAAAATCAATAGGGAAGCGACTTGAACGCCCACGACTGTGACCATCCGCCATGATCGTGGCCTTTGATGACCAACTCGCCTGTGCTGCTGCCCCACAATCAAGGTCCCCTCCTCCAAAATGGTTGTGTTACTCAACACGGTCGTGGTGCTACTCACCCAACATGACCGTGGCCACCTCCGTGGTGCTACTCACCCAACACGACTGTGTCCACCTCCTACTTAGCATTTTCACCACCTTTCCACACCATGCATGTGTCCACTCCCCACAACCATCCCATACCACCCCCACCACGGCCATGGCCCATCAACACGACCGTGGTGACCAACCAACCCTACCTATTTTTTACACTATTTTTCCTATTCTACCCCCACTTACCCTAGTGCTTCCCCACCACCTATATATACATAGGTGGTGGCTGGGGCACGAAGGTTAGCTGCTCCTAGCCACCATTACTCCTCTCCACCCACTCATTGAGCATTTAGTGCACTCCCTCTTGCATTTATGCTCTCCACCCACCATTTCCATCTCCATTTCACCTTGGAAACCTAGTTTTCTAGGTTCTCCATAATCCCCCCATATCTTCATGCCCATATGAACCTATGGAGGAGGGAGGACGTCCCCAAGCATCTAGGAGGTGAAGAAGAAGGCTTCTTCCACGAGCTCCATGGAATTTCTTCCCCTTCTTTCCCTTTCTTTTGCTATTTTTTTATCATGTCTAGCTAAGCCCCTCTTGGTGGACTGTTTGGGGGGAAAATGTGAATTTGATACCATGTTGGGGGAATTTTGGCTTGTAATGAACTTATTTTTATCTATGATGATTTCTCCATGCTTTTGTCTCTTATCCCATTACCATACTTGTGATTTATGCTTTTTGCTATGAATTGCTTGTTTGATAGTGCTTGATGATACCATGTTTCTAGGATAATTGGGATGCATGTGGCGATCTTAAGTATGACTCCTAGGTCCCAATAGGGGATCCCTAGTTAGTCCCCTTTTCTCCTACATGCCTACCCCCTCTCCTACTACTTGGTATGAGACCTAAGTTATTAGTATAAGTGGGATTGATGTGATTGCCTAGGATTTTCTAAAGGCTAGAATGGCTAGTGGCATGAGGTCAAAAACCCTCATCTCCACTTCCATCTCTACTCGTGGCCCTCAATGGATCAATACGACTTATCCTAGAAACCTAGATTTGGCTAATCCTATTAGAATTACACCTAACCCTAGTCTTACACTAGTAGTATAGGGTACATTCTAATAGCATTTGCCTTATTGTTTGGTTTGGTAATCTAGATGAAAGATGAGAACCATGCTTGTCCCATAACCTCCCCCAACTAATATTAAAGTTACATCCCCAAATGGCCCACCTACTTTAATCATCTTGTTTAAAACTCAACTTTCTTTGTTTGCTTTTTTATGCTAGTATAGTCTAGTTGTTCTTGCTTAACCTAGTCAATTGCTAAGTTTTGATAGTTAGGGATAATTTAGATCTTTTCTTGCTTTAGTGGTTAGCTTAGTTTCTAAATTGCTTCTTGTTCCTCTAGTGTAGTGTAACTTACCTTTGCTCTTGCTTAGTTAGTTTTTTTTAGTAAGTCAGGAGGCATTCTTATTCATCCTGCCCTCGTCATGCGAGCATATTTAAATCAAGTTTACAATCACTAATTATGTCTGTATAATTAAACAAGGTAGTACTACTACCCTTACAAAAGTCCCTAACTAAGAGATCATAGATCTCGATTGGGGGGAGAGTATACATAGTGTATCTCTCGTTCCACTTTGAGTGGGTTTTTGCTAGGCTGTCGGCCATGTGGTCACTCTCTCTATAGGTATGGGCTATGGACCAGCCGGGTTTGATCAGTGATCTAATCCTCATAACCAGTTTGGTATATCTAGGATTGTCTTGCCATGTGGAGGTGATCAACTGGACTACCATTGTAGAATCCGTCTCGAAATAAGCATTGTCCACATTGTTCTTCCTTGCGATTTCCATGGCCAGTAACAATCCTCTAAGCTCAACTTCAATGACGTCTTGAGTATAAATCTACTGCGCGACCCCACCTCTCCATTTCCCCTAATCATCTCTAGCCACCATGGCGCATGCTGCACAGTTTGCTTTAACAGCAGCATCAGAATTAAATTTTAGCGTGTTCACCCTGTGAACTTTTCAGGTTAAATCTCTATTCGTCCTCGTGTTGTTGTCTAGATCGATCACTGTGAGGAAGGCCTGGATTTGATTATGTACCTCCTTGTTGATGCATCTGATCTGCTGGTGCAAGTTGGTTACTTTACCCTGGAAGACTTGCCTATTCCTATAGTTCCATATACTCCAGTAGGTAGTTAGAAATAAGATTGTGGATTCCTCCGATCCGCCTAGTTGTTCCTGAATCCATCCTTTGAGGTTGTTGTTGCTGAAGAAATTAGCATTGTCCCTGATATGATGAAATTATGACCACACTGTCCTCGCGTAGTTGCAGTCCCTAAAGGCATGGATTGTCGTCTCCTCTCCTGCGTTGCAACGTGGGCAGGTAGCATCTGTGCTGATATGCCTCCTTACTTTTCTCTCGTTGGTTAGAACAACCTCATGCATCAGAAGCCAGGCACAATGCTTGATGCGGGGTGAGACCTTGGATTTCCAGATCTTCATCCATGTCCCCTCAGTAGGTCAGCACCTTCCCTCCATCAATTTGAGATAGGCCATCTTTGTCAAGTACATGCCAGATTTGGTGTGGTTCCACACTCTGATATCCTCACCATCACTGTCTCTGGAGACCTCTAACCTCATGATTTCCTCGACTATGGGCTGAGGGAGCCATTCTTCCAAAAACTTGGTGTTCCAGTTGTCTTGGAGATCGATTAGGCTACTCACTTTCAGATCAGCAAGCTCAGTAGGATTAGGGTTCAGTACATAGTCTTTGAGAATCTTTCCATTCTTCCACCACCTACCTTCCCACACATTGATCTTGTGCCCATCCATAGGAACCAGGTAGGAGTTGTCTTCAATA
The DNA here is from genome assembly GCA_963693085.1 of Alisma plantago-aquatica. Classification (NCBI taxonomy): domain Eukaryota; kingdom Viridiplantae; phylum Streptophyta; class Magnoliopsida; order Alismatales; family Alismataceae; genus Alisma; species Alisma plantago-aquatica. The sequence goes on from OY856413.1 coordinate 337,888,205, forward strand.
AAGGATTTGCCTTCGAACGCCGCCCTCCCAAAACTCGAGAGATTGTAGGCTTTCCTTGTTGAGGATTTGTTGAAACGATCCCGCATTCCATCACACCATTGTGATCTTCGGCATGTCGCTAGATCCCATGTATGCTTATAGAGCAGAGCCTGGTTCCAGAATCTCATCTTCTTTAGGCCGAGACCCCCTTTGTCCTTGCCGCAGCAGACCTTATCCCAGGCTACGAGGGCTAAAGGATGTGCTTTGTGGGCGCCACCCCAGATGAACCTCCGAATAGTGTCATCAATTCTATCGTAGAGATGTAAAGGTAATCGGGCTATTTGCATTACATACGTAGGCATGGCCGCTAGGGTGTCCTTAGATAGGCACACCCTCCCAGCCAGAGACAGGTTCCTTGCTGTCCATGCCTCTATTCTATTTGACACAATGTTGAGCACCTCACTGTAGGTCTGTTTCAATACCTTGTGGTGTATGATAGGGACTCCTAGGTATTTCACTAGATCATCAATGGATTGGAATCCCGCCATACGCTTGGTTCTTCTTTTCATAGCAGCATCCACCCTTCTTGAGAAATAAATTCTAGTCTTAACTTTGGATATCGACTGATCGGACGTTAGATGGAAGGCCTTGAAGCAGTCCTTGATAGCTCTTATCTGTCTCACATCGGCGTGACCGAAAAGAATCAAATCGTCGGCGAAGCAGACATGGGATATTCCAGGCCCCTTCTTGTTTAGCTTAACTGGCTTCCAGTCTCCGCTCTTAACCTTCTGTTCGATTAGTTGGCTGAGACGTTCAAGGCATAAAACAAAGAGGTATGGGGACAAAGGGTCCCCTTGTCTGAGTCCACGACTAGCTTTGAAAGGCCTGGCATTCTTCCCATTCCAAGCGATGGTAGTTTTCCCTTTCGAAATGGATTCCATGATGAAAGACCTTATGTTTTGAGGAAGATTGACCTTTTTATCGTATCATTAATGAAGTCCCAAGACATTTGGTCATAGGATTTTGTCAAATCAATTTTTATCACCATGGTCGCTGATCCTTTCCTTCATTTCATACTGTGGATCAGTTCCTGGACAACAACAATGTTGTCAGTTATCTTGTGCCCAAGTATAAAGCTACTATGTGGTTGAGATACCCATCCGGTCATGTAAGGTTTAATTCTTTCGACTACCTGTTTGGAAGCAACTTTCAGGACAATGTTGTTTAGGGAGATTGGTCGCAAGTTCTCACACTTCTCACGAGTTCTAGATTTTGGTATAAGAACCATCGTACAGTGACAAAGAGCTTCAGGGACATCGCATGTAATAATAGCTTGTTGTACAGTTTTCACTAGGCTTGGGCCGACAATACTCCAATTTTTCTAGAGGAAATGCGCAGATACACCGTTCGGTCCTGTGGCTTTGGCGGGATCAAGGAATGCCACTATATGTTGGATCTCGCTAGCAGAAGGTACTACACTTATACATGTCATTTGTTTAGTGCTGAGCTGTCTGAAATCTCTGGGAACTTCATTAGGGTTGTTAGAAGAGACATCAGCAGGTGCCGTTAGGATGGACTCAAAGTGTGAAACTTCCATATTCATGAGCTCGTTCTCATTGGTGATCCACTGGCCGTCGTGGTCTTTCAACTTTGAGATAGTATTTTGCCTGCGCCTTTGGTTTATGAAATTGTGGTAGTAGCTTGAGTTTCTATCCCCATCTTTTATCCAATTGATATGGATTTTATGCTTGAGGTCAACCTCTTCAGCTTTTAATATATTGTCGAGATCCCTCTGAAAGTTAGTACATAACTCGTCCGATATTTGGTTGTACTGGGTGGACAGGTCCGTCTGTAATCTATTTATGTTCTGGATTAGACGTTGTGTTGTCTCTGTTCCTTGCACGTCTTATTGTCCCAGATGGTAATGCTTTCTTGTGCTTTCTGTAAGGCATCACCGAAACTTAGATCCTAGTCCCAGTTGTTTTGAAGCATGGTTGGGAAGTCCGGGTTTAGTTGCCAGGAAGCTCTTATTGTGAATCTCTTGGGTTCCCTATGAGGTTGCCTCCACTTGACCAGTAGAGGATTATGGTTGGATCCAAGCCTGGGAAGGTGCTCCACAATCAAGTCAGGGTACTTATTTAAGAACTCAGAGTTCCCGAGTGCTCTATCGAGCCTTTTGAGGAGAAGGCCATGGCAAAACGTGAAATTCATGCCCGAGTAGCCAAGGTCATTTAGGTTTGCCTCCAGCAAAGTGCTTTGGAACATCACAGCCTCTGATTGATTAAAGTGATCACTTCCATTTTGCTCGTTTGGGTCTATAATAGCATTAAAATCCCCCAAAGCTAACCAAGGGGCTTTGAAGGACTGTCCCATGCGAACTAAGTTCTTCCAAATCAGTTGTCTCGTTCGGGGCTGAGGGCTGGCGTAGATGAAGGAGATATAGCAAGTGCCATTAAATCTACATGTAATGAACTATCGATGGCTGTTAACAATTTCAACCTTACACCATTCGTGTCACATCCCAAACTTTCATATATAATTTAAAAGATATAATGGGACTTTTCCCAAATAATAAATAGTTGAGGGGTTTGATACAAAAAGTCCATGGAAATATTCCTTTAGAAAAATAAAATAGGAAAAAACGAAAATAAGACTATCTATATTTTCTCTCATATGCATGCTATAAATGAATTTCAATGTTGAATATATGTTTTCCTTTTCACCTTTTCTCTCTCCTACAAAATAGCCATAAATCTTAGAGAAAGGCTATAATGTGACTAGTTAATATTAATCTTGGAGTTATGACTCAAGAATTCAACAATAGGAGTCTTTTCAAATTATATTACCTTTAAATAAATTTTAATTGAGATATGGGAGTTATGGACTATAATATGTAAAAAAACGAAACCTAACCTCACAAGAAGATTCTAGAGCTTCTTATTGGCCTATGGTTCAAATTTGAGCTCATTTGACCCTTGTTTGACCATCCAAATTGAATTTAAAAGACTTGTATATAGGTTTGAATATAATTTCGTTTAATACAAGCAATTAAACATAAGGTCTATGATTTAATGCATGTAACGCGTTACTGTTGCATTTAAATTTTTCGCATGCCTTTAACACCGTCCGATCACGATCCAACGATCCTCAGATCGTCACCTACCCCCGTCTTCCCCGCGGGTCAGGACTGTTTCACAGAGCTACCTCCATCGATCTCTCTCTCCCTCATTACTACACCGTTTCCCGAAATTCCTTCTCCTTCATGTCCGTGAGACGATCCCGAATCCAGCGAGCCATGACTCGCTCTCCATTTCTCTCTGTTGACGAAACGCCCAATTAGGGCTTTATCCCCTCGCGACCCCGAGATGTGCAGAGGCTGAGGTAGCCACCCTCATGCCTATATAACTACTCCTATAGCACCGTCGTCCCCCATAGATCATTCCTCCACCATCAATTGAACTCACAGGACCCCGAGCCTCCCCGAGCTACTCGAGATAGATCTCCGGCAATCCCGGCCTCGCCCCGACATCTCCGGCCACCGCTGTTCAATTGCGGTTGTGGTGAGCATCCTTGGCTCCCTGGCTTTGATTCCGACCTTCTGGTTTGTCCTGGGTACTTCCCATTTGTTGGGTCCTGTAGACCACCGTATGAGCCTCCGCCGGCGACCTTGCCATGGCAGGCAAGTGACCGTCCTGCCGTGATGAGGCATCAGACGAAGTCGCCTAGGATTACTGAATGCTTCCCGACCTTCGAATTGCTTTGTTTTGGCCTTTCACGATGGCTTCGTCTTCAAACCATGTTCCCCTGTTTCTTTTGTTTTTTTTTCGCAACCCAGTGCAGCACTGGTTCGTTTGGTTTCATGAGAGGATGTCCGGCTTCGGTTGTGGATGATAGACTATTGCTTTGCCTCCTCGCTACCGTCGCAGTGTGCTTCCTCTCCCTGCTGCTCGACCCTGGTCGATGCCCGCCATAGCTGGAGCAGGTTCTTGAGCTCCACTGCACCTCAGCACCTGAGCCTAGGCTCGTTGAGTGCGGTTTCCCTTCAGGAACACAATGGGCAGGGTGTCTCTCCCAGTTGAGCAGTGAAGCTAGCCCAAGATCGGAGCTTGCCAAGCTCCTGTCAGTCGACTCCTCGCCATGGAGCAACACGGAAGATACCAGGTCTTGAAATGACCTAAGTGCCCCTGCCGTTGTTCATTCGACGATTTCCACCGCGAGGGCGTTTTCGAAATTCCACCTATCCACCCTGGTTTAGCCGCGAGCCTCAGAAGGCGATCTTTGTTACTGAGTTGGCCGAGCCCGGTTGGTCCAGCTCAGACCCGGCCCACTGGCTTGGGTCGAGTTTTATCCACTTGGCTTTTTCCTATTTTCTCATTGGCTAGAATTTCGAAAATTCATAGTAATTCAACCGTTTGTCAGAAAATTTCGAATAAATAGTCATTAGATTTGGTTTTTTCGAGTAGAATATGATTTTAATATTTTCAGACCATGTTTTGATCTCCTGTTCTGATGTTTTGTTAGAAACCATGTTTGGACTCTTGAAACCCTAATCCTGCATCAATTCGATTAATGTGACCTTGGTCAACCTAGATTTTCTTAAATATAATAATGTTGATCCATGAGACTGATCCGAATACACTCAAGCCCTAAGTCACCTAAGATCAATACTATGTATTGATTAATTATGTTTAATGATTATGGACAGGTTTGTAGAGCTAAGTCAAGGGAAGGTTAGACCTAGATCTGACTCAAGGATCATCCTTGCTCCAAGGTAAACGGGCCATGCTGCTGAGCACAAATAATTATGATTGCTTGCATGCTAGATATAAAATAGACATTATTGTTTCAAGTCTAATGTTATAATCATGTTCAACATATCATTGATTGTTGCTTGTCACATACTATGTCTTATGTTATAATATTCATCATGATTATTGTTACCATGAAAGATTCATGAAAATCATGTTAGTAATCAAGTGGGGAGTAATCCCTTCATGTTATGATTTAAAGAATCATGCTTTATGTTAATGTCAACATCATGTTAATGGTCAAGTATTTGGAATTGAAATAGTCTTATTATGCTCCCGATTATGGACCTCAAAAGGGTCATTAAGGGCTTTCCTAGCATCAAGGGCTTTCCTAGCAATCATGTGCTCCTAAGGGGGCGTCACAGAGGGATGCATAAGATTTCTTTTCAATTCTTTATGTTAATAATGATGATTCAAGAATGCTTAAAGTTAATTCATGTCAATTTCCTTACATGTCAAGTATATTTACTTTGTTTATCTTATAAAGTGCCAGTACCGTTTACTGATGTGTTGTTTTTCCCTTTTGCATGGCTGGGGACGTGATGTCCCCAGGAGTTGGAGCAAGTAAGAACTCAAGAAGAGCAAGACAAGACTAGAAGACATCAAGGAGCTTTCTGGTGGGGTGCCATCCATTCTAGGCGATCCAATTATATAGAGTTGCTTATTATCATGTTTAGTGTCCCATGATTGAGGAATGATTAAAATTCTAGACTTGTTATTGTAATATGAATCTCAATGGTGAATTATTTGTTTACTTGCAATGATTACTCTTTTTGTGACAACCCTCCCCAAATTGCCAAGTACCCCACATTATGGATAATGTTGGGGATTAGGCTGTGCTTCCGCTGGTTATGTATGTAACCCTAGGGAGGGGTGTTACATTAATGGTATCAGAGCCAAGTTAATGGATGGCCACCAAAGCTACAATTTGATTCATATGTTCTAACCCTAGGTTTATGTGACCCTTTTTCCAGATGGCCCCTAAGAGAGCAGACAAGGGAAAGGGTAATGATGATGGTGCTAGCTCTGCTAGTGGGGAAAGTGGACTAAGAGAGAACAATAGGCCAACTATAGAAGATCTTGTCCAAGCACTCACCAATGTCCTAGCACAAGGCCAACCTCAGCCTAGGCATCATGAGCTCACTCTAGTAGACTTCTTAAAGATAAGGCCCGACTCCTTCTCGGGTGAAGGAGAAATTGATGTAGTCACCAAAGCTGAGGACTGGATAAGAGGCATGGAGCATTGCTTTCGAGACATGGACTGCCCTCAACACTCTAGGGTTCGTTTTGCAACCCACATGCTCAAAGGGGCAGCCCGCACATGGTGGGAAAACCTCCTCAACTCAAGGGCAGGTGATGCACCTCCACTCACATGGGAAGGGTTCGTTGAAGCCTTCCAAGGGCATTATGTATCTGAAGCAATGATTGAGAAGAAGGAGCTAGAGTTTGCCAATCTAGCTCAAGTGGGTGACATGACTGTTACCCAATATGCCATGAAGTTCAGGGTCCTCCAAAAGTATGGCCATGATCATGATGAAACACGTAGAACAAAGAAATTCATCCGAGGACTCAAGCCCGACTTGAGTTTTGCTTTGTCAGGAAGAGGCCATAGAACCCTTCAAGCAGCCCTAGATGCAGCCCTAGAGCTTGAAGATCACCCTGGACGATCCTACAAGAAAGAAGTTCCCCAAAAGAACAACCAATACCAGCCTCCCAACAACCCTAAAAGGAAGGTACCTGAACCTACAGTTGAAGCTGAGAAGCCCCAATGTCCTACATGCAAGAAGAACCATGCAGGCCCATGCAGGTATGGTACGGGTGCATGCTACTATTGTGGAGAAATCGGGCACCTCAAGTCAAACTGCCCTAAGCTCACAAAGAAAGACCATGACCAGAACAAGGGCCACCCTCCACCTACCAAAAGACAATCTAGGGTCTTCTCTATGGAAGTAGAGAAGGAAGATGAAGAGTGATGTAATAATTAGCATACGTTCATTTGAACCTTTGTATGAAATAAATTCGTTTTCCATGCAAATTTTATTCATGTGTTAATTATATGAAGAAGTAACAAGAATTCTAAGGTGGGTAGTACCCTAGGAAATTTCGAGGACGAAATTTATCTTAAGGTGGGTAGAATTGTCACATCCCAAACTTTCATATATAATTTAAAAGATATAATGGGACTTTTCCCAAATAATAAATAGTTGAGGGGTTTGATACAAAAAGGCCATGGAAATATTCCTTTAGAAAAATAAAATAGGAAAAAACGAAAATAAGACTATCTATATTTTCTCTCATATGCATGCTATAAATGAATTTCAATGTTGAATATATGTTTTCCTTTTCACCTTTTCTCTCTCCTACAAAATAGCCATAAATCTTAGAGAAAGGCTATAATGTGACTAGTTAATATTAATCTTGGAGTTATGACTCAAGAATTCAACAATAGGAGTCTTTTCAAATTATATTACCTTTAAATAAATTTTAATTGAGATATGGGAGTTATGGACTATAATATGTACAAAAACGAAACCTAACCTCACAAGAATATTCTAGAGCTTCTTATTGGCCTATGGTTCAAATTTGAGCTCATTTGACCCTTGTTTGACCATCCAAATTGAATTTAAAAGACTTGTATATAGGTTTGAATATAATTTCGTTTAATACAAGCAATTAAACATAAGGTCTATGATTTAATGCATGTAACGCGTTACTGTTGCATTTAAATTTTTCGCATGCCTTTAACACCGTCCGATCACGATCCAACGATCCTCAGATCGTCACCTACCCCCGTCTTCCCCGCGGGTCAGGACTGTTTCACAGAGCTACCTCCATCGATCTCTCTCTCCCTCATTACTACACCGTTTCCCGAAATTCCTTCTCCTTCATGTCCGTGAGACGATCCCGAATCCAGCGAGCCATGACTCGCTCTCCATTTCTCTCTGTTGACGAAACGCCCAATTAGGGCTTTATCCCCTCGCGACCCCGAGATGTGCAGAGGCTGAGGTAGCCACCCTCATGCCTATATAACTACTCCTATAGCACCGTCGTCCCCCATAGATCATTCCTCCACCATCAATTGAACTCACAGGACCCCGAGCCTCCCCGAGCTACTCGAGATAGATCTCCGGCAATCCCGGCCTCGCCCCGACATCTCCGGCCACCGCTGTTCAATTGCGGTTGTGGTGAGCATCCTTGGCTCCCTGGCTTTGATTCCGACCTTCTGGTTTGTCCTGGGTACTTCCCATTTGTTGGGTCCTGTAGACCACCGTATGAGCCTCCGCCGGCGACCTTGCCATGGCAGGCAAGTGACCGTCCTGCCGTGATGAGGCATCAGACGAAGTCGCCTAGGATTACTGAATGCTTCCCGACCTTCGAATTGCTTTGTTTTGGCCTTTCACGATGGCTTCGTCTTCAAACCATGTTCCCCTGTTTCTTTTGTTTTTTTTTCGCAACCCAGTGCAGCACTGGTTCGTTTGGTTTCATGAGAGGATGTCCGGCTTCGGTTGTGGATGATAGACTATTGCTTTGCCTCCTCGCTACCGTCGCAGTGTGCTTCCTCTCCCTGCTGCTCGACCCTGGTCGATGCCCGCCATAGCTGGAGCAGGTTCTTGAGCTCCACTGCACCTCAGCACCTGAGCCTAGGCTCGTTGAGTGCGGTTTCCCTTCAGGAACACAATGGGCAGGGTGTCTCTCCCAGTTGAGCAGTGAAGCTAGCCCAAGATCGGAGCTTGCCAAGCTCCTGTCAGTCGACTCCTCGCCATGGAGCAACACGGAAGATACCAGGTCTTGAAATGACCTAAGTGCCCCTGCCGTTGTTCATTCGACGATTTCCACCGCGAGGGCGTTTCCGAAATTCCACCTATCCACCCTGGTTTAGCCGCGAGCCTCAGAAGGCGATCTTTGTTACTGAGTTGGCCGAGCCCGGTTGGTCCAGCTCAGACCCGGCCCACTGGCTTGGGTCGAGTTTTATCCACTTGGCTTTTTCCTATTTTCTCATTGGCTAGAATTTCGAAAATTCATAGTAATTCAACCGTTTGTCGGAAAATTTCAAATAAATAGTCATTAGATTTGGTTTTTCGAGTAGAATATGATTTTAATATTTTCAGACCATGTTTTGATCTCCTGTTCTGATGTTTTGTTAGAAACCATGTTTGGACTCTTGAAACCCTAATCCTGCATCAATTCGATTAATGTGACCTTGGTCAACCTAGATTTTCTTAAATATAATAATGTTGATCCATGAGACTGATCCGAATACACTCAAGCCCTAAGTCACCTAAGATCAATACTATGTATTGATTAATTATGTTTAATGATTATGGACAGGTTTGTAGAGCTAAGTCAAGGGAAGGTTAGACCTAGATCTGACTCAAGGATCATCCTTGCTCCAAGGTAAACGGGCCATGCTGCTGAGCACAAATAATTATGATTGCTTGCATGCTAGATATAAAATAGACATTATTGTTTCAAGTCTAATGTTATAATCATGTTCAACATATCATTGATTGTTGCTTGTCACATACTATGTCTTATGTTATAATATTCATCATGATTATTGTTACCATGAAAGATTCATGAAAATCATGTTAGTAATCAAGTGGGGAGTAATCCCTTCATGTTATGATTTAAAGAATCATGCTTTATGTTAATGTCAACATCATGTTAATGGTCAAGTATTTGGAATTGAAATAGTCTTATTATGCTCCCGATTATGGACCTCAAAAGGGTCATTAAGGGCTTTCCTAGCATCAAGGGCTTTCCTAGCAATCATGTGCTCCTAAGGGGGCGTCACAGAGGGATGCATAAGATTTCTTTTCAATTCTTTATGTTAATAATGATGATTCAAGAATGCTTAAAGTTAATTCATGTCAATTTCCTTACATGTCAAGTATATTTACTTTGTTTATCTTATAAAGTGCCAGTACCGTTTACTGATGTGTTGTTTTTCCCTTTTGCATGGCTGGGGACGTGATGTCCCCAGGAGTTGGAGCAAGTAAGAACTCAAGAAGAGCAAGACAAGACTAGAAGACATCAAGGAGCTTTCTGGTGGGGTGCCATCCATTCTAGGCGATCCAATTATATAGAGTTGCTTATTATCATGTTTAGTGTCCCATGATTGAGGAATGATTAAAATTCTAGACTTGTTATTGTAATATGAATCTCAATGGTGAATTATTTGTTTACTTGCAATGATTACTCTTTTTGTGACAACCCTCCCCAAATTGCCAAGTACCCCACATTATGGATAATGTTGGGGATTAGGCTGTGCTTCCGCTGGTTATGTATGTAACCCTAGGGAGGGGTGTTACATTAATGGTATCAGAGCCAAGTTAATGGATGGCCACCAAAGCTACAATTTGATTCATATGTTCTAACCCTAGGTTTATGTGACCCTTTTTCCAGATGGCCCCTAAGAGAGCAGACAAGGGAAAGGGTAATGATGATGGTGCTAGCTCTGCTAGTGGGGAAAGTGGACTAAGAGAGAACAATAGGCCAACTATAGAAGATCTTGTCCAAGCACTCACCAATGTCCTAGCACAAGGCCAACCTCAGCCTAGGCATCATGAGCTCACTCTAGTAGACTTCTTAAAGATAAGGCCCGACTCCTTCTCGGGTGAAGGAGAAATTGATGTAGTCACCAAAGCTGAGGACTGGATAAGAGGCATGGAGCATTGCTTTCGAGACATGGACTGCCCTCAACACTCTAGGGTTCGTTTTGCAACCCACATGCTCAAAGGGGCAGCCCGCACATGGTGGGAAAACCTCCTCAACTCAAGGGCAGGTGATGCACCTCCACTCACATGGGAAGGGTTCGTTGAAGCCTTCCAAGGGCATTATGTATCTGAAGCAATGATTGAGAAGAAGGAGCTAGAGTTTGCCAATCTAGCTCAAGTGGGTGACATGACTGTTACCCAATATGCCATGAAGTTCAGGGTCCTCCAAAAGTATGGCCATGATCATGATGAAACACGTAGAACAAAGAAATTCATCCGAGGACTCAAGCCCGACTTGAGTTTTGCTTTGTCAGGAAGAGGCCATAGAACCCTTCAAGCAGCCCTAGATGCAGCCCTAGAGCTTGAAGATCACCCTGGACGATCCTACAAGAAAGAAGTTCCCCAAAAGAACAACCAATACCAGCCTCCCAACAACCCTAAAAGGAAGGTACCTGAACCTACAGTTGAAGCTGAGAAGCCCCAATGTCCTACATGCAAGAAGAACCATGCAGGCCCATGCAGGTATGGTACGGGTGCATGCTACTATTGTGGAGAAATCGGGCACCTCAAGTCAAACTGCCCTAAGCTCACAAAGAAAGACCATGACCAGAACAAGGGCCACCCTCCACCTACCAAAAGACAATCTAGGGTCTTCTCTATGGAAGTAGAGAAGGAAGATGAAGAGTGATGTAATAATTAGCATACGTTCATTTGAACCTTTGTATGAAATAAATTCGTTTTCCATGCAAATTTTATTCATGTGTTAATTATATGAAGAAGTAACAAGAATTCTAAGGTGGGTAGTACCCTAGGAAATTTCGAGGACGAAATTTATCTTAAGGTGGGTAGAATTGTCACATCCCAAACTTTCATATATAATTTAAAAGATATAATGGGACTTTTCCCAAATAATATGGCTTGTGGTAGCCTGGGTACCAAGAAAGAGCTAAAAAGGCAATGTTTGTGCATTAAAACCTAGTTTTGGTGTAATGTGCAATTTACCCAAAACCTAGGGTTCAATATACAAATTACCATTTCAAAATAGTCCCTAATGTTTCTTGGTATCATGTAGAGCAAAGAAAATGAGAGGGGAATCTCATTTGTATCTCTTTTGAGGAGAGAGAATCTTGATAATAAAATAAACAAGATTTAAGGAAGGGAAGGGGGCAAATGGCAAGGAAATGGACGAGATAATCCCTACTTTCTCTCTCTTGAAATGAATTTAATAAAAATGAATATAAGCTCATTTATCCATAGCTTGAAAGGGGAATTTTGAACCCACTTTCACATCTTGCTTGCAAGAACGACCAAGGGAGCTGGGAGAAACAGGAGGACGACCCCCAACCTATTGATAAGCTTCTTGACCCTCTTTCACCATGATTTCATGGTGGAAATCGAAAATAAATGATGGCTTTCTTCTTTTCTCCATGCAATCTTCTATCCTAGCCATTTCTTTTCACTCAAAAGCTTGAGGATGAGCTTGGGATAGTTGAGAAAGCTTCTTCCACCATTAAAGACATGGATCTTGGAGCTTTGAAGCTCAATTGAAGGCGGGTTATATAACTTGAACCCCTCTACATTGTTATTCAACTATTAATCTTGCAATTTCGTTGATTCCTTCATCTTTTTGATTAATTGCTTGTTGAAAATGGTATTTCCATGAAATCAGATGTACTAGGAGTTACATGAACGAAGGTAGATGATTACAACATCATCTTGGACACTTTTCCCAAAGAATTGTATCTCATTCAGTTTCAACATGTTGCTCATTCGGTTTCAACCAAAACTGTTTGAAAGCAAATGATTTTATCAAACCGTTTGAAGTTAAATGGTTTCAAACCATTTGGGAGAGTTGACCATAGTTGACCGTTTGGGAATTCTGATGTTAATGGTGATGGTTGATGATCTATCAAATTTGATTAATGAATTCCAAAGGATTCATCAGTTGAAGGTTAATTAATTAGTAAACCCTAATCAGGCTAAGTGCTGATTTTCAATTTGGTTAATTGAGTTTTTTGGGTTGACTTAGCCCAAACGGTCTCAAGACCGTTTGGAGGTCACCCAAATGGTCTCAAGACCATTTGGAGGTCAACCAAGACCGTTTGGAGGTCTAGGGTTAAGTATGGTTGAGTATTTGAAGGTCCAAAGATACCAAATTGAAAAGCAATCAATTGCTAATTTGATGATCAATCCAATGATGCAAACCCTAATTGGATTTCACAAATTTTAATGAGTTATGAGGAAAATGGTATCAAGACCGTTTGGAGGTCATCCAAATGACCTCAAGACCGTTTGGGGTCAGGTCATGTCAAAAGTTTGATGATGGTTCATTTGTTTCAATTGAACCAATTCCACAATGTTGTTGATGGCTACTAGATTCAAAGCCCTAATTGAAGGTTCCTCGAGTTGAAATCCTAGATCAATTGGGTTCAAAACCCTAATTGATGGTCTAATTGAAGGTTGATTCAATAGTTCAAGTGATAAAGAAATCAAGGACTCAATTGATAATTGGTTCATCCATTGAAATCATGAATCATGTAAGTGTTGAAAGGACTTTTTGGTCCATTCGGTTTTAAGATGGTTTGGACCAAACGGTCTCAAAGCATTTGGAGACCCAAGTCCAATCGGTTTCAACACACTTCTTACCTAAATGGTTTCAAACCGTTTAGAGACCAAAGGGGTCAAGATCGTTTGGTAACTCAATGTGATCAAATCAATTGATAACTTAAGGTGATGATTGATCCATTGATCCAATGGTTGATGTAACCTAATGATTATCAATGATAGGTACAAAGGTTGAAATCCTAAGGTACCTAGATAATCAGTACCTTTAAAATGGTTAACCCTACAAGCCTATGAAAGCAATATCTCAGTACACTATGTCAATCATAGATGTATGTACTTGATTGGAGGGTTGATGTAACCTAATCAAGTTGAAAGGATGTTAGAAAGGAATTCATACATGAGTATTGATCATGTGGTGATTAGGTTATGATACTTAGTAAAGAGATCATGAAACCCTAATCCAGAAGGTTAATGAACCCTAACCTAATTCAGGATAACATAATGTAAAACCCCAATTATGGTAATGGAGAGAGAAACCCTAATTGAGGTTGATTCCATGTGAAACTATAATTGAGGTTGATTCCATGTGAAAACCTAATTTGAGGTTGATTCCATATGAAACCCTAATTGAGGTTGCTTCCATGTGGAACCCTAATTGAGGTTGATTCCATGTGAAACTCTAATTGAGGTTGATTCCATGTGAAACCCTAATTGAGGTTGATTCCATGAGAAACCCTAATTGAGGGTGACACCATGAGAAACCCTAGTTGGGATGAATAGTAAACCCTAAGTATAGGCAATGTGATGTGAAATCCTAATGAAGAGTGATGCTATATGCAATCCTAACTCTAATGAAGTATGATAGTAATGTGAAATCCCAAAGCCCTAATAAAGGGTAAAGGTATGTGAAACTCTAATTGGAGTTATAATACATGAAGGCCTAGTCTTGGGCAATATGATGACAAACTAGAACCCTAATAATAAAATAGTGGGTAAAACCTTATAAAGGTGAAATATCTTAAATGGTTGATTATAGATAACCTTATAGTAAGCAATGCCTTAACCTGAGATGAGTCCATATCATTAAAGATAGTTGGACCATTCTTATGTGTGACCTATGCACTTCATGGTAAGAGTGATTGGTTAGTGGATGAAAGGATTAAGATGGGAAATACCTTAATCTAAGATAAGCTGATAACTCAAGAAAGTTGGAAGTAATGAGGAAAGTGATACATTAAGATATGCAAGATATCACTTTTAGCATTCCAGGGTTGATATACCTTGATGCACCACAAATCCAATAATACTTGGACAAGAAACACATGAAGAGTGTTATGTGAATTGTTACAATGAAATGTAATATACCTTGATAAGCATAGGCTAATATACCTTGAAAATAAGGTTAAGACAAACTAATGAGTATGATGTAATCATACCATGATAAGGATGAGAAATGAACTCATACCTTGTACTGATAATCATTTAATGATAAATGTTAAAAGTAATAAACATGATTGAATACTTAAGATGTGTAATGGCCTTGTGAGCCATATGGTTAGATGTTGCCTAGTAAGAAGTGACAAGGTGTTTTATGAGCCTTATGAGCCATGAGAATGGTTGTTACATAGTAAGAGGTAACAAAATGTTTTAATGAACTTTGAGAATCACATGAGTAGGTTGATACCTAGTGAAAGGTATCAAGATGATTATAAAAGTCTCTTGTAAGGGATGATAATGTTCATAATAAACCAAGGAATGGAAACTTAGTAACATCATAACAATAACAAAAGGATACAATTATAATAATGGAACCTGGATCATACATGTGTGGGGAAAAGACGAATAGTGGTAACACATAAAGAATGTGTTGAGCATGATTGACATGGCCAAAGTTTAATGCTAGTATAAGAATAAGGTGCCCAGTGCTGTATAAATAGATATGGGGTGAAATCAGGATTGGTTAAAGTCCAATTCCTGGCGGTGTAATCAGGTTTGGAGATGTCCAATACCTGGTAGAGGTGTAATGCCTGTAATCAGGGTTGGTTAGAGTCCAATGCCTGGCTGTGAAATCAGGATTGGTTAAAGTCCAATGCCTGGCGGTGTAATCATGTTTGGAGATGTCCAATACATGGCAGAGGTGTAATTCCTGTAATCAGGGTTGGTTAGAGTCCAATGCCTGGCTATGAAATCAGGATTGGTTAAAGTCCAATGCCTGGCGATGTAATCAGGTTTGGAGATGTCCAATAACTGGTAGAGGTGTAATGCCTGTAATCAGGGTTGGTTATAGTCCAATGCCTGGCTGTGAAATCAGGATTGGTAGTGTCCAATCCCTGGCTATGAAATTAGGATTGGTAGTGTCCAATGCCTGGCAGCGTAATTAGGTTTGGAAGAGTCCAATACCTGGCAGAGGCTGAATGCCTATAATGATGACACATGATTGGTAATAACCCAATGCCTATATTAATGATGTATGAGTACATGGTAGATATAATTCCATATCTGTCTAAGCAGATTGGCTAAGACTAACTGATTGAAACAAGATTGTCTCATGGGTGACATATCAAGATGATGAGTGTCACAAGAAAAGCTTGACATGATAGTATAATATGATGGTTAAATGATATACATGTTCTTCCTATTCCTTACTAAGAGAATAGTCGATCTATTGTTCTATCATAAATAGTTACAATGCTTTAAACTGCTTATCCTCTGCCCAATTTTATATCATTAAATTGCAATAATAATGTTTTTGGCGGAGAGTTATATCTCTCACTGGGGCAATTACAATTGTCTCACCCCCGTGGGATCCAACATTTTTTAGGTGGACAAGCACAGAGGAGGTTGAGAATATCTTGCAGAGGAAGAACATCAGTGGCAGCAGTGAGAACTCGGGTTGAGTGTACTGTCTATCGTGTCTTGTAGATATAAGTCCTATGTGTCGTCTCTGTACTCTCAGGTCCTCAGAGTTAATAATTAGTACTTTTAATGAATCGTTCTGAGATTTTGGCTTAATGCGTTGATGTTCTAATGCTGTCTGTGTTTAGCTTTTAACAAGGCAGTAGATGTTGTAACCCTCGAGAATAGATGGTACAAGTTATGTATTTATGAACCAGGATGTAAATGTAATACATTGGTTCTTGTTGAAAGAGTTTTCCTATGAATGGATCTCTTTGAAAAAGGTTTAAAATTTTAGTGATTTTTCAGTAATCCGTTGTTAGTAATCACTTCCGCTTAAGCTAATTATGTTTTTGTGAGTTGTTCCCCAAAATTTAGTGGTATCAGAGCTCTAGGTTCGCTGAGTCTACAGAGACATAGGACTAAGGTATCGAGTCTGTTCTAAGTGTACCTCAGTGTATCTTATAGTGCCTTCTGCTTATGCAGAAGAAGATATATAACTCCAAGATGTATGGAGAACATGAGGAACACATTGCTGAGAGCAATGTTGCTGCACCAGTGGGAGGTGCAAGGGATCAGGCAAGGGAGGAACCAATGCCTGAAAACCCCCATGTTGATGAAGTCATGGGAGGAAACCCAGATGTTCATAATCTTTTTGGGCAACTCATGACCACACTGAGGTATATGACAGACCGGATGCCAGCACCAGCACCTAGGGAACCAGCTCCCAATGAGGGATATGGGTCTGGTAAGACTTTTGAATGACTACATCGTGTTGGAGCCATAGAATATGCTGGAACATCTGACCCAACAGATGCTGATCTCTGGCTCACTGAGTTAGAAAAGGCTTTTAAAATCATTAGTATCCCAGATGCTGACAAAGTTAAACATGATGTGTACCTTTTGAAGGGTAGTGCTAGACATTGGTGGGCTATAGAAGAAATAAAAAGGAATGATGAAGAGGTTGGATGGGAGGAATTTCATCGAGAATTCGTCAATAAGTATTTTCCAAGGACTTATTTAGATGAAAAGATCTCACAGTTTGAGAAGATTCGACAGGGAGCCATGTTAATAAGTGAATATGAGGTTAAGTTCTTGGAACTTTTACGATTTTTTCCTCAGATGGCTTCTACTGAGGAGGAAAAGATTCGAAATTTTGAGAAAGGATTGAATGCAGAGATGTCTATTCCGGCATCTTCCCTAGAAAGTAGAGAGAGGTTTGCCACATTTGTGGAGTCAATTTGAAGTATAGAAGGGTCTATGACAAAGAAACATGAGACAGACCTTAAAAGGAAGTCTAAACAGTCACATGAACAAGGAATTGGTGGTACTAAACAATCAAAGATTTCAATAGTACTGACTCAACCACAATGTAGTGCATCCAAGCAACAGTCACCTAAAAGGATCAGAGCCTGCTATAGATGTGGACAGAGAGGACATCTGAGGTGGAAATGTCCTAATAGAAAGTGATGGGGTGACCCAACATACAAGACACTAGATAACTTGTAAAAGGTAGACTTGTCAAGATAAAACATTCTATTTTGAATTATCTTCTGTTCCCTACTATCAGGAAGGTAGTTGTTGTTTAGTTCATCTGTATAATCCTTTGAGGATATGAGGAAGAGATAAGTAGAATGAAAACTTGTGTTTAGTTTAATATACTTTTATATGTTTTTAAATCCCTCTTTCTTCATTAAGGAAGGGAAGAGATGAAAAAGGAACTCGGAGGAAATCTGAGATATTAAGTATCTCAAATTTAAAGAGATGAAAACATAAAATAAAATAAATACATACTACCTAATTTCAGTTCTTGAATACCCTAGCCAGGTATTCATTTATTGAAGGCAAGGTAAGTATGACATACCTATATTGTTATCTTTTTGATTACTCTGATCAAGTAATCATTCTGAAACAATCCAAAGAAACCTAATCAGGAAAGAGATGTGGCAGGGATATTTCTACCACATTCTAATTGATATATGAAGGAATTTGATTTAATTATCAATCAACTTATAAACAAAAATTAAGATGAGGATATGATGTGTTATTAACACATGTGTTAGATACCAAGGTAAGGGATTATGGTATCTGAGAAATATCAGGCTATTTTATGATAGTTACCTGGAAAGGTTAATTGTGGAATCAGTCCAGTTACCTAATGAAGTATGGACATCATATGTTAGGGGTTTATGTCTTGCATAAACATAACATTGATGAGAATGATCTATTTGAAGGAATAATTGAAAAATTATTACAATAAAAGTTTATCAAATTAAATTAACAAATAACCTCTATCTAAATAATAAAATGTTACCTAACACATAATTAACTCCACAATCGATAATGAAAGGACAGTGGAGTATGTGTCCTATGTGTTTGAATCCATAATAATTTTATGTGGAAGAACTTTGTATTGATCAAAGTTCTATGGTGTCTCCATAACAATGAGATGTTATGTGGAGACTTGATGATATAAAGAATGAATAATATCTGTCTCCTTTTATCTGGGATTTCGGGGACGAAATCCTTGTTAGGGGTTTATGATTTGTAACATCCCTGACCTGAGTTATGCCTTAACCCTAGATATTTTTCTTAATAAAGTTAATTATATTCTTGCTCTTACTTCTTGAAAAGTATTTAAGGTTCGAGAGGAAATTATGTTTCAATTTTAGTCCTTTTTGAATAATGTTGAAACATTATTTTTCATGTTTTGGACTAAAGTGCAAATTACCCAAGTTAAGGGGTTAAATTGCAAATGTTGCATGATAAGATATTCCTCAAGTGTTGAAGCATAATACAGATGAAAATGATGCAGTGGTATGGCTTGTGGTAGCCTGAGTACCAAGAAAGAGCTAAAAAAGCAATGTTTGTGCATTAAAACCTAGTTTTGGTGTAATGTGCAATTTACCCAAAACCTAGGGTTCAATATACAAATTACCATTTAAAAATAGTCCCTAATGTTTCTTGGTATCATTTAGAGCAAAGAAAATGAGAGAGGCATCTCATTTGTATCTCTTTAGAGCAGAGAGAATCTTGATATTAAAATAATCAAGATTTAAGCATAAATGGAACTTTACTTCAATTTAATGCAAAAATAAATATATTAATTGAAGTGTTCTTCAAACAAAATTATGTGGGTTGCAATCCATATATGTGGACGACCTTTTTCCTTGCAAAGGCACGAAAAGATCTAAAGGAAGTGGATAACTCACTCACCTTATTATAAGAAAAAGAAATATCCACTCACTTATGGATATTATTATTAAATGATTTAAGGCGCTTAATTTGGTTTTCTTTAAATCATGGATAACTGAGAGGAATAATAGGAAAGGACTATAGCCTCGTATCTAAGGAAGAGAAGGGGGCAAATGGAAAGGATATGGACAAGTTATCCCCTACTTTCTCTCTCTTGAAATGAATTTAATAAAAATGAATATAAGCTCATTTATCCATAGCTTGAAAGGGGAATTTCGAACCCACTTTAACTTCTTGCTTGTAAAAACGACCAAGGGAGCTGGGAGAAACAGGAGGACGACCCCCAACCTGTTGGTAAGATTCTTGACCCTCTTTCACCATGATTTCATGGTGGAAATCGAAATAAATGATGGATTTCTTCTTGTCTCCATGCAATCTTCTATCCTAGCCATTTCTTTTCACTCAAAAGCTTGAGGACGAGCTTGGGATAGTTGAGAAAGCTTCTTCCACCATTAAAGATGTGGATATTGGAGATTTGAAGCTCAATTGAAGGCGGGTTATATAACTTGAACCCCTCTACATTGTTATTCAACTATTAATCTTGCAATTTCGTTGATTCCTTCATCTTCTTGATTAATTGCTTGTTGAAAATGGTATTTCCATGAAATCAGATGTACTACGAGTTACATGAACGAAGGTAGATGATGATGACATCATATTAGACACTTTTCCCAAATAATTGTATCTCATTCGGTTTCAACATGTTGCTCATTCGGTTTCAACCAAAACCGTTTGAAAGCAAACAATTTTATCAAACCGTTTCAAGTTAAACGGTTTCAAACCGTTTGGGAGAGTTTACCATAGTTGACCATTTGGGAATTCTGATTTTAATGGTGATGGTTGCTGATCTATCAAATTTTATTAATGAATTCCAAAGGGATCATCAGTTGAAGGTTAATTAATTAATAAACCCTAATCCGGCTAAGTGCTTATTTTCAATTTGGTTAATTGAGATTTTTGGGTTGACTTAGCCCAAACGGTCTCAAGACCGTTTGGAGGTCACCCAAATGGTCTCAAGACCGTTTGGAGGTCAACCAAGACCGTTTGGAGGTCTAGGGTTAAGTATGGTTGAGTATTTGAAGGTCCAAAGATACCAAATTGAAATGCAATCAATTGCTGATTTGATGATCAATCCAATGATGCAAACCCTAATTGGATTTCAAAAATTTTAATGAGTTATGAGGAAAATAGTCTCAAGACTGTTTGGAGGTCATCCAAACGACCTCAAGACCGTTTGGGGTCAGGTCATGTCAAAAGTTTGATGATGGTTCATTGGTTTCAATTGAACCAATTCCACAATGTTGATCATTGATGGCTACTAGATTCAAAGCCCTAATTGAAGGTTCCTCGAGTTGAAATCCTAGATCAATTGGGTTCAAAACCCTAATTGATGGTCTAATTGAAGGTTGATTCAATAGTTCAAGTGATAAAGAAATCAAAGACTCAATTGATAATTGGTTCATCCATTGAAATCATGAATCGTGTAAGTGTTGAAAGGACTTTTTGGTCCATTCGGTTTTGAGATGGTTTGGACCAAACGGTCTCAAACCTTTTGGAGACCCAAGTCCAATTGGTCTCAACACACTTCTTGCCTAAACGGTTTCAAACTGTTTAGAGACCAAAGGGGTCAAGATCATTTGGTGACTCAATGTGATCAAATCAATTGATAACTTAAGGTGATGATTGATCCATTGATCCAATGGTTGATGTAACCTAATGATTATCAATGATAGGTACAAAGGTTGAAATCCTAAGGTACCTAGATAATCAGTACCTTTAAAATGGTTAACCCTACAAGCCTATGAAAGCAATATCTCAGTTACTATGTCAATCATAGATGTATGTACTTGATTGGAGGGTTGATGTAACCTAATCAAGTTGAAAGGATGTTAGAAAGGAATTCATACATGAGTATTGATCATGTGGTGATTAGGTTATGATCCTTAGTAAAGAGATCATGAAACCCTAATCCATAAGGTTAATGAACCCTAACCTAATTCAGGATAACATAATGTAAAACCCCAATTATGGGAATGGAGAGAGAAACCCTAATTGAGGTTGATTCCATGTGAAACACTAATTTAGGTTGATTCCATGTGAAACCCTAATTGAGGTTGATTCCATGTGAAACTCTAATTGAGGTTGATTCCATGTGAAACCCTAATTGAGGTTGATTCCATGAGAAACCCTAATTGAGGGTGAAACCATGAGAAACCCTAGTTGGGATGAATAGTAAACCCTAAGTATAGGTAATGTGATGTGAAAGACTAATGTAGAGTGATGTTATATGCAATCCTAACTCTAATGAAGTATGATAGTAATGTGAAATCCGAAAGCCCTACTAAAGGGTAAAGGTATGTGAAACTCTAATTGGAGTTATAATACATGAAGGCCTAGTCTTGGGCAATATGATGACAAACCAGAACCCTAATAATAAAACAGTGGGTAAAACCTTATAAAGGTGAAATATCTTAAATGGTTGATTATAGATAACCTTATAGTAAACAATGCCTTAACCTGAGATGAGTCCATATCATTAAAGATAGTTGGACCATTCTTATGTGTGACATATGCACTTCATGGTAAGAGTGATAGGTTAGTGGATGAAAGGATTAAGATGGGAAATACCTTAATCCAAGGTAAGCTGATAACTAAAGAAAGTTGGAAGTAATGAGGAAAGTGATACATTAAGATATAAAAGATATCACTTTTAGCATTCCAGGGTTCATATACCTTGATGCACCACAAATCCAATAATACTTGGACAAGAAACACATGAAGAGTGTTGTGTGAATTGTTACAATGAAATGTAATATACCTTGATAAGCATAGGCTAATATACCTTGAAAATAAGGTTAAGCAAAACTAATGAGTATGATGTAATCATACCATGATAAGGATGAGAAATGAACTCATACCTTGTACTGGTAATCATTTAATGATAAATGTTAAGAGTAATAAACATGATTGAATACTTAAGATGTGTAATGGCCTTGTGAGCCATATGGTTAAATGTTGCCTAGTGAGAGATGACAAGGTGTTTTATGAGCCTTATGAACCATGAGATTGGTTGTTACATAGTAAGAGGTAACTAAATGTTTTAATGAACTTTGAGAATCACATGAGTAGGTTGATACCTAGTGAAAGGTATCAAGATGATTATAAAAGTCTCTTGTAAGGGATGATAATGTTCATAATAAACAAAGGAATGGAAACTTAGTAACATAATAATAATAAAAAAAGGATACAATTATAATAATGGAACCTGGATCATACATGTGTGGAGAAAAGAGGAATACTGGTAACACATAAAGAATGTGTTGAGCATGATTGGCATGGCCAAAGTTTAATGATATTAAAAGAATAAGGTGCCCAGTGCTGTATAAATAGACATGGGGTGAAATCAGGATTGGTTAAAGTCCAATGCCTGGCAATGTAATCAGGTTTGGAGATGTCCAATACCTGGAAGAGGTGTAATTCCTGTAATCAGGGTTGGTTAGAGTCCAATGCCTAGCTGTGAAATCAGGATTGGTTAAAGTCTAATGCCTGGCGGTGTAATCAGGTTTGGAGTGTCCAATACCTGGCAGAGGTGTAATGCATGTAATCAGGGTTGGTTAGAGTCCAATGTCTGGCTGTGAAATCAGGATTGGTTAAAGTCCAATGCCTGGCGGTGTAATCAGGTTTAGAGATGTCCAATACCTAGTAGAGGTGTAATGCCTGTAATCAGGGTTGGTTGGATTCCAATGCCTGACTGTGAAATCAGGATTGGTAGTGTCCAATGTCTGGCTGTGAAATTAGGATTGGTAGTGTCCAATGCCTGGCGGTGTAATCAGGTTTGGAAGAGTCCAATACTTGGTAGAGGCTTAATTCCTATAATGATGACACATGATTGGTAATAACCCAATGCCTTTATTAATGATGTATGAGTACATGGTAGATATAATTCCATATCTGTCTAAGCAGATTGACTAAGGCCAACTGATTGAAACAAGAATGTCTCATGGGTGACATATCAAGATGATGAGTGTCACAAGAAAAGCTTGACATGATAGTATACTATGATGGATAAATGATATACATGTTCTTTCTATTCCTTACTAAGATAATAGTCGATCTATTGTTCTATCATAAATAGTTACAATGCTTTAAGATAAGAATGCTTATCCTCTGCCCAGTTTTATATCATTAAATTGCAATAATAATGTTTTTGGCGGAGAGTTATATCTCCCGCTGGGGCAATTACAATTGTCTCACCCCCGTGGGATCCAACATTTTTTTAGGTGGACAAGCATGCAGGAGGTTGAGAATATCTTGCACAGGAAGAACATCAGCGGCAGCAGTGACAACTCAAGTTGAGTGTACTGTCTGTCGTGTCTTGTAGATAGAAGTCCTATGTGTCATCTCTATACTCTCAGGTCCTCAGAGTTAATAATTAGTACTTTTAATGAATTATTCTGAGATTTTGGCTTAATGCCTCGAGGTTCTTATGTTGTTCGTGTTTAGCTTTTAACAAGGCAGTGGATGTTGTAACCCTGGAGAAGAGATGGTACAAGTTATGTACTTATGAACTAGGATGTAAATGTAGTACATTGGTTCTTGTTGAAAGAGTTTTCCTATGAATGGATCTGTTTGAAAAATGTTTAAATTTCTAGTGATTTTTCTGTAATATGCTATTAGTAATCGCTTCTTCTTAAGCTAATTATGTTTTTGTGAGTTGTTCGCCACAATTTAGTGGTATCAGAGCTCTAGGTTCGTTGAGTCTACAGAGACATAGGACTAAGGTATCGAGTCTGTTCTAAGTGTACCTCAGTGTATCTTATTGTGCCTTCTGCTTATGCAGAAGAAGATATAGAACTCCAAGATGTTTGGAGAACATGAGGAACACGTTGCTGAGAGCAATGTTGCTGCACCAGTGGGAGGTGCAAGGGATCAGGCAAGGGAGGAACCAGTGCCTGAAAACCCCCATGTTGATGAAGTCATGGGAGGAAACCCAGTTGTTCATAATCATTTTGGGAAACTCATGACCACACTGAGGTATATGACAGACCGGATGCCAGCACCAGCACCTAGGGAACCAGCTTCCAATGAGGGATATGGGTCTGGTAAGACTTTTGAATGACTACATTGTGTTGGAGTCATAAAATATGCTGGAACATCTGACCCAATAGATGCTGATCTCTGGCTCACTGAGTTAGAAAAGGCTTTTAAAATCCTTAGTATCCCGGATGCTGACAAAGTTAAACATGCTGTGTACCTTTTGAAGGGTAGTGTTGGACATTGGTGGGCTATAGAATAAATAAAAAGGAATGATGAAGAGGTTTTATGGGAGGAATTTCATCAAGAATTCATCAATAAGTATTTTCCAAGGACTTATTTAGATGAAAAGATCTCACAGTTTGAGAAGATTCGACAGGGAGCCATGTCCATAAGTGAATATGAGGTTAAGTTCATGGAACTTTTACGATTTTTTCCTCAGATGGCTACTACTGAGGAGGAAAAGATTCGACATTTTGAGAAAGGATTGAATGTAGAGATGTCTATTCCAGCATCTGCCCTAGAAAGTAGAGAGAGATTTGCCACATTTTTGGAGTCAATTCGAAGGATAGAAGGGTCTATGACAAAGAAACATGAGACAAACCTTAAAAGGAAGTCTAAACAGTCATAGGAACAAGGAATTGGTGGTACTAAACAATCAAAGATTTCAGTAGTACTGACTCAACCACAATGTAGTACACCCAAGAAACAATCACCTAAAAGGCTCAGAGCCTGCTATAGATGTGGACAGAGAGGACATCTAAGGTGGCAATGTCCAAATAGAAAGTGATGGGGTGACCCAACATACAAGACACTAGATAACTTGTAAAAGGTAGACTTGTCAAGATAAAACTTTCTATTTTGAAATTATCTTCTGTTCCCTACTATCAGGGAGGTAGTTGTTGTTTAGTTCATCTGTATAATCCTTTGAGGATATGAGGAAGAGATAAGTAGAATGAAAGCTTGTGTTTAGTTTAATATACTTTTATATGTTTTGAAATCCCTCTTTCTTCATTAAGGAAGGGAAGAGATGAAAAAGGAACTTAGAGGAAATCTGAGATATTAAGTATATCAAATTTAAAGAGATGAAAACATAAAATAAAATAAATACATACTACCTAATTTCAGTTGTTGAATACCCTGGCCAGGTATTCATTTATTGAAGGCAAGGTAAGTATGACATACCTAGATTGTTATCTTTTTGATTACTCTTATCAAGTAATCATTTTGAAAAAATCCAAAGAAACCTAATCAGGAAAGAGATATGGCAGGGATATTTCTTCCACATTCTAATTGATATATGAAGGAATTTGATTTAATTATAAATCAACTTATAAACAAAAATGAAGATGAGGATATGATGTGTTGTTAACACATGTGTTATATACCAAGGTTAGGGATTCTGGTATCTGAGAAATATCAGGCTATTTTATGATAGTTACCTGGAAAGGTTAACTGTGGAATCAGTCCAGTTACCTAATGAAGTATGGACATCATATGTTAGGGGTTTATGCTTTGCATAAACATAACATTGATGAGAATGATCTATTTAAAGGAATAATTGCAAAATTATTACAATAAAATTTTATCAAATTAAATGAACAAATAACCTCTATCTAAATAAGAATAGTGTTACCTGACACAGAATTAACTCCACAGTCAATAATGAAAGGACAGTGGAGTATGTGTCCTATGTGTTTGAATCCATGAGAATTTTATGTGGAAGAACTTTGTATTGATCAAAGTTCTATGGTGTCTCCATAACAATGAGATGTTATGTGGAGAATTTATGATATAATGAATGAATAATATCTGTCTCCTTTTATCTGGGATTTCGGGGACGAAATCCTTGTTAGGGGTTTATGATTTGTAACATCCCTGACCTGGGTTATGCCTTAACCCTAGGTGTTTTTCTTAATAAAGTTAATTATATTCTTGCTCTTACTTCTTGAAAATTAATTAAGGTTCGAGAGGAAATTATGTTTCAATTTTAGTCCTTTTTGAATAATGTTGAAACATTGTTTTGCATGTTTTGGACTAAAGTGCAAATTACCCAAGTAGAGGGGTTAAATTGCAAATGTTGCATGATAAGATATTCCTCAAGTGTTGAAGCATCATAAGGATGAAAATGATGCAGTGGTATGGCTTGTGGTAGCCTGAGTACTAAGAAAGAGCTGAAAAAGCAATGTTTGTGCATTAAAACCTAGTTTTGGTGTAATGTGCAATTTACCCAAAACCTAGGGTTCAATATATAAATTACCATTTCAAAATAGTCCCTAATGTTTCTTGGTATCATGTAGAGCAAAGAAAATGAGAGGGGCGTCTCATTTGTATCTCTTTGGAGGAGAGATAATCTTGATATTAAAATAATCAAGATTTAAGCATAAATGGAACTTTACTTCAATTTAATGCAAAAATAAATATATTAATTGAAGTGCTCTTCAACCAAAATTATGTGGGTTGAAATCCATATATGTGGACGACCTTTTTCATTTCAAAGGCACGAAAATATCTAAAGGAAGTGGATAACTCACTCACCTTATTATAAGAAAAAGAAATATCCACTCACTTATGGATATTATTATAAAATGATTTAAGGTGCTTAATTTGCTTTTCTTTAAATCATGGATAATTGAGAGGAATAATAGACAAGGAATATAGAATCATATCTAAGGAAGAGAAGGGGGCAAATGGCAAGTATATGGAGGATTTATCCCCTACTTTCTCTCTCTTGAAATGAATTTAATAAAAATGAATATAAGCTCATTTATCCATAGCTTGAAAGGGGAATTTCGAACCCAATTTCACTTCTTGCTTGCTAAAACGAGCAAGGGATCTGGGAGCAATAGGAGGACGACCCCCAACCTGTTGGTAAGCTTCTTGACCCTCTTTCACCATGATTTCATGGTGGAAATAAAAAATAAATGATGGATTTCTTCTTGTCTCCATGCAATCTTCTATCCTAGCCATTTCTTTTCACTCAAAAGCTTGAGGACGAGCTTGGGATAGTTGAGAAATCTTATTCCACCATTAAAGACGTGGATCTTGGAGATTTAAATCTCAATTAAAGATGGGTTATATAACTTGAACCCCTCTACATTGTTATTCAACTATTAATCTTGCAATTTCGTTGATTTCTTCATCTTCTTGATTAATTGCTTGTTGAAAATGGTATTTCCATGAAATCAGATGTACTAGGAGTCACATGAACGAATGTAGATGATGATGACATAATCTTGGACACTTTTCCCAAAAAATTGTATCTCATTCGGTTTCAACATGTTGCTCATTCGGTTTCAACCAAATCTGTTTGAAAGCAAACCGTTTTATCAAACCGTTTGGGAGAGTTGAACATAGTTGACCATTTGGGAATTCTGATGTTAATGGTGATGGTTGATGATCTATCAAATTTTATTAATGAATTCCAAAGGGATCATCAGTTGAAGGTTAATTAATTAATAAACCCTAATCGGGCTAAGTGCTGATTTTCAATTTGGTTAATTGAGATTTTTGGGTTGACTTAGCCCAAACGGTCTCAACACCGTTTGGAGGTCACCCAAACGGTCTCAAGACCGCTTGGAGGTCAACCACGACCATTTGGAGGTCTAGGGATAAGTATGGTTGAGTATTTGAAGGTCCAAAGATACCAAATTGAAATGCAATCAATTGCTGATTTGATGATCAATCCAATGATGCAAACCCTAATTGGATTTCACAAATTTTAATTAGTTATGAGGAAAACGGTCTCAAGACCATTTGGAAGTCATCCAAATGACTTCAAGACCGTTTGGGGTCAGGTCATATCAAAAGTTTGATAATGGTTCATTGGTTTCAATTGAACCAATTCCACAATGTTGATCATTGATGGCTACTAGATTCAAATCCCTAATTGAAGGTTCCTTGAGTTGAAATCCTAGATCAATTGGGTTCAAAACCCTAATTGATGTTCTAATTGAAGGTTGATTCAATAGTTCAAGTGATAAAGAAATCAAGGACTCAATTGATAATTGGTTCATCCATTGAAATCATGAATCATGTAAGTGTTGAAAGGACTTTTTGGTCCATTCAGTTTTGAGATGGTTTGGACCAAACGGTCTTAAGACTGTTTGAGCCCAAACAGTCTCAAGACTGTTTGGGTCCAAACGGTCTCAAACCATTTGGAGACCCAATTCCAATCAATTTCAACACACTTCTTTCCTAAAGGGTTTCAAACCGTTTAGAGACCAAAGGGGTCAAGATCGTTTGGTAACTCAATGTGATCAAATCAATTGATAACTTAAGGTGATGATTGATCCATTGATCTAATGGTTGATGTAACCTAATGATTATCAATGATAGGTACAAAGGTTGAAATCCTAAGGTACCTAGATAATCAGTACCTTTAAAATGGTTAACCCTACAAGCCTATGAAAGCAATATCTCAGTACACTATGTCAATCATAGATGTATGTACTTGATTGGAGGGTTGATGTAACCTAATCAAGTTGAAAGGATGTTAGAAAGGAATTCATACATGAGTATTGATCATGTGGTGATTAGGTTATGATACTTAGTAAAGAGATCATGAAACCCTAATCCAGAAGGTTAATGAACCCTAACCTAATTCAGGATAACATAATGTAAAACCCCAATTATGGGAATCGAGAGAGAAACCCTAATTGAGGTTGATTCCATGTGAAACACTAATTGAGGTTGATTCCATGTGAAACCCTAATTTGAGGTTGATTCCATGTGAAACCCTAATTGAGGTTGATTCCGTGTGAAACTCTAATTGAGGTTGATTCCATGTGAAACCCTAATTGAGGTTGATTCCATGAGAAACCCTAATTGAGGGTGACGCCATGAGAAACCCTAGTTGGGATGAATAGTAAACCCTAAGTATAGGCAATGTGATGTGAAAGCCTAATGAAGAGTGATGCTATATGCAATCCTAACTCTAATGAAGTATGATAGTAATGTGAAATCCCAAAATCCTAATAAAGGGTAAAGGTATGTGAAACTCTAATTGGAGTTATAATACATGAAGGCCTAGTCTTGGGCAATATGATGACAAACAAGAACCCTAATAATAAACAGTGGGTAAAACCTTATAAAGTTAAAATATCTTAAATGGTTGATTATAGATAACCTTATAGTAAGAAATGCCTTAACCTGAGATGAGTCCATATCATTAAAGATAGTTGGACCATTCTTATGTGTGACCTATGCACTTCATGGTAAGAGTGATAGGTTAGTGGATGAAAGGATTAAGATGGGAAATACCTTAATCCAAGATAAGCTGATAACTCAAGAAAGTTGGAAGTAATGAGGAAAGTGATACATTAAGATATGAAAGATATAACTTTTAGCATTTCAGGGTTGATATAACTTGATGCACCACAAATTCAATAATACTTGGACAAGAAACACATGAAGAGTGTTATGTGAATTGTTACAATGAAATGTAATATACCTTGATAAGCATAGGCTAATATACCTTGAAAAAAAGGGTAAGCCAAACTAATGAGTATGATGTAATCATACCATGATAAGGATGATAAATGAACTCATACCTTGTACTGATAATCATTTAATGATAAATGTTAAGAGTAATAAACATGATTGAATACTTAAGATGTGTAATGGCCTTGTGAGCCATATGGTTAGATGTTTCCTAGTGAGAGCTGACAAGGTGTTTTATGAGACTTATGAGCCATGAGAATGGTTGTTACATAGTAAGAGGTAACAAAATGTTTTAATGAACTTTGAGAATCACATGAGTAGGTTGATACCTAGTGAAAGGTATCAAGATGATAATGTTCATAATAAACCAAAGAACGGAAACTTAGTAACATAATAATAATAAAAAAAGGATACAATTATAATAATGGAACCTGGATCATACATGTGTGGAGAAAAGAGGAATACTGGTAACACATAAAGAATGTGTTGAGCATGATTGGCATGGCCAAAGTTTAATGCTAGTAAAAGAATAAGGTGTCCAATGCTGTATAAACAGACATGGGGTGAAATCAGGATTGGTTAAAGTCCAATGCCTTCCATTGTAATCAGGTTTGGAGATGTCCAATACCTGGCAGAGGTATAATGCCTGTAATCAGGGTTGGTTAGAGTCCAATGCCTGGCTGTGAAATTAGGATTGGTTAAAGTCCAATGTCTGGAGGTGTAATCAGGTTTGGAGATGTCCAATACCTGGCAGATGTGTAATGCCTGTAATCAGGGTTGGTTAGAGTCCAATGCCTGGCTGTGAAATCAGGATTAGTTAAAGTCCAATGCCTGGTAGTGTAATCAGGTTTGGAGATGTCCAATACATGGTAGAGGTGTAATGCCTATAATCAAGGTTGGTTAGAGTCCAGTGTCTGGCTGTGAAATTAGGATTGGTAGTATCCAATGCCTGGCTATGAAATCAGGATTGGTAGTGTCCAATGCCTGGCGGTGTAATCAGGTTTGGAAGAGTCCAATACCTGGCAGAGGCTTAATGCCTATAATGATGACACATGATTGGTAATAACCCAATGCCTGTATTAATGATGTATGAGTACATGGTAGATATAATTCCATATCCGTCTGAGTAGATTGGCTAAGGCCAACTGATTAAAACAAGAATGTCTCATGGGTGACATATCAAGATGATGAGTGTCACAAGAAAAGCTTGACATGATAGTATAATATGATGGATAAATGATATACATGTTCTTCCTATTCCTTACTAAGAGAATAGTCAATCTATTGTTCTATCATAAACAGTTACAATGCTTTAAGATAAGAATGCTTTAAACTGCTTATCCTCTACCCAGTTTTATATCATTAAATTGCAATAATAATGTTTTTGGCGGAGAGTTATATCTCCCGCTGGGGCAATTACAATTGTCTCACCCCCGTGGGATCCAACATTTTTTTAGGTGGACAAGCACGAAGGAGGTTGAGAATATCTTGCAGAGGAAGAACATCAGCGGAAGTAGTGACAGCAGTGACAACTCAGGTTGAGTGTACTGTCTGTCGTGTCTTGTAGATAGAAGTCCTATGTGTGGTTTCTGTACTCCCAGGTCCTCATAGTTAATAATTAGTACTTTTAATGAATCGTTCTGAGATTTTAGCTTAATGCCTCGAGGTTATTATGATGTCTGTGTTTATCTTTTAACAAGGCAGTGGATGTTGTAACCCTCAGGAAGAGATGGTACAAGTTATGTACTTATGAACCAGGATGTAAATGTAATACATTGGTTCTTGTTGAAAGAGTTTTTCTATGAATGGATCTCTTTGAAAAAGGTTTAAATTTTTAGTGATTTTTTAGTAATCCGCTGTTAGTAATCGCTTCCACTTAAGATAATTATGTTTTTGTGAGTTGTTCACCACACATACTATTGAGTATGTGGGGGTCATCTACAATGCAGGTTGTGGAGGATGGCTATGGTCATGCCTCATACATTTGATGTGATTGAGGAAAACTATGGTTGTACCTTAGATTAGAGGGTTTTGTATACCCTGGATGCTAGCGCTGTGACCTGTACCAAGGTGGGCTAGTTACAGGACTATATGTCATTGTTTTGTAGTTTGACTATATGTCACTGATTTTTACTCGTACTGACTGAGGGGAAGAGATCTTAGGATACTAGCACTCCTAGATCTTGTACGGAACCAAATAGCCCTTCGCAGGGGTCGGTTGGACTTTGGATTGTACGATTCAAATTCCCAGGGCATAATAAAAGATGTAAGACAACTGTGTAGCATATCTATTTAGGGTTATACACAATGCTTCATATTAGATGATAACCCTTGTTTGCTTTCTTTTCACTGAGATCATGTATAGTACAATAAAAGATAATAGATATGCTTATGTTGTAGTTAT
Organism: Alisma plantago-aquatica; assembly: GCA_963693085.1. Taxonomy (NCBI): domain Eukaryota; kingdom Viridiplantae; phylum Streptophyta; class Magnoliopsida; order Alismatales; family Alismataceae; genus Alisma; species Alisma plantago-aquatica. The sequence continues at coordinate 337,920,304 of OY856413.1, forward strand.
GCTCATGTTGTAAACATGCTTATGTTGTCAAATATATTGACACTGATGGTTAAGATGCTACTGCTAGCTATGTTTAATATTGCTAGCCATGCCTATGTAATTAGAAATGCTTAAACTACTTATCATGCCTATGTAGTTCATTGTTTATGATGTTAGTTCTACTCATGATATAGACGTGTTCCCTTTATTTGAGATTCCAATATTGATAGCCATGTTATGTTACTAGACATATTCATGATGTCAGGGATGCTTATGCTACTAGATTGCTTGTACTGTTAGCATGGATTATGATGATAGTTACATTACTGATAATGATTGTTATTAGATGCAATTTGATGATATTTGAGTAGATATCTATCCAAAGAAATGGATTTATTTGTTATCTATATATGCATTGATGATCATACTTGTTGCTAAGATTAATTTCTTAGTCTCTTTAGCATACTTGAACTGTTCTATCTGTTCAATTGATTATTAAATACTCCAACTGCTTAGTTATCTACTATTTAAAATGTTATAATCAATAAGTGTTGTTGGAGGTTATATCTCTTGCTGGGACATGGGTCTCACCATTGTGGTTTGCCACATTTTTTTAAGGTAATAGGAAGTGACGAGAACAAACATGTGGCAACAAAGAGGATCTACAATAATGAATCTTTGAGAAAGTTGATTAGATGTCTAGTGTGTCCTAGATTCATCCCTGTATTCTCAGGTCCAGGCAGGAAAAACTTGTATATGGTGTTTCAAATGAATCAAAATTTTACTAGCATGTTAATATTTGTTGTGTGGCATATACAAATATTGTTCTCCTGTGTATATATGTTGTGGCTAAGGCGATAGAACAATTTGTATCAAATTCTTGGCATAGTATGGATATAAGAAAGATGTTGGACTCTTATGCAAATGTTTCTGAGCAGGTGTTGACGTTGAAATCGGTTTTAATTTACCCATATTTTTGGGTATGTGATTAATTAGTGATCGATTGTGTTTTATATTTTGTGTAATCTCATTTTGGTGTAACATGTTCTCACAAGTTGGTATTAGAGCTTTAGGTTCATTGAGTCTATAGGGACACTAGGTCTTAGGACTAGGATGATCTCAAAATTAGGAATATGACAAAAATATGGTGCGTACTTCCTAATCTCAGTATTTGGGTGCCCTGGCCAGGTATTCAATTATTGAAGAATGATAAGTATGGAACTCTTGTATTGTTATCTTTCTAATTACTCTAATCAAGTAGTCATTTTGAGACAATCTAAAGAGCATAATGAATAAGAAATCATGGTATGAATATCTCAATCCTACCTTAAATAAAATAAGAATTGCATCATTATCTATCAAAACTTGAATGGTTGGTAACTATAAAAGAAAGATACAACACCATGAAATCTAAATCTGAATAAAGATTATAAAAAGAGGAGTTCATGAAGATGTGATTAAAGAATATGATAAAGTAAAAGACAGATAAGTCTATGCTTAAGTGAATCAAGGTATGAAATCCACATAAGGTGGAAAGAACTCCTATAACAAGTACAAAATGAGAAGATAAATGGGAAAAATGACAAAGGAATAAGGTGGAACCTGATTTAATCTCAAACTAACCTATGTGTGTAAGAAAGTGTCAAAGTAAAATCAACATGGCGTGTGAAAGAAATTAAGGGAGATGATCCATGTGTAATGAAGAAAATGTGGAATATGAGTATTTACATGTTGATAAGTGGTTGAAAAATATCTCAGAAAGATTTCCTTTTGGGAAATCAAGGAGAACAACACTTTCTCCTGGTTATTCAATAGAGTCATAAAAGAAAAAGACACTCTTAAAGAAAACATACAATTCATTTTGGTGATGGAGAAGGTACTTTTATGTGGAAGGACCCTTGGCTCCCTAGATGTGAGTTTTTGATTGAGCGTCTTGGTAGCAAAAGTGTTATTCGAACTGGTATTCCTAGGGACAGTAAGGTCAGTTGCTTAATTAATAATGGTGCTTGGTCTATTACTGATTCCAGATGCCACATAGAAATGAATGTTTTGCTTCATACCTTAAAGAAGCCCCCTGGTGGCAAAGATACGATTCTGTTTAATGGTAAACACAATGTTAATTTGAGAAGTTTCTAGGAAAGTTACAGGTTGAAGGTGATTCATCCTAATCCCTTTTTCAAATGGATTTGGAATTTTAAAGCTCCAAAAAGATGTCAGATTCATGCATGGAAAGTCGGGCATGGTCACCTCCCTACAACTGACTTCCTAAGGAAAATGGGTATCCAATTACCTTCCTACTGCCTTCTTTGCAGGGAAAATGGGGAAGATATACACCATTGTATGTGGTCTTGAAATTTTGCTATTAATATCTGGAATCTTGCTTTTCCTGGTAGGAGTGAAGATATTCCTTTCACCATGGACATTATTTTATAAAAATGAGCACTATGTTATGGATTTGGAGAGAAAGAAATCGAAGAATCCATGAAGGTTCTGAAAGAAATGAAGAAACTCTTTGGAGTCTGATTAGAAAAGATGCTGATGCTTTTCTTGAGTAATTGGTCTAATGGATGCAGTGTTTTAGTTGGTTCTGTGGCTGGAGTTTTCTCTGGTTTTGCTGGTTTAGGGGTTGCAACATATGGCTTGCTTTGTTGATATACAACTACTCTCATTTGCATAGATATGGGAGGAGATATGGTTTTTGTTGAGGAGGCTTTTCTTTTTGCTGCCAAATGCCATTTCGAGCTCAGTTGTTGGCTCTCTTGCTCCGGATGAAGGATGGTGTTCCCTTGCTGATTCAGCTTTCAAGACTTCTAGAGCCTGATTGCTGTGGTTCTGTTTTGTTCTTACATTTTTGTGCTGCAGATGCAAGAGAGAGTTTGTTCTTGGGGCAATTTTATCCTTTTATCCTTGATTTTGCACTTTTTGTACAATTTTTTCTATTTTCTTTGATCCCACCTTGGGACCAAGAAGAACTGTATATACAACCCCAAAGCAACACAAAATAGCAAAGGCGCGTGATTCACCAAAAAAAAAGTAGTTGAAAAATATAATAAAATAGGAGAACATACTCAAGTATGATAAATAGTCATCAAGGAAGGATCCTATGCTAATGGCAAGGAACCCAAAATGAAAAAGGTAAAATGATACATAAGAAGTTGTAACCTGCATAATGAAAATAGAATTGGTTACCTTTTTTCTTAGTGACCCTTGAACAATATTGCTATGGTATGGGAAGTGTGTTTCCCTTTGTGTCTTTCTTTTCTAGGGCGCATCTTTCAAGTGGATTATTCCCACTTGGTACGTGTGGATTTGCTGCAAACATGAGGGTGGATAGCTTATTATAGCATAAGGTTGCTTGGACTATGGTTCCAAGATCATAAAGTTTGTGATGACTTTGCTTTTGAGCCTTACAATAATTAGGAAGACTCCTCTTATATTTCTTGATATTTGTTATGTTGGTAAAAGTGGATGAGATAATGATGTGAGTTCCTTATAACACATGAGGTGGATACCAAGGTAACAAATCCTAGTATCTAAGATGTATAAACATTATGAGAAATATGTGAAGGTTGGAGATGTTTATTAAATGAACATTCCAAGTATTCCACTCCTATAGAGAGAGAGAGAGAGTTGATGATGATCCTATAAATGTTATTTGGAAGGAAAAACAAAAGTGACTCTATAATGTTGTGTATGGTCTAGTGATAGCTGGGCAAGACCACTATCAAGGATAGATGGTTTGTTGATACAATAGATATAATTTTAGGATGATAGCTAGAGTTTAAAGTTGAAATTTACTATTAGATTTGTACAGGTGGCACAACAAGTTTCTATGTTCAATATTTCCAAATGTCTTCTTATGTGGGGGGTTTTTGTGCTGACCCAAGATGAGATATGTAAGAATGATGTGACATCACCATGATATGCAAGTAACCATTTGAAGGTAATAGGATGAGGTGCAAAGGACGTACCCATATTTATTTACCTTGGATTTCGGGGGTGAAATCCATGTTAGGGGTTTATAGTTGTAAGGCCCCTAAACTTGCTTATTGAGTTGAATAAGCCTAATTATCATAATTGAATTCTTATAACCCTAATATAACCTTTTTAGATTCTTTTAAATCATAAGATAATCTTCAAATTTAGTCCAATTTGGACACTGTTTGAGCAAGTTATGCAATTTTATGCACATTTTAGACTTTTCTACAATTTACTCAATTGAGAGGTTTTCTTTGCAATTTATCACTTGAATTATGTTCCTTGGATATTCTGTCATAATTCTTGAGCTTTTTGAGCCATGGGGCACCTATTTAATCCTTGGTTTGAAGGTGTTTTCGCCAAGGGTATTTTAGGGTTTACCCCTTCATGGATGAGCTACCTTTAGTAGCTATCAACTAATGAATTATTTTTTTGCTTGGAAATTCAACAAACAAGCGATAAGCATGTCTATATGGATGGTGGTGGAGCTTCTTGTGTGTGTTCTTGTATATTCTTAATAGTTTAAGGCCATGGACACTTGGAAAGATACTAGAACTTTAACTTTTTCTTTTTCTTTATCTTAAAGTTCTGTATACTTATCCCTAAGCACCAAAATGAGCCATTTTCTCTCCACCACTTCCCTCCTTCTATGAACCTCATTCTCCCTCTGTTTTGCTGTGAATTTCCTATCCAAGGAAGAAGAAAGAGGGGATCTTCTTGGAAAAAGAATCTAGGGTTGCAATTGACTTCCTTTTAGGGTTTGAAAACCTTCCTTCTAGACATCTTGACCTAAAAGAGTAAGAATCCTCTTATTCCCTCCATTTATTTCTTTTTTAACCTTCCTCCTACCTTTATCCAGGTCGGAACCTTTCTATTACATGGTAGATATTTCTCTTAATCTCTAAAATCCTACCTTTCTTGCTCCTTATGCTTAGGGTTTGCTCATTTAATGAAAAAAGGTGCTAGATGGACGAGTTCACAACTTATTCTTGGATTTTCTACCCTATTTTCTCGTGTTTTCTTATGTTTGGGATTTTATCTTCTAATTAGAGGCAAGTTTTATAACTTTCTCCACGTTTATTTCTTACCATAAGCTTGCTAGCTCATGTTCTTGCTTTTGAATGATAACCCATGCACTAAAAAGTTATGCTTGACTTGGATTTCGTTTTTTATAAAATTTCCTAATCTAATTTTAGTTCTAGATGAACCTGTGATCATGTGTATGTTATTCCTAAGGTATAATATGACTTGGATTAGGTTGGTTTGACAACCTATGGTGCTAAGCACCTATCAACCAATGGTCAATTTTTGGGTTTTAACCTGATTTATTTCTATAAACCCATGACCCGATGATGGTACCATTGCAACAACCCTATGGTGTTGTATTCATGACAATTGATGGTGATGTCAAAGGGTGTCAACTGATGTTCACCCCTTAAATCATGTTTTGGCCTAATTATAAGCTTAATGATCAACAACTAAGTACCCTAATGATGCTATCAATCAATGGTGGCATTAGCTTGATATTCGATGGTGATTAATAAATATAGTGCTGATCTAACAACCTTTAGTGACATAATGGTCACTAATGATAGTGTATCAGGTCTCCACACCTATGGTGAGTTAATCATATAGTTGTAGCATCAATTAAGCCTTAGACCAATGGTTTCTTGGGTCACTTGATGCAATGGTCGGACGTAAACTGTAATTGATGGTTTTAACATCTGAACTTGACCCAATGGTCAAGATCTAATGTTTATTCCTCCAATAAAGTGGAATGATGGATAATGTAGTATGTTGGTCCTAATAATGTGATTTATATGGTTTCCTATATATTTTCAACTTAAGGAGCTTACTTTTGACAATGGATGGCTTGTTTTAAATATACAATCGATTGTGGGTTTTACCCTACTCTCAATAGAACCCTTATTGTTGTTAATCAAAGAATGTCTAGTATTAAATGGTGACTTTTATAGATCACAACTCAATAACTTCATAGATTATTCATTCAAGGTGTTCACTTATGTAAATGACCAATGGCTTTACCTTTTCAACATTTCATGGTTAGACGTTGATGCCTCAATATTCCCATTGTTTTGGACAAAGCATGTAGTGTCATGTTATGATTCAAATGATGATAATTTCATGGTTCAATGCCTTAAACTTGTACTCTTACCCTTTCCCTTGTATGATTATGATTTATAATCGCCATAATGAATTAATGGGTAATCCTAATGAGGTGTAGCTTGTTATACCCAGCTCTAATATAACTAAATGATGGTAATTGGGTATGAATAGTCCCTGAATGACTAATACAATCATGGAGTACTCTGTTACTGTTGTTGAAACCCTAGTATGCTATAACCTGATGGTTACACCTTGATTTATTTGTGGGTTCATACTTGAGAATAGTATGGAATGTGATGGTTATGCTTCACCTTATGCATCCATGATCCAATGGGGATGTCGTAAGTTAGGGTTTGGGTATGAGTGCTGATTAGTAACATTAATATAATTTATCTTGTGAACCTAACTCTAATGTAAATAGATAAAGATGAGTATTCATGTTTAACCTTCTTATATGATGGCATTATGATGAAATAAACTCCTTAATATGATCTTAACCTTAATGTGTTTATTGGTGGTTATCATAGCCACATGATTGATACTTTCTTATTCTAAACATGTGCATTATGAATATGATGATGGTTAATCATATCTAGATTCCTTGCATGTTGATGTAATAAATGAATGTTCTTAATGTTAATATAACCCTGCTATGATTGTTTATGAATATATCCTATCTCACTAATGCAATATTATGCCGATCTAGTGTACTATATGTAAGTAATGTTTTTTAGCCTTGCTATAAGGCATGGAATGATAATGATGATCTTGTAGGGAATAATATGACGGTCTTAATAACTTTTGGGCATGGTTGAGCCCTGAATGAGGTGTAATCCTCTTGTGCTAATAAGGGTTGATACCCTGTGATATTATGAAAAGTATTTATATCATGTGATTGTATGATGGTCTTAATGACCTTTGGGCATGGTTGAGCCCTAAATGAGGTGTAATCCTCTTGTGTTGATAAGGGTTGATACCCCGTGATATTGTGAAAAGGATTTATATATTGTGATAGTATTTTGACTAGTGGTCTCATTAATGGCAAGTGAATAGTACCATGTGATGATGAGATTAGAAATTATGTTTCACACATTTTATATCTTTTGAAGTTGTGATATTTATATGCTTGGTAGAAGTGAATTAGGGTTTTTATGTCCACTTGTTTGATGCTGTCTTAATTCATCCATTTAGCATAACTAATCAAGTGAAACTCTAATCATGTAGTACCCTGTGCCGTAGAGCCATCTTCAGTTTCAGAGCTTGTTGGATGGTGAAATGAGTATTCCTAAGGGAAGCTTAGAGTGCATACTGTTGAGTACGTGGGGGTGGCAAGTTGAGGATATATCTTTGTCATCCACAATGCAGGTTGTGGAGGATGGCTATGGTCATGCCTCATACATATAATGTGATTGAGGACAACTACAATTGTACCTCAGAATAGAGGGTTTTGTATACCCTGGATGCTAGTGATGTGACCTGTACCAAGGTGGGCTAGTTACAGGCATATATGTCACTATTTTACAGTTTGACTATATGTCATTGCTTTTTGCTGGTACTGACTGAGGGGAAGAGATCTTAGGATACCAACACTCCTAGATCTTATACAGAACATAATTGTTACACCCCGATCTCACAATTTCCTCAAATCATGAGATTAGGGCGTAAGATAGGATTTATATTTAACACAAAGAACACCCTTAACTTTTTCTTTTCTTTTAAACTCTTGTTTCTTCGCATTGAACCACATAACATCTTAACAAGGAATCTGAACATTTCTTCTACTAATCAGACTTTAATAGAAAAGATACATTTATAAACATTCATAATGTCTCTCACTCATTATGCACATGAAACTAGCTAATTAGCATACATATCAAAGAGGAACAACATTATACATCGTATTTACAACTCTCTCTCTCTCTCTTATCTCTTACCGAGGACCTAGAGTGACAAGGACCGACTGACTCAACTAATCTCATACTTGACTCATGTGGCAGATCTACTCTGACGCTCTGATCATCTTCAAGTCCACGCGATTAACCCTAAAAATGTTTGAGTAGAGGGGTGAGCCTACTCGCTCAGTGAATGAGTACTTCATGGAAACAGACTAATGCACTAATGTGATTACAGATATAATTTTGAGTAAATGATATGAAATTTAACAACAATAAATACTACACTGAGCATTTCTAAAATAATATAATTGAAATAACAAAGAATGTAAATATTGCATCCAAAGAATAACTACTAGAAGACTATGCTCTAGTCTTCCTTAACTCTTTCATTTATAAGGCACTCTGTGAACCTATATGATCATATTTTAGATTATGCCCTGATCTATGCAGTGTACTCTGCATAGAGACTCACAGTGCACTACGACCACACCGTACAAGACTTAGCGACACACCCGGGAAATGCTAAGTCTGACGCCAGCCCTGCTCTGCCACAGGACCCCAGGCTCATCGGCCTCACTGCACTACATCGAGTGCTCTAGACTCCTCCTCTAACCTGAGTACACAAGCGGAGAGTCTCACGGGGTTACCTCCATGACATCACACGGATCTTGTTGCAATAACCCCCAATTTTCTCCAGTGCCACCGTGACATCGCACGCGTTATTGTTGGACACTGCCTCTCTATCCTCGTGTCTCCATGACATCGCACGGATAATGTTGCAACATGAGTTTCACCCCTAAGAAGCAGATCCGTCAAAGGGGTTCTACGGTGTTCAGGGCACCTAAGTCTAACATTAACATTATAGGTACATTTTAAACAGAAAATCATGACTCATTTAACATTTCTTACAAGGCTCACACGACCTTCCATATCATATCATAAGCAACATCATAACTCATGTATTCAACATATATCATATCTCAATAACCTCCCTTTCTAGGGCATGTTATATCTCATCACCTGCAATTTACGAGATATGTATTGAAAATAAGAAGCCCTGCAATATGTAGATATCATCTCAGAGAGAACAAGAATATAAAGTTAAATGCACTAGAAACATACAATTCAACAATTAAGCATCATCACGTATCATATCGAAACCTTTCATATCACCTTAACATGATTCATTGAACACCCTATCCTTAGGGTTTAATTTGCCTTATTCATTCATCACATGCCAACGCCCTACTCTTAGGGTTTCATAAGATATAAGCATTCACTAAATAAATATTGTTTCCAACAAATAATATACAATCAATATAGATATGAAATCATGGAAACTTAACTAAATTTAGGTTTCCCATACCATTCACTGAAATATCATGTATCAAGGATAAATTCAATTAAGATAACCCATGAGGTACATCCTAACCACTTATAGGATTACTAGTCCTTTTCAATAAGGTTGAAACACTAGTGATGTCTCAATTAGGTTAAACCCTAATTACATCATTTGATATAAATCTGAAAAGCATTCTCACTAGGAAGTGTTGTATACGTTTTTGATATGAATCTACCATTTAGGAATCATTCAAACAGAGAAGTAATCCACATCATATCAATTTGCAACAATCTTAAATCAAACGGACATTTCAGGATTTAGAATTTCATGCTAAGCATTTAGGGATTTGGATGCCATAATCAAATTCGTGCATTAGAATGTTTGAAGGAAGAACCCACTCACCCTAAGGTGTGAAAACACCTCACAACTGCAACTCAACTAAGGGAATCTCGAATTCCTATCAAATCCCTAGCAAATCTCCCAATTCTTCTTCCATTCAACTCGGGAACCTTGAAAAAGAGGGATTATGAAGAAAGGGTGAGAAAAGAGGGAATTTCGACATCATATTGGATCAAATAAGAGCATGGACGGAATCTTGACATGAGAGAGAAGATTCACCATAAAAGTCTATGCAAAGGATCCAAACTTACTTGATTTCATCCTTCCTGGAATCGCAAAACCCTAATTCACAAGACAAAAGAACATTTAGACTTCTTATCATAGTTAAAATATCCTAATTGTGTTATCTTCATTAATTAGATTTCAAGAATGATTATTCCAATTAATCTTTGCAATTGTCTAGGTAAACCCTAGTTTACCAATTAAGCTTAGATGGGGCCGTAACAACTCTCCCCCCCTTAGAATGTTTCGTCCTCGAAACATAAACCTACAAGAAAGATACATTCAAGGTTATTCTAAGCTTCTAAAGCCTTCCATGTCATTATATTCTTGTATTTCATACCTGAATGTAGTTTTCAACATTAGATCTTTTAATTCTTTACTAAATCACAACATATTTCAAATAGTTCTCAATGATATCAAGCAAATTCTTTATGCCACAGTCAAACATAGATTGCAAAGATAAACCACCACGCTTTCACTGCGCAACTCTGATACTCTGATACAACTATCTCAACTTATGCTGCTCAGAGAGTTCTATTGTTCTGTATCACCTTTAAGTGACAAAAGCAAGTTCACCATGCTGTTTTAAACTTTAATAACATGTTACTCAGATAGCAAAACAGTCTTGAATTAAAAGAATAAATTCAACAATCAATTGCACAATACTACTCTTGGCATCCCCATTGGGTCATGGATGCATGAGGTAAAGCATTACCACCTCATTTCATACTATCCTGTTTCGATCCTGGGACCTGTGGGTTATGGGCCCACACACAATTCAAAGTGTAACCATCACATTATATCATTTTAGGGTTTCAACAACAGTAATAAGGTAATCCACAATTGTATCAGTCATTCAAGCATTAATCATACTCAATTACCATCACTCAGTTATATTAGAGCTAGGTATAACAAGCTACACCTCATTAGGGATACTTGTCCAAACAATCTAATTATCATCCCTTTCTATTAATATGATTGAATATGTATGACTACCTTGTTCAGGGTATCTCTCCATGTGTTCTAACATCATCCAAACCGTATCACCATATTACAAATACACAATGATAAGATGCATATCAGGTATGAATTACTACAACTATCATACGCCTTTAATTTAACATATAGCTTGCACAAATACACTGAAATCATATATAGAACCAGCTTTCATACCTTAATATTCCTTCAACAAATCATACGTGTAAAAACAAATTCACATATTACACAAAGCTAGTGTTTTCCCATATCTCTCTGCTCATTCATTACTTCTTTACTTTTTGCTACCTATCCTTTTCATATGATTATATACAATAAACATCATTAACATTGAAGCATTTAAGATAGGAATAGATTATTCATCAGTTTTGCTATCACACAAGAATTTTATTTCTTATCGCACTTCATCATATTGTATGTCACTATTACATTCACTAGATGACCCTACCAAGGTAGTTATGCATCATATATGATTCATTTTCTCTTATCATTTCATTCCCACCTTGCTCTTATTAAGGAATATATGAAAGAGAAGATGATTTTAAGACTTGGAATACTTGTATTCAAACATTCCCTTAATACATTCTCGTATGTAGATTTACTTAGTTATCAACAGAGATATTTGATTAATTAGCACTTGCTTGAATCTCACAACCTCTTTATTTTATAACTTCTCCATCATATTTCAAACCCTTTCTTACATTTCATAGTCCTCTTTCCCTATACTATTCTTTAACTCGTCATCTTTAATTCTAAATTTTTCTCTTATGACCATGTTGCTTATTCATATGTATGGTCATGTATACCATGTTGCACATATTTCCACCTTTATCTTTATACTATTGTGAAGTTAACATTCTAAATTAATAGCCCTTCTATTAATTTTTACTCATGTTGAATACATTACATATTCTTCATTTTTACATCAAGTGGATCATACATGGGTCAAACATAGTTTCTCTTTCAATCAAGTTTTTCCTTCCTGAATACAGTCTACCTTTGTATGACTTATTCATTTGTTAAACTACACCTATGTCCTTTGCTTAGAAACTAGTTTGTTGTTCTAGTCTTATGAATTACATGTTCATACGATCCTTTTTACTTTTATGGACCTATTGAATGCTCAACCCTATTCTCTACTTAGCCTTTGCTTTAGAGTTCATAAAAGCATTATACTCTATTATATGATTCATTCTTCATGATTGATTCTTGCTATCTAGAACCATACATACATTTCACATATCTTTTCTATATTTCATATGTATAGTTCATATAATATTGATCAATAAACTGATTATGAACTTCATATCATGTTCTATTATTCCCAATTAAGGGTTTCACATATGAGGCCCCAAAATTGAACCTCAGATATCGGTTTCAACTAATTCTTAGTTGTTCTGATCTTGCCCATCTGTTTCAACATCTTACTGTATGTACATTCTTACTCTGATGTGGGTCTAATTATTCCAATTCTATTCTTATTATGCTATTAATAGGATTCATTAGATCCTAGTAACGCATCCTGCCAACCAGACCAGGCTAAACCTGAAGTCCTGAAGCCAAGAACTACAAAGGATTACATTCTTTCTGAACTGCCACTCACAGCTCAAAAACTCGGCCGATTGGTCAGAAACTCGGCCGATTGCTTCACAACTCGGCCGATCCGCTTGAAACTCGACCGATCAACTTGCTGTTTGATTTCCTGAAAAGGAAACTCGGCCGAATTACATACAACTCGGCCGATCAGTTTGCTGTTCGATTGCCTATTAAGGAAACTCGGCCGAATCACATACAACTCGGCCGAATCGCGTACAGACTGAAAACCTAAACAGACCTGCTGATGTCAATTTCACTCGAATCAGCGGGCAAAACTATAGAAACAAAAGCTCATTCAAAGGTCAATTCTAGTCTACTTGTTACAAAGAGTGAAATCAATAAATGCTACAATTGCATAGTGTACAATAGATATTAAAGACCCATATTTCAAGGTATTGAATATTCCAATTCAAACATATAAGAGCATTTCTATACATTTCCAACAAAAACAACATTATGAAATGTAAGTTCTATCTCCTTTTACATTTATGCTCTTAATTCTTGTTTCTTTTCTCGTTTTCTAACCCTAACATTTCTAGGGTTCCTCTCTAGCCCATTCTTCCACTGTATACCTGGCCAGGGTATACGTGAGAGAATAGACAGAGTAGCTTATACTGGCTGATCCAAGTACTCAGATATCGGGCCAGGATATCCAAATACTCAAATCCCCAAAGCTAACATCAAACATCTCCTATCTGTCACACTTAGGACTCTAACTTACTAACTTAATGGTCCTTGACAACTCACCCTAAGCTCTGATACCAAGCTGTTACACCCCGATCTCACAATTTCCTCAAATCATGAGATTAGGGCGTAAGATAGGATTTATATTTAACACAAAGAACACCCTTAACTTTTTCTTTTCTTTTAAACTCTTGTTTCTTCGCATTGAACCACATAACATCTTAACAAGGAATCTGAACATTTCTTCTACTAATCAGACTTTAATAGAAAAGATACATGTATAAACATTCATAATGTCTCTCACTCATTATGCACATGAAACTAGCTAATTAGCATACATATCAAAGAGGAACAACATTATACATCGTATTTACAACTCTCTCTCTCTCTTATCTCTTACTGAGGACCTAGAGTGACAAGGACCGACTGACTCAACTAATCTCATACTTGACTCCTGTGGCAGATCTACTCTGACGCTCTGATCATCTTCAAGTCCACGCGATTAACCCTAAAAATGTTTGAGTAGAGGGGTGAGCCTACTCACTCAGTGAATGAGTACTTCATGGAAACAGACTAATGCACTAATGTGATTACAGATATAATTTTGAGTAAATGATATGAAATTTAACAACAATAAATACTACACTAAGCATTTCTAAAATAATATAATTGAAATAACAAAGAATGTAAATATTGCATCCAAAGAATAACTACTAGAAGACTATGCTCTAGTCTTCCTTAACTCTTTCATTTATAAGGCACTCTGTGAACCTATATGATCATATTTTAGATTATGCCCTGATCTATGCAGTGTACTCTGCATAGAGACTCGCAGTGCACTATGACCACACCGTACAAGACTTAGCGACACACCCGGGAAATGCTAAGTCTGATGCCAGCCCTGCTCTGCCACAGGACCCCAGGCTCATCGGCCTCACTGCACTACATCGAGTGCTCTAGACTCCTCCTCTAACCTGAGTACACAAGCGGAGAGTCTCACGGGGTTACCTCCATGACATCGCACGGATCTTGTTGCAATAACCCCCAATTTTCTCCAGTGCCACCGTGACATCACACGCGTTATTGTTGGACACTGCCTCTCTATCCTCGTGTCTCCATGACATCGCACGGATAATGTTGCAACACGAGTTTCACCCCTAAGAAGCAGATCCGTCAAAGGGGTTCTACGGTGTTCAGGGCACCTAAGTCTAACATTAACATTATAGGTACATTTTAAACAGAAAATCATGACTCATTTAACATTTCTTACAAGGCTCACATGGCCTGCCATATCATATCATAAGCAACATCATAACTCATGTATTCAACATATATCATATCTCAATAACCTCCCTTTCTAGGGCATGTTATATCTCATCACCTGCAATTTACGAGATATGTATTGAAAATAAGAAGCCCTGCAATATGTAGATATCATCTCAGAGAGAACAAGCATATAAAGTTAAATGTACTAGAAACATACAATTCAACAATTAAGCATCATCACGTCTCATATCGAAACCTTTCATATCACCTTAACATGATTCATTGAACACCCTATCCTTAGGGTTTAATTTGCCTTATTCATTCATCACATGCCAACACCCTACTCTTAGGGTTTCATAAGATATAAGCATTCACTAAATAAAGATTGTTTCCAACAAATAATATACAATCAATATAGATATGAAATCATGGAAACTTAACTAAATTTAGGTTTCCCATACCATTCACTGAAATATCATGTATCAAGGATAAATTCAATTAAGATAACCCATGAGGTACATCCTAACCACTTATAGGATTACTAGTCCTTTTCAATAAGGTTGAAACACTAGTGATGTCTCAATTAGGTTAAACCCTAATTACATCATTTGATATAAATCTGAAAAGCATTCTCACTAGGAAGTGTTGTATACGTTTCTGATATGAATCTACCATTTAGGAATCATTCAAACAGAGAAGTAATCCACATCATATCAATTTGCAACAATCTTAAATCAAACGGACATTTCAGGATTTAGAATTTCATGCTAAGCATTTAGGGATTTGGATGCCATAATCAAATTCGTGCATTAGAATGTTTGAAGGAAGAACCCACTCACCCTAAGGTGTGAAAACACCTCACAACTGCACCTCAACTCAGGGAATCTCGAATTCCTATCAAATCCCTAGCAAATCTCCCAATTCTTCTTCCATTCAACTCGGGAACCTTGAAAAAGAGGGATTATGAAGAAAGGGTGAGAAAAGAGGGAATTTCGACATCATCTTGGATCAAATAAGAGCATGGACGGAATCTTGACATGAGAGAGAAGATTCACCATAAAAGTCTATGCAAAGGATCCAAACTTACTTGATTTCACCCTTCCTGGAATCGCAAAACCCTAATTCACAAGACAAAAGAACATTTAGACTTCTTATCATAGTTAAAATATCCTAATTGTGTTATCGTCATTAATTAGATTTCAAGAATGATTATTCCAATTAATCTTTGCAATTGTCTAGGTAAACCCTAGTTTACCAATTAAGCTCAGATGGGGCCGTAACAACTCTCCCACCTTAGAATGTTTCGTCCTCGAAATATAAACCTACAAGAAAGATACATTCAAGGTTATTCTAAGCTTCTAAAGCCTTCCATGTCATTATATTCTTGTATTTCATACCTGAATGTAGTTTTCAACATTAGATCTTTTAATTCTTTACTAAATCACAACATATTTCAAATAGTTCTCAATGATATCAAGCAAATTCTTTATGCCACAGTCAAACATAGATTGCAAAGATAAACCACCACGCTTTCACTGCGCAACTCTGATACTCTGATACAACTATCTCAACTTATGCTGCTCAGAGAGTTCTATTGTTCTGTATCACCTTTAAGTGACAAAAGCAAGTTCACCATGCTGTTTTAAACTTTAATAACATGTTACTCAGATAGCAAAATAGTCTTGAATTAAAAGAATAAATTCAACAATCAATTGCACAATACTACTCTTGGCATCCCCATTGGGTCATGGATGCATGAGGTGAAGCATTACCACCTCATTTCATACTATCCTGTTTCGATCCTGGGACCTGTGGGTTATGGGCCCACACACAATTCAAAGTGTAACCATCGCATTATATCATTTTAGGGTTTCAACAATAGTAATAAGGTAATCCACAATTGTATCAGTCATTCAAGCATTAATCATACTCAATTACCATCACTCAGTTATATTAGAGCTAGGTATAACAAGATACACCTCATTAGGGTTACTTGTCCAAACAATCTAATTATCATCCCTTTCTATTAATATGAGTGAATATGTATGACTACCTTGTTCAGGGTATCTCTCCATGTGTTCTAACATCATCCAAACCGTATCACCATATTACAAATACACAATGATAAGATGCATATCAGGTATGAATTACTACAACTATCATACGCCTTTAATTTAACATATAGCTTGCACAAATACACTGAAATCATATATAGAACCAGCTTTCATACCTTAATATTCCTTCAACAAATCATACGTGTAAAAAACAATTTCACATATTACACAAAGCTAGTGTTTTCCCATATCTCTCTGCTCATTCATTACTTCTTTACTTTTTGCTACCTATCCTTTTCATATGATTATATACAGTAAACATCATTAACATTGAAGCATTTAAGATAGGAATAGATTATTCATCATTTTTGCTATCACACAAGAATTTTATTTCTTATCGCACTTCATCATATTGTATGTCACTATTACATTCACTAGATGACCCTACCAAGGTAGTTATGCATCATATATGATTCATTTTCTCTTATCATTTCATTCCCACCTTGCTCTTATTAAGGAATATATGAAAGAGAAGATGATTTTAAGACTTGGAATACTTGTATTCAAACATTCCCTTAATACATTCTCGTATGTAGATTTACTTAGTTATCAACAGAGATATTTGATTAATTAGCACTTGCTTGAATCTCACAACCTCTTTATTTTATAACTTCTCCATCATATTTCAAACCCTTTCTTACATTTCATAGTCCTCTTTCCCTATACTATTCTTTAACTCGTCATCTTTAATTCTAAATTTTTCTCTTATGACCATGTTGCTTATTCATATGTATGGTCATGTATACCATGTTGCACATATTTCCACCTTTATCTTTATACTATTGTGAAGTTAACATTCTAAATTAATAGCCCTTCTATTAGTTTTTACTCATGTTGAATACATTACATATTCTTCATTTTTACATCAAGTGGATCATGCATGGGTCAAACATAGTTTCTCTTTCAATCAAGTTTTTCCTTCCTGAATACAGTCTACCTTTGTATGACTTATTCATTTGTTAAACTACACCTATGTCCTTTGCTTAGAAACTAGTTTGTTGTTCTAGTCTTATGAATTACATGTTCATACGATCCTTTTTACTTTTATGGACCTATTGAATGCTCAACCCTATTCTCTACTTAGCCTTTGCTTTAGAGTTCATAAAAGCATTATACTCTATTATATGATTCATTCTTCATGATTGATTCTTGCTATCTAGAACCATACATACATTTCACATATCTTTTCTATATTTCATATGTATAGTTCATATAATATTGATCAATAAACTGATTATGAACTTCATATCATGTTCTATTATTCCCAATTAAGGGTTTCACATATGAGGCCCCAAAATTGAACCTCAGATATCGGTTTCAACTAATTCTTAGTTGTTCTGATCTTGCCCATCTGTTTCAACATCTTACTGTATGTACATTCTTACTCTGATGTGGGTCTAATTATTCAAATTCTATTCTTATTATGCTATTAATAGGATTCATTAGATCCTAGTAACGCATCCTGCCAACCAGACCAGGCCAAACCTGAAGTCCTGAAGCCAAGAACTACAAAGGATTACATTCTTTCTGAACTGCCACTCACAGCTCAAAAACTCGGCCGATTGGTCAGAAACTCGGCCGATTGCTTCACAACTCGGCCGATCCGCTTGAAACTCGACCGATCAACTTGCTGTTTGATTTACTGAAAAGGAAACTCGGCCGAATTACATACAACTCGGTCGATCAGTTTGCTGTTCGATTGCCTATTAAGGAAACTCGGCCGAATCACATACAACTCGGCCGAATCGCGTACAGACTGAAAACCTAAACAGACCTGCTGATGACAATTTCACTCGAATCAGCGGGCAAAACTATAGAAACAAAAGCTCATTCAAAGGTCAATTCTAGTCTACTTGTTACAAAGAGTGAAATCAATAAATGCTACAATTGCATAGTGTACAATAGATATTAAAGACCCATATTTCAAGGTATTGAATATTTCAATTCAAACATACAAGAGCATTTCTATACATTTCCAACAAAAACAACATTATGAAATGTAAGTTCTATCTCCTTTTACATTTATGCTCTTAATTCTTGTTTCTTTTCTCGTTTTCTAACCCTAAAATTTCTAGGGTTCCTCTCTAGCCCATTCTTCCACTGTATACCTGGCCAGGGTATACGTGAGAGAATAGACAGAGTAGCTTATACTGGCTGATCCAAGTACTCAGATATCGGGCAAGGATATCCAAATACTCAAATCCCCAAAGCTAACATCAAACATCTCCTATCTGCCACACTTAGGACTCTAACTTACTAACTTAATGGTCCTTGACAACTCACCCTAAGCTCTGATACCAATTTGTTACACCCCGATCTCACAATTTCCTCAAATCATGAGATTAGGGCGTAAGATAGGATTTATATTTAACACAAAGAACACCCTTAACTTTTTCTTTTCTTTTAAACTCTTGTTTCTTCGCATTGAACTACATAACATCTTAACAAGGAATCTGAACATTTCTTCTACTAATCAGACTTTAATAGAAAAGATACATGTATAAACATTCATAATGTCTCTCACTCATTATGCACATGAAACTAGCTAATTACCATACATATCAAAGAGGAACAACATTATACATCGTATTTACAACCCTCTCTCTCTCTTATCTCTTACTGAGGACCTAGAGTGACAAGGACCGACTGACTCAACTAATCTCATACTTGACTCCTGTGGCAGATCTACTCTGACGCTCTGATCATCTTCAAGTCCACGCGATTAACCCTAAAAATGTTTGAGTAGAGGGGTGAGCCTACTCGCTCAGTGAATGAGTACTTCATGGAAACAGACTAATGCAATAATGTGATTACAGATATAATTTTGAGTAAATGATATGAAATTTAACAACAATAAATACTACACTGAGCATTTCTAAAATAATATAATTGAAATAACAAAGAATGTAAATATTGCATCCAAAGAATAACTACTAGAAGACTATGCTCTAGTCTTCCTTAACTCTTTCATTTATAAGGCACTCTGTGAACCTATATGATCATATTTTAGATTATGCCCTAATCTATGCAGTGTACTCTGCATAGAGACTCGCAGTGCACTACGACCACACCGTACAAGACTTAGCGACACACCCGGGAAATGCTAAGTCTGACGCCAGCCCTGCTCTGCCACAGGACCCCTGGCTCATCGGCCTCACTGCACTACATCGAGTGCTCTAGACTCCTCCTCTAACCTGAGTACACAAGCGGAGAGTCTCACGGGGTTACCTCCATGACATCGCACGGATCTTGTTGCAATAACCCCCAATTTTCTCCAGTGCCACCGTGACATCGCACGCGTTATTGTTGGACACTGCCTCTCTATCCTCGTGTCTCCATGACATCGCACGGATAATGTTGCAACACGAGTTTCACCCCTAAGAAGCAGATCCGTCAAAGGGGTTCTACGGTGTTCAGGGCACCTAAGTCTAACATTAACATTATAGGTACATTTTAAACAGAAAATCATGACTCATTTAACATTTCTTACAAGGCTCACACGGCCTGCCATATCATATCATAAGCAACATCATAACTCATGTATTCAACATATATCATATCTCAATAACCTCCCTTTCTAGGGCATGTTATATCTCATCACCTGCAATTTACGAGATATGTATTGAAAATAAGAAGCCCTGCAATATGTAGATATCATCTCAGAGAGAACAAGCATATAAAGTTAAATGCACTAGAAACATACAATTCAACAATTAAGCATCATCACGTCTCATATCGAAACCTTTCATATCACCTTAACATGATTCATTGAACACCCTATCCTTAGGGTTTAATTTGCCTTATTCATTCATCACATGCCAACACCCTACTCTTAGGGTTTCATAAGATATAAGCATTCACTAAATAAAGATTGTTTCCAACAAATAATATACAATCCATATAGATATGAAATCATGGAAACTTAACTAAATTTAGGTTTCCCATACCATTCACTGAAATATCATGTATCAAGGATAAATTCAATTAAGATAACCCATGAGGTACATCCTAACCACTTATAGGATTACTAGTCCTTTTCAATAAGGTTGAAACACTAGTGATGTCTCAATTAGGTTAAACCCTAATTACATCATTTGATATAAATCTGAAAAGCATTCTCACTAGGAAGTGTTGTATACGTTTCTGATATGAATCTACCATTTAGGAATCATTCAAACAGAGAAGTAATCCACATCATATCAATTTGCAACAATCTTAAATCAAACGGACATTTCAGGATTTAGAATTTCATGCTAAGCATTTAGGGATTTGGATGCCATAATCAAATTCGTGCATTAGAATGTTTGAAGGAAGAACCCACTCACCATAAGGTGTGAAAACACCTCACAACTGCAGCTCAACTCAGGGAATCTCGAATTCCTATCAAATCCCTAGCAAATCTCCCAATTCTTCTTCCATTCAACTCGGGAACCTTGAAAAAGAGGGATTATGAAGAAAGGGTGAGAAAAGAGGGAATTTCGACATCATATTGGATCAAATAAGAGCATGGACGGAATCTTGACATGATAGAGAAGATTCACCATAAAAGTCTATGCAAAGGATCCAAACTTACTTGATTTCACCCTTCCTGGAATCGCAAAACCCTAATTCACAAGACAAAAGAACATTTAGACTTCTTATCATAGTTAAAATATCCTAATTGTGTTATCGTCATTAATTAGATTTCAAGAATGATTATTCCAATTAATCTTTGCAATTGTCTAGGTAAACCCTAGTTTACCAATTAAGCTCAGATGGGGCCGTAACAACTCTCCCCCCCTTAGAATGTTTCGTCCTCGAAACATAAACCTACAAGAAAGATACATTCAAGGTTATTCTAAGCTTCTAAAGCCTTCCATGTCATTATATTCTTGTATTTCATACCTGAATGTAGTTTTCAACATTAGATCTTTTAATTCTTTACTAAATCACAACATATTTCAAATAGTTCTCAATGATATCAAGCAAATTCTTTATGCCACAGTCAAACATAGATTGCAAAGATAAACCACCACGCTTTCACTGCGCAACTCTGATACTCTGATACAACTATCTCAACTTATGCTGCTCAAAGAGTTCTATTGTTCTGTATCACCTTTAAGTGACAAAAGCAAGTTCACCATGCTGTTTTAAACTTTAATAACATGTTACTCAGATAGCAAAACAGTCTTGAATTAAAAGAATAAATTCAACAATCAATTGCACAATACTAC
Organism: Alisma plantago-aquatica; assembly: GCA_963693085.1. Lineage (NCBI taxonomy): Eukaryota > Viridiplantae > Streptophyta > Magnoliopsida > Alismatales > Alismataceae > Alisma > Alisma plantago-aquatica. The sequence goes on from OY856413.1 coordinate 337,942,115, forward strand.
TCTTGGCATCCCCATTGGGTCATGGATGCATGAGGTAAAGCATTACCACCTCATTTCATACTATCCTGTTTCGATCCTGGGACCTGTGGGTTATGGGCCCACACACAATTCAAAGTGTAACCATCGCATTATATCATTTTAGGGTTTCAACAACAGTAATAAGGTAATCCACAATTGTATCAGTCATTCAAGCATTAATCATACTCAATTACCATCACTCAGTTATATTAGAGCTAGGTATAACAAGCTACACCTCATTAGGGTTACTTGTCTAAACAATCTAATTATCATCCCTTTCTATTAATATGAGTGAATATGTATGACTACCTTGTTCAGGGTATCTCTCCATGTGTTCTAACATCATCCAAACCGTATCACCATATTACAAATACACAATGATAAGATGCATATCAGGTATGAATTACTACAACTATCATACGCCTTTAATTTAACATATAGCTTGCACAAATACACTGAAATCATATATAGAACCAGCTTTCATACCTTAATATTCCTTCAACAAATCATACGTGTAAAAACAAATTCACATATTACACAAAGCTAGTGTTTTCCCATATCTCTCTGCTCATTCATTACTTCTTTACTTTTTGCTACCTATCCTTTTCATATGATTATATACAATAAACATCATTAACATTGAAGCATTTAAGATAGGAATAGATTATTCATCATTTTTGCTATCACACAAGAATTTTATTTCTTATCGCACTTCATCATATTGTATGTCACTATTACATTCACTAGATGACCCTACCAAGGTAGTTATGCATCATATATGATTCATTTTCTCTTATCATTTCATTCCCACCTTGCTCTTATTAAGGAATATATGAAAGAGAAGATGATTTTAAGACTTGGAATACTTGTATTCAAACATTCCCTTAATACATTCTCGTATGTAGATTTACTTAGTTATCAACAGAGATATTTGATTAATTAGCACTTGCTTGAATCTCACAACCTCTTTATTTTATAACTTCTCCATCATATTTCAAACCCTTTCTTACATTTCATAGTCCTCTTTCCCTATACTATTATTTAACTCGTCATCTTTAATTCTAAATTTTTCTCTTATGACCATGTTGCTTATTCATATGTATGGTCATGTATACCATGTTGCACATATTTCCACCTTTATCTTTATACTATTGTGAAGTTAACATTCTAAATTAATAGCCCTTCTATTAGTTTTTACTCATGTTGAATACATTACATATTCTTCATTTTTACATCAAGTGGATCATGCATGGGTCAAACATAGTTTCTCTTTCAATCAAGTTTTTCCTTCCTGAATACAATCTACCTTTGTATGACTTATTCATTTGTTAAACTACACCTATGTCCTTTGCTTAGAAACTAGTTTGTAGTTCTAGTCTTATGAATTACATGTTCATACGATCCTTTTTACTTTTATGGACCTATTGAATGCTCAACCCTATTCTCTACTTAGCCTTTGCTTTAGAGTTCATAAAAGCATTATACTCTATTATATGATTCATTCTTCATGATTGATTCTTGCTATCTAGAACCATACATACATTTCACATATCTTTTCTATATTTCATATGTATAGTTCATATAATATTGATCAATAAACTGATTATGAACTTCATATCATGTTCTATTATTCCCAATTAAGGGTTTCACATATGAGGCCCCAAAATTGAACCTCAGATATCGGTTTCAACTAATTCTTAGTTGTTCTGATCTTGCCCATCTGTTTCAACATCTTACTGTATGTACATTCTTACTCTGATGTGGGTCTAACTATTCCAATTCTATTCTTATTATGCTATTAATAGGATTCAATAGATCCTAGTAACGCATCCTGCCAACCGGACCAGGCCAAACCTAAAGTCCTGAAGCCAAGAACTACAAAGGATTACATTCTTTCTGAACTGCCACTCACAGCTCAAAAACTCGGCCGATTGGTCAGAAACTCGGTCGATTGCTTCACAACTCGGCCGATCCGCTTGAAACTCGACCGATCAACTTGCTGTTTGATTTCCTGAAAAGGAAACTCGGCCGAATTACATACAACTCGGCCGATCAGTTTGCTGTTCGATTGCCTATTAAGGAAACTCGGCCGAATCACATACAACTCGGCCGAATCGCGTACAGACTGAAAACCTAAACAGACCTGCTGATGTCAATTTCACTCGAATCAGCGGGCAAAACTATAGAAACAAAAGCTCATTCAAAGGTCAATTCTAGTCTACTTGTTAAAAAGAGTGAAATCAATAAATGCTACAATTGCATAGTGTACAACAGATATTAAAGACCCATATTTCAAGGTATTGAATATTTCAATTCAAACATATAAGAGAATTTCTATACATTTCCAACAAAAACAACATTATGAAATGTAAGTTCTATCTCCTTTTACATTTATGCTCTTAATTCTTGTTTCTTTTCTCATTTTCTAACCCTAACATTTCTAGGGTTCCTCTCTAGCCCATTCTTCCACTGTATACCTGGCCAGGGTATACGTGAGAGAATAGACAGAGTAGCTTATACTGGCTGATCCAAGTACTCAGATATCGGGCCAGGATATCCAAATACTCAAATCCCCAAAGCTAACATCAAACATCTCCTATCTGCCACACTTAGGACTCTAACTTACTAACTTAATGGTCCTTGACAACTCACCCTAAGCTCTGATACCAAGCTGTTACACCCCGATCTCACAATTTCCTCAAATCATGAGATTAGGGCGTAAGATAGGATTTATATTTAACACAAAGAACACCCTTAACTTTTTCTTTTCTTTTAAACTCTTGTTTCTTCGCATTGAACCACATAACATCTTAACAAGGAATCTGAACATTTCTTCTACTAATCAGACTTTAATAGAAAAGATACATGTATAAACATTCATAATGTCTCTCACTCATTATGCACATGAAACTAGCTAATTAGCATACATATCAAAGAGGAACAACATTATACATCATATTTACAACTCTCTCTCTTTCTTATCTCTTACTGAGGACCTAGAGTGACAAGGACCGACTGACTCAACTAATCTCATACTTGACTCCTGTGGCAGATCTACTCTGACGCTCTGATCATCTTCAAGTCCACGCGATTAACCCTAAAAATGTTTGAGTAGGGGGGTGAGCCTACTCGCTCAGTGAATGAGTACTTCATGGAAATAGACTAATGCACTAATGTGATTACAGATATAATTTTGAGTAAATGATATGAAATTTAACAACAATAAATACTACACTGAGCATTTCTAAAATAATATAATTGAAATAACAAAGAATGTAAATATTGCATCCAAAGAATAACTACTAGAAGACTATGCTCTAGTCTTCCTTAACTCTTTCATTTATAAGGCACTCTGTGAACCTATATGATCATATTTTAGATTATGCCCTGATCTATGCAGTGTACTCTGCATAGAGACTCGCAGTGCACTACGACCACACCGTACAAGACTTAGCGACACACCCGGGAAATGCTAAGTCTGACGCCAGCCCTGCTCTGCCACAGGACCCCAGGCTCATCGGCCTCACTGCACTACATCGAGTGCTCTAGACTCCTCCTCTAACCTGAGTACACAAGCGGAGAGTCTCACGGGGTTACCTCCATGACATCGCACGGATCTTGTTGCAATAACCCCCAATTTTCTCCAGTGCCACCGTGACATCGCACGCGTTATTGTTGGACACTGCCTCTCTATCCTCGTGTCTCCATGACATCGCACGGATAATGTTGCAACATGAGTTTCACCCCTAAGAAGCAGATCCGTCAAAGGGGTTCTACGGTGTTCAGGGCACCTAAGTCTAACATTAACATTATAGGTACATTTTAAACAGAAAATCATGACTCATTTAACATTTCTTACAAGGCTCACACGGCCTGCAATATCATATCATAAGCAACATCATAACTCATGTATTCAACATATATCATATCTCAATAACCTCCCTTTCTAGGGCATGTTATATCTCATCACCTGCAATTTACGAGATATGTATTGAAAATAAGAAGCCCTGCAATATGTAGATATCATCTCAGAGAGAACAAGCATATAAAGTTAAATGCACTAGAAACATACAATTCAACAATTAAGCATCATCACGTCTCATATCGAAACCTTTCATATCACCTTAACATGATTCATTGAACACCCTATCCTTAGGGTTTAATTTGCCTTATTCATTCATCACATGCCAACACCCTACTCTTAGGGTTTCATAAGATATAAGCATTCACTAAATAAAGATTGTTTCCAACAAATAATATACAATCAATATAGATATGAAATCATGGAAACTTAACTAAATTTTGGTTTCCCATACCATTCACTGAAATATCATGTATCAAGGATAAATTCAATTAAGATAACCCATGAGGTACATCCTAACCACTTATAGGATTACTAGTCCTTTTCAATAAGGTTGAAACACTAGTGATGTCTCAATTAGGTTAAACCCTAATTACATCATTTGATATAAATATGAAAAGCATTCTCACTAGGAAGTGTTGTATACGTTTCTGATATGAATCTACCATTTAGGAATCATTCAAACAGAGAAGTAATCCACATCATATCAATTTGCAACAATCTTAAATCAAACGGACATTTCAGGATTTAGAATTTCATGCTAAGCATTTAGGGATTTGGATGCCATAATCAAATTCGTGCATTAGAATGTTTGAAGGAAGAACCCACTCACCCTAAGGTGTGAAAACACCTCACAACTGCAGCTCAACTCAGGGAATCTCGAATTCCTATCAAATCCCTAGCAAATCTCCCAATTCTTCTTCCATTCAACTCGGGAACCTTGAAAAAGAGGGATTATGAAGAAAGGGTGAGAAAAGAGGGAATTTCGACATCATCTTGGATCAAATAAGAGCATGGACGGAATCTTGACATGAGAGAGAAGATTCACCATAAAAGTCTATGCAAAGGATCCAAACTTACTTGATTTCACCCTTCCTGGAATCGCAAAACCCTAATTCACAAGACAAAAGAACATTTAGACTTCTTATCATAGTTAAAATATCCTAATTGTGTTATCATCATTAATTAGATTTCAAGAATGATTATTCCAATTAATCTTTGAAATTGTCTAGGTAAACCCTAGTTTACCAATTAAGCTCAGATGGGGCCGTAACAATAATAGCCCTTCATAAGGGTCGGTTGGACTTTGGATGGTACGATTCAAATTCCCCAGGGCATAATAAAAGATGTAAGACAACCATGTAGCTTATCTATTTAGGGTTATACAAAAAGCTTCATATTGGATGATAACCCTTGTTTGCTTTCTTATCACTGAGATCATGTATAGTACAATAAGAGATAATATATATGCTTATGATGTAGTTATGCTCATGTTGTAAACATGCTTATGTTGTCAAATATATAAACACTGATGGTTAAGATGCTGCTACTAGCTATGTTTGATATTGCTAGACATGCCTATGTAATTAGAAATGCTTAAACGGCTAATCATGCTTATGTAGTTCATTGTGTTATGATGTTAGTTCTCCTCATTAAAAGAGACCTGTTCCCTTTATTTGAGATGCCAATATTGATAGCCATGTTATGTTACTAGACATATTCATGATGTCAGGGATGCTTATGCTACTAGATTTCTTGTACAGTTAGCAAGAAATATGATGATAGTCAGATTAATGATAATGATTGTTATTAGATGCAATTTGATGATATTTGAGTAGATATCTATCCAAAGAAATGGATTTATTTATTATCTATATATGCATTGATGATCATACTTGTTGCTAAGATTAATTGCTTAATCTGTTTAGCATACTTGAATAGTTCAATCTATTCAATTGATTATTAAATACTCCATCTGCTTAGTTATCTACTATTTAAAATGTTGTAATCAAGAAGCATTGTTGGAGGTTATATCTCTTGCTGGGACATGGGTCTCACCCTTGTGGTTTGCCACTTTTTTTTAGGTAATTGGAAGTGACTGGAACAAACATGTGGTAGCAAAGCGGATCTACAGTAATGAATCTTTGAGAAAGTTGATTAGATGTCTAGTGTGTCCTAGAGTCGTCCCTGTATTCTCAGGTCCGGACATGAAAAGTTTGTATATAGTGTTTCAAATGAATCATAATTTTATTAGCATGTTAATATTTGTTGTGTGGCATATACAAATATTGTTCTCCTGTGTATATATGTTGTGGCTAAGGCAATAGAACAATTTGTATCAAATTCTTGGCATAGTATGGATATAAGAAAGATGTTGGGCTCTTATGCAAATGTTTCTGAATGGGTGCTGATGTTGAAATTGGTTTTAATTTACACATATTTTTGGGTATGTGATTAATTAGTGATCGATTATGCTTTATATTTTGAGTAATCTCATTTAGTGTAATGAGTTCTCACATTATTCCTCTTCTACAAACCTAGAAGGGCCCACCTCTCTGCCTATTCTACTCCTACATGGTGGGCCCGATCGGCGAGACACAGGTAACACGGACCCTAAAACTATGAATTTGGGATCTAAGTGTAGGAGTTGTTGGGCAGTCACCCCCTACTACCTATACAAATTCTATTTAATTTTAAGTTTTAAATTTTTGCATAATAAAGTCAATTCAAGTTTTATCTTTCCTCTAACTTGTGAGAACCCGTTACACTAAATGAGATTACTCAAAACATAAAACACAATCAATCACCAATTAACCACATACCCAAAAATATGGGTAAATTAAAACCGATTTCAACATCAAGACCTGCTTAGAAACATTTGCATAAGAGCCCAATATCTTCCTTGTATCCATGCTATGCCAAGAATTTGATACAAATTGTTCTATCACCTAAGATACAACATATCTACACAGGAGAACAATATTTGTATATGCCACACCACAAACATTAACATGCTAACAAAATTTCAATTTGTTTGAAACACCATATACAAACTTTTCCTGCCTGGACCTAAGAGTATAGGGATGACTCTAGGACACACTAGATATCTAATCAACTTTCTCAAAGATTCATGACTATAGATTCTCTTTTCGGTAATAGGTTTGTTTTTGTCACTTTCAATTACTAAAAAAAATGTGGCGAACCACAAGGGTGAGAACCATGTCCCAGCAAGAGATATAACCTCCAACAATGCTTATTGATTCCAACATTTTAAATAGTAGATAACTAAGAAGTTGGAGTATTTAATAATAAATTAAACAGATTGAACAATTCAAGTATATTAAATAGATTAAACAAATCATCTTAGCAACAAGTATGATCATCAATGCATATATAGATAACAAATAAATCCATTTCTCTGGATAGATATCTACTCAAATATCATCAAATTGCATCTAATAACAATCATTATCATTAATGTGACTATCATCATATTCCTTGCTAATAGTACAAGCAATCTAGTAGCATAAGCATCCCTGACATCATGAATATGTCTAGTATCATAACTTGGCTATCAATATTGGCATCTCAAATAAATTGAAAAGATCTATATCATAATTAGAACTAACATCATAGCACAATTAACTACATAGTATGATTAACAGTTTAAGCATTTATAATTACATAGGCATGGCTAGCAATATCAAACATAGCTAGTAGCATCATCTTAACCATCAGTGTCGGTATATTTTGACAACATAAGCATGTTTAGAACATGAGAATAACTACAACTTAAGCATATGTATTATCTCTTATTGTATTATACATTGTCTTAATGAAAAGAAAGCAAACAAGAGTTATCATCCAATATGAAGCATTGTGTATAACCCTAAACAGATATGCTACACGACTGTCTTACATCTTTTATTATGCCCTAGGGAATTTGAATCGTACCATCCAAAGTCCAACCGACCCCTGCGAAGGGCTATTCGGTTCCGTACAAGACTAGGAGTGCCAATATCCTAAGATCTCTTCCCCTCGGCTAGTATGAGTAAAAAGCAGTGACATATAGTCAAACTACAAAATAACGATATATAGTCTTGTAACTAGCCTACTTTGGTACAGGTCACGATGCTAGCATCCAGGGTATACAAAACCCTCTAATCTGAGGTACAACCGCAGTTGTCCTCAATCACATCAGATGTATGAGGCATGACCATAACCATCCTCCAAAACCTACATTGTGGATGACAACGATATATCCTCAACTTGCCACCCCCACATACTCAATAGTATGCTCTCCGAGTTTCCCTTAGGAATACTCGTTTCACCATCCAGCAAGTTCTGACACTGAAGATGGCTCAACAACACAAGGTACTACATGATTAGAGTTGCACTTGATTAGTTATGTGAAATGGATGAATTAAGGCAACATCAAAAAAGTGGACATAAAAACCCTAATTCACTTCTAGCAAGCATATAAATATCACAACTTCAAAAGATATAAAATGTGTCAAACATAATTTCTAATCTCATCATCACATGATACTATTCACTTTCCATTCATGAGACCACACTAGTCATCATACAATCACAAGATATAAATCCTTTTCACAATATCACATGGTATCAACCTTATCAACACAAGAGGATTACACCTCATTCAGGGCTCAACCATGCCCAAAGGTCATTAAGACCATCATACGATTCCCTTCAAAATCATCATCATCTTTGCATGCCTTATAACATGGCTCAATAACATCACTTACATATAATACACTGGATCAACACAATATTGCATTAATGAGCTAGGAGATATTCATAAACAATCATTGTAGGGTTATATTAACATTAAGAACATTCCTTTATTACATCAACATGTAAGGAATCTAGATATGATTAACCCTCATCATATTCATAATGCACATGTTTAGCATAAGAAAGTATCAATGATGTGGCTATGATAACCACCAATTAACACATTAAGGTTATGATCATATTAAGGAGGTTATTTCACCATCATGCCATCATATAAGAAGGTTAAACATGAATACTCATCTTTATCTATTTGCATTAGAGTTAGGATCAACAAGATAAATTATATTAATGTTACTAATCAACACTCATACCCAAACCCTAACTCACGACATCCCCATTGGATCATGGATGCATAAGGTGAAGCATCACCATCACATTCCATACTATTCTCAAGTATGAACCCACACATAAATCAAGATGTAACCATCGGGTTATAGCATACTACAGTTTCAATAACAATAAGAGAGTACTCCATGATTGTATTAACCATTCAAGGACTATTCATACCCAATTACCATCATTTAGTTATATTAAAGGTAGGTATAACAAGCTATACCTCATTAGGGTTACATATCAACACAATATGGTTATCATGTCTTCTATTCATATGCGTGAATAGGTAATACTACCTTATTAAGGGTAACCCTCCATTTGTTCCATCATCATTCAACCCATATCACCATACCACAATGTCACCCAGAACCATTGGATATTTAAAAGGTAAGACCATTGGTCGTTTACATAAGTAAACACCTTGAATAATCATATATAATGTTATTGAGTTGTGATCTATATTATTCACCATTTAACCCTAGACATCCTTTGGTTAACAACAATAAGGGTTCTATTGAGAGTAGGGTAAAACCCACAATCAACTGTTCATTTAAAACAAGCCATCCATTGTCAACAAGTAAGCTCCTTAAGTTGATCATATAAAGGAAACCATATAAATCACATTATTAGGACCAACATATTACATTAGCCATCATTCCACTTTATTGGAGGAATAAACATTAGATATTGACCATTGGGTCAAGTTCATTTGTTATAACCATCAATTACAGTATAGGTCCGACCATTGCATAAAGTGACCCAAGAAACCATTGGTCTAAGGCTTAATTGATGGTACAACTACATGATTAAATCACCATAGGTTTTTGAGACCTGATCCACCATCATTAGTGACCATTAAGTCACCATAGGTTGTTATCTCGACACTATATTCATTAATCAACATCAAATATCAAACTAATATCACCATTGATTGATATCGTCATTAGGGTACTTAGTTGTTAATCACTTGGCTTCTAATTAGGCCAATACATGACCTAAGGGGTGAACGTAAGTTGACACCCTTGGTTACCACCATCAATTGTCATGAAGACAACACCATAGGGTTGTGGTAATGGTACAATCACCGGGTCATGGATTTATAAAAGAAATCACCTTATACCACTACAAAAAAGTTGGCCTTTGTTGAAGAACATTTTTGACGAACCAAAAATCGTGAATAATGATGTCTATTTGTGAGGGCTCAATCTTCAAATATGGGACCAAATCCCTCATCTGTGTTTTTAACATCCTTAGAACTTTTATGTGAACACTAATCCCTCACAAATACATTACTCACTAATCACCCCGTGAAAAATACCATGCCAAATGTTTCCCTCCATCTCATAACCCTTCCCTCCATTCTAAAACACCATATTTGTAAATTAAAAAAAACCCTCCCCACTCATTCCTCTGTGCAAGAACTATTTCGTCGCTCCGTGCTTCCCCCTCTTGTGCTGTGTGCATCCGGCCGGTCCTCATTTCCTGTTCATTTTCTCTTCTTCGGGCGCCGACCCTAGAACGGGGGAATCTACTTGTTCAATCTATCGCACCTCACCTCATCCTCATTTCAACCATCTCCAACTCCACGATCTAGACTTATAAGGGGGTACTGATGCCAGATGATCTGCCCCTTTCCTCATGACCTGTCTGAGTCCTTGAGGGTGCACCCCAGAGGTCGCTCAATGGGGGCTTCATTGGACGGTGGCGCACTTCCAGAAGTGCCGATGCACTATGGCACCCAACAACTGCCTATTCTAGGATCTATTGTAGATCGACCATAAACAGCACACCGTGTTGCACCTTGGAGTTGTTTTCGGCAAAAGACTCGACAAGGATCTTACTGGCGTTGCGCGGCTGCCGAGTTGGTCAGATGCATTGGTCGAGGCATTGTATCTGGGTTGATCCCCTTCCTTGAGTCCCTCTTCGTGCTGGTCATAGATTGCTATCTTCTATAATTTTCTCAAGACTTACAATAGTTGAGGATCACATATAAGTATTAATCCATTAACGATTCAACCTATTTCCACCATGGAGTGGATCATGCATGATTTCTCTATATGTCAAGAGTCCCTTGCATATCCATATCCTATGCTTACCTTTTAGGCTAACTTCTCATCTTCCTCGTAGGCTTCCAGCAGATCAATTATATTACTAAATTGTTTGCATGATCTAAATGTCAAGCTAACATTTCTCACCAGATTTTAATGTGGCACTGCAACAACCTGTATTGGGTGGCAAGTCGTGCAGGAAGGTGAATTAGGGTACGCGAGAAGATACATAAGGTAAAGAAAGACATGGTCCTCTGCTTCTGCAGATAGAACATGTATAGTTTATTCTATTAAGGGAGAAACAATAACTCCCAATCACACTAGGTACTGATGTCTTTTCTACATTGGTTGTTATATTAGACATATGCCATGCTAGGCTCTTATTGTGTGTGTCTAGTTTATAAGCTAACTATGGTCTGAATGAGTGTGTTCTGGTACTTTACATTGGCTTGTGGTGTAGTATTCTGTGTGGAAACTTGTGGATATATACTTGTATGAAACTAGTAATGGCAGCATATTACTAAATAATGTTCCTACTTGAATGATAACAACTTCTATCAACACCTGTTCTTACTGAATAGTGTCCTACAACAATGGGTCTAATGAACTGAACCACAAACAGGACATTATATGCATGCAAAGTAGCAACAGAAGGCCTGTAATCACAGTCATTTCTGAATAGCAATGGAAAAACTACTTTAGTGCACATTGTAGATGCTTGACATTTATGTGCTTATTGCTATCAAATTGATATAAAAAAAATTAAATTGAGACATTATTTTTAAAAACATTATTAAAATATTGTGGTTTCCCTCCTTTTAATTTCTGTCAAAGTATACATCAAAACAAAATTGTAGACAGTGATTTGTTAATTGATTTTTGGAGACATTTAAGCATACTTACTATAGGTCGTTTTTTTTTTTTAAAAATTCAATCCAGGGGGAACTTTTATTCATCCCACCCCCTCACGTGGGCCGATCACCGATCAAACACAAAAAATACATCTCCTGCTCATAAATCACAGGTACCAACCCCTCAAAAATCAGCTCATAACAAATCGAAAAGAAAAGACCCTCTCAAGCATTCCTATGTAAAAACACATAAGGAAATCCTCTCTTCTCTAGGTGTATCAACCCACGCTGGTAACATAGAAATCATCTGAACGTGTCTCCCCACGTCCTATCCGTCTAGGGATAAAGACCCCATAAAGTTCAGCTCCGTCCTTATCTCCTTCACCACCTTCATGGAACGCCATGACTCGCCCTCCTCTCACCAACGCATATCATGAACACCTTTTTCATCAACATCCAGGCACGAAAACTGCAGCAACTAGTCTCTAGCATCCTTCAACCCAATCACACCTGTCATCATCCCGCCCGGTCGCCCTAGAGCAGCTCTCCATCGTGGTATCTAATCAGACCAGCCTCCCATCGACTATTGATGCCATCATCACATCTATTTCTGCCTAACGTGATATACATCTTGAGGTTGTGTACATCAGGTCTCATCCACTTCATAAACTTAAACTCCCTCATACTCAGATAACAGATCCACTGCTCAACCGATAAGTCGTCTTCATCAACTTATTATTCATCCCATCAAAGATCTTCTTCCATATCACCTCATCACCTCTTCCCCTACCCTCAAAACTCGACGCACAACGAAACCTCCAGAAGCTGCGCGGGATCACCGATGGGGCTCTCCCCATCAAGCAAACAGATAGGCTCGTAGACATCCCCATCATTCAGGTATGGAGAGCAAGCGTACACTGCAACCACACCATGCCTGTATCTAGCACAGAGACTATCAAGTACCCTTCATCCCAGCCACTACGGCTCAGCGTATGCTCCTCCATCCTTCCTCATCATCCGTTTGGTCATCAAAACAGAATCTATCATCATCTGAGTGCCTTCTATTTGATCTTCTACGGCTATGGAAAAGGCGTGGGAACCACTCCTCCCTCTGATCACGCCTCTGTCTGTTCCTCCCCTCTCTTCTGATAAACCTATCTTCATCGCCTTCATAGCAAATGAAGTCTTCAAGTCTTTGATTCTTCAGTAGCCCACGTCTTCCTTCCTGATCAAAAATCAATCTCCTCGGCGGCGATCTGTCCCGCTGTCCGCGCCTGTCATGGTGACGGACTGCAATATCTGTCGAAGGGCGGCGGGGGGGGGGGGGGGTGATGGTGCAACATCACCCGCCTCACCCGAGGGCGCCGCACTCACAACCTCTCCTCCCGCCACAACGAGCTGCCTATTGGTCCCAGGTTTCCCAAAAGTAGCCCCAGGGATCTGTAGCCTGTCACTGACCTCAGTTCTTACATACGCATCATCCCCTACCACGCATCTTGCCACCATGTGTAGCTGCACGAGTGTCCTCCTGTCACCATACCTCAGCGAAACATACTGCGAAACGTCTTCACTAAAGGCTTCCACCTCAATGAGAACACCTGCTAGATCATTCTCAGACCTCTGCCAGTCCGAAATATACAAAAGACGACCGAACGGGTTAACAATAGCCTTAAAGGGCTCATCACTTCGACAAATCAACGGCATATCAGTGACCCAAAACCACAAAAATTCCTTCTTCGAATGTGCCTCTCCATCCATCATGTTGCGCACCTGTAGCGTCGCCTCCTGGAAAAATGGTAACCCTCCTTGAGCAACTCTCCTCGCCTCCTCTACAGAAGTGAAAAAAGCTAAAGCCTTCCAAGCGGAAAATCTATAGATATCCGTTGCAGACGACCACACACTGCATAGCATCTGATAAAGCTCCTCCCACTGTATCCTCTCCGGCCATGTGACTTCCACCGCCTTCTCCATCATCGAGATCCTGCAAGATCGATCTTCATCATCCGGACCCAAATCAACCGAGATGCATTTGGGGACGTGTATGTTAGGCCCTCTAATCTGTCGACCCATCGGAAGAGGAGGAAACTGAGTGTTAGATCGCACATCAGGCACGACATGTTGATTATGAGGTATCCTCATCTTGGTGCAGCGTCTCGCAACATGCCCCGGTCTCCTGCAGATATAGCACACCTTCTGGAGCGTACATTGAGACTGCCAATGTCCCCTACCCAGACATCTATAGCATGTATCATGGGGGACCCTAAAGAAAGAAACCCTACCGTTGTTCACCCCCTTCTGGATAGGGTTAGTCGTCCTTGACGGCAAAACCTCCCCACGTGGCTGTCCATCCTCCCTGACCACCTTGTCGACCTGACCCTGGCTTTCGAACGATTGAATCTCCGGTGGGTTCGGCAAGACATCCTCCGGCGGAACCACTGTTACCTCCGTGACCACAGCCGGCTGCTCCTCCGCTGTCTCCTTGTATCCTCGTATCTCCTCTCCCTCGTGAGTCTCCTGCTGATCGCAAACTGTCTCTCCGGGATGTGCCGTCGGTCTCGTCTCAAATCCCAGCGTCTGGAACAAATTTCCAACGTCCTGTAACACCGATTCTGCGGGGATGCTGGTCTCTCCAAAGCTCTTCCTCCTTGCCGCAACAGCCTCCTGTGCTCGACTCGCCAGGACGCTCTGTCTCGTGACCCGCCGCAAGAACGGTCAAGGTCTCATCCCAGGGTGGACTCCGGAGGGCGGAGTGCCCTACCGGAGGTATGGGGCGTCGGTCGATTCCGGCGGCACGATCCAAAGAAGAAGGAAGGTGGATGGCGGAGTGCCTCCGGTAGGCGGAGTGCCTAGCCGGAGTGGGGGCGGCGGCGCCGCCAGGCGTGAGCCCTAGTATCGCCTGCCCAGTCGCCCTAGCGCAGCGCCCTAGGGAATCTCAAATAAATGCCTCATCTGGTGACTTGCTTCGAGGATACTTTGACATTGTCCACCATCCTATAGGTCGTTTGACTGTCTTGCTATTTTAATCGGTGCCATCCTTCAACAGTAAACCTCTACTCACTGCGTGCATTTCGGCAGCTTAAAGGATAGCTTGTCTTTTGGACTGTCACCGTACCCCAAGCATGACCTGCTTTACATCACTGACACTGACACCTCTGATTATTGTGCTGATACCGTCATCGAGTTGCCATGCAATGCAATTTAATCTCTGTAGAAATTGGAGAAGAGTTGCCAGTGCTACGTTTTACAGTTGTAGCATTTGCTTTGCTTAAACTTGTTTACATAACCAGAGAACCTTCCCAATATCTTATGCTTCTATCTTCAGTTATGAAATGTACTATTGTTTTCATCTTTAACAGCATGATGCATCATCAAGCTGGATTTATATGTGTATGATAACTATTCCATTGTTGGATATTAGTGAAGATCCAGTTGATCCCACCCCCTAAGCGTTTAGGATTTGTTGTTTATAGTTAAATACAGAACACGTTGTACCTAACTTAAGATCACTCCACGTATTACATGCACAAAACCCCTACCCTACCATTCGATGGACAGGGACACGTGTTAATGGATGATAATAGAAACAACCTACTCCTTACAAATTCGGTAACAGCAAATCCCGGCTCCCCCTAATCCGGTTTACTAGTCTAGATTTTTTGTCTTCTGTGTAAAATGGTGTTAAGCATGTGGCATCTCTATTCCATGACATGATGCCTGATCACCATTTTATCTATCTTTCAGTAACTGTGTCAAAGAACTGTGACTTTTATGTCACTAGATGTATTTATGTTGTCTAATGTGATGACCATTTCCCTCATATTGACTTCGTTTGAAGAAATAGTTACTCCTGAATTCTACTATCATTCATTCCCCATGACCACTACACAGTCTGATTAATAGCTGGACCTTCATTTGAGCATGGGTCATACTGTTATGGATGAAAGATCACACTTCCTTGAGAAAGATTTTGTGCTTTGTTTTCTTAACCATATTAGTTCTTGTACATGATATTACTCAGGTACCAGATGGGGAACTGTGGATAACTAGGCAGTGGCTATACCGTCCAGAGAAAGCTAAAAAAGACGGAGGAGGAAGATTCAAATCCTCTTATAATAGGGAGATCTATCATAATTGCCGCAAGGATGTTGTCCCTATCAATGCTATCATGCACAAGTGCAAGGTGCACTATATCCCTTCATATTAGGCTCCACCGCTACGGTTAGAGTACCCAGGGCTTTTTGTTCATAAGATGTATGACATGAATGCTAAGTGCCTTTATGAAATAGATGACCGCGACTTTCCGGACGAGGTGTCGCAAGAAATCAAACTGCTCTTGGAAAAAACTCATGAATACTTGGGAGACTATGACATTGGAGAAATAGATGAATGCTTAAGAGGCCATGCCATTGGGAACCAAAAAGTTGATCTTAAAGAAGACTATGATGATACATCAACAGAGGTTATTATAGCAAAGTTCAAAGCAGCGACTGGAAGTCAGCAGCGTGAATGGGGGTTGGAGAAACTTCTTGAAGGGGTTGAGCCTATATGTAAATTCAAGAACAGATCAAAAGTTGATGATAAATCTCCATATTATCATGTTTGTGATGATAAGGTAAGATTTTCATATGATTTGCTAGAGAAGATTCTAAATTTTTTCATTTCTTCATCAGAAAATCTTATGCATCTTTGTCTTTCTAATTGTTTGCTTTTGTTATGTCTTTTCCATTTACACATCTTATATTTTCAACAAGTGTAGTAACCGGCTGGATGTCATCTCATTAAATTGATTACCACGAATAACTCCACTATAAATTGTATTTTTATTCCCTGTTCAATAGGGCGATATGATATTTTCATCCGCCAAAGATGCAATATCCACAGTGGCCAGTCTTGAAAAGGTGGCGTACGACTCTCTTGGCTCAAAGATGCTTATATACAAGCAAAAAATACTGTCCCTTGAGTATAATCTGAAGGTATTTTTTTTAAGTCTCATCTCAAGAAGTTTGCTAGTCAAATCTCACTATCAAATACAAAGGGAATTTCATGTGATGCTTTGAACCTCTTAGCTAGCTTCACACTTTAGCAAAAAAAATTCCTTTATCTAGTGACGACTTTAGGCACACTGCTTTTTCTTCATTTATGACAAATTTTGAAACACTACTTTAGATGAATATATTCAAGATTTGTGTTGTTATAGTTTCCCTAATCTGGCGGTGCTTCTTTCTTGTAAATTGTTATTACTTCAGAAATTCTGATATTAAATAATTTCCTCCTACTAGCCTTATGCATTTAAGTGTCATGCTGATGGTCCATGTGTGAGAACTAGGGTTTTTAGTTAACAAGGCTAAAGATTTAGGCTTCATTGTAGTTTGTGACAGTTAACCTATTATTGGGATTGATAAACCATTCTCAATCAGTACTCCTAGTGGAAGGGATGATGATCCTATGTAGTTTGTTTATGTAAAGAAACACCGATTTCTGACTTATGGATCTAGGGATGCATGTTATATGTGCAAGAACTTACTAGAGTAGTAGGATAGTTAAAGTGTTCAAAGTTTGTCTCTTCATTTTATAGTTGGAGCGTGCCACCATGACAGTAGTTGCATTAGTCTCCGTGGTGAGAGCTTTGTAATACGGTTAACTAGGGAACTGCCAAAACAAATTGCAATTTTCCTCTCATGCCTTTCACTTGTATTATTTAGTAATGATGCTCCCTTGTTCTCTTTGTATTTTCATCAAATAAAATCTACACTGTGAATATGTGAAATTGTGAATTAATATCTGATGCAGTTAATAAATTGTATCGACCTAAATTGTATTCACAACACAATGCAAGATTGGCGAGGCGGTTTTTAAAGAAAGAACTAAAGGCTTATGTTATCCTCAACATGACTCCTATAGAATTGTAGGTAAAATTATTCTAGAATAAGTATATCTAAATGTGTTTATTTATGTTTCCCATTTATGAGTTTATCCATTATTCATATATGAAAACTCTGCCGAGCACATTTGTTACCTTCATGTACATTTTAATTATTATACTTCATGGTGAATAATTGGATGTTAACGATTTAGACAATAAATGGGAGGTATAAACCTAAATTAACTTGAGGAGAGATAATAAGGAGAAACTTCAATACTAACCAAAAATGTGAATGACTTGCTTGTAATGTTCTAAAAATAAGATTTATAATGCAGATGTAGAAGTTGAAATTATGCAATATGTTGCTTTGTGTAAAAGCGCACACTCTATTATGACAAAATGAAGACTTAAATAGATATGTTTAATCTGACATTGTGACATTGAGTACTCATGACTTGCTAATCTAGAGTTTGTGTGCTTCTAGTTTGGCATCCAAAAATCTTACAAGTAGCAAGCTACAAGAAAAAAAAATAGCTATATGGTTTGTGAATTGCATATAAGGCAGATGTGTGGGAAGATAAGGAAAGATCACTTGAGAAATGACTATATCATGAACAAAGTGGGGGCGAAGAGTATTGAGGTGGTGTGGGGCCCATGTGAGATGGTATGGCCATATGTAACACATGCAAACACAGCTATTCAAATGTTGTTGAGTCAGGAACAAATAACAAAAGAAGAGTGATGTAGGACATATTAGGCTTTATTCTAGTTGTTTTTGCTTTGTTTTAATATTTAGGGACCTAAGCGCAAACTATCTAGTTTGTGTGCTTAGTCATAAAATGTTTTATGCTTTTCTTTATTTTAGGTTTTATTTAGTTTCGAATTTTATTAAATAGGACTTTATTTCCATTGCTTGTGAGTCAAGTCATGTAGTGTTATAAAAGCAAGCCTTGGGGCCTTTGTCCAGGCAGTTGAATATGAATTTAATTTTGAGAATTGTTGTTTATCTTCTTCTTCAAGATGTGTTCTACCTCAAAGAGACATGCCTAAATTAAGTTCTTTAAGTTTCTTCTCATGTGCAATGCCCACTAAAAAATTTCACAACACTTTTTGCATATGCTAGGTTGGTTCCATATTATTCATATATTTCTTTTTCTTTCCAATATGCTCAGTTATAGAAAAATAGTGTTCATAGGAGGTTGACGAGAATTGGAGGTATGTTGCTTATCTTAATTTTGATTGTAATTATACTATTTCTCATACTTTTGTTGATGAAGTTATATGTACAAATGATTATATGAAATCTTGTTTTGCTAAGATGCAATCATTGTAATTATTGTTCCATGTTAACTTAGGGTAGATCCTACGGCAATCCTTGAACAAGAACTACTAGAAGGGGTGACGATGACATGAACCACCCATGTGTATTTCTGAGTGCACATGTTGTCGTTAACCACAACACTACTCGGTAGAAATTTAATTTAATTTAATTTTTTAGTTATTTTCTTTTCCTTGTATTCTCTTGTAAATATATTGGGTTTAGTCCCGGATGGCTATTGCTTAATTTATTTTGGTTTGCAGATCTGTATATATGTTGCATTGTGGTCTTGTGAAGACACCTCGGTAATTATAAATGAAAATCATATTTTATATTAAATTGTTAGTTATCATTAATTGTATTGGTAATTATCCTTTAAGTGGTAACAGAGCCTAATCCTAAATTATTAAGTTTAGGTCCTGACCATATCATCACCCGGTGGAGGAACAACACAACATTCATCCAAGAACCGCTGTCATCTTGGGCCATCATTTCTCATCATCAACTCACCTTCTCTAAGTCCTCATACTAACAACTCTGTCGCTCCTTTGATATCTCATCCTACACCGCAAAGCACATATCCAATTAGCCCTTGTACTGACAAAACCCCTCCCCATGTTTAATGGACCAACTAGAGTGAACCTGTGTCCAAACCTTGTTGCCCCTTGCTTCATCGCTTGCCCACTTTTACCTATTATCTCGATAACCCTATCCCAATAAACCTCATACTGGTAATACCACAACTCCTCTCTGCACCTTTTCATAAGCAGTGAGTCCTCAAGCCTTTCATTATCATTGCATTCACCATCCTATTCCATCCTCCTACCCGCCACACCGCCAATTTCCTCTACTTTTGTCTCTGTGTACCATTTCGCTGGTCTTTTCCCAACCCAGTGATAGTCTCACCATGCATGCTTCCATCTCACTAGGATCATTTACATGATCTGAGAAAACATTGATAAATCTGGCTATATAGAAGGGAAAGATGGCCTGCCTAAGAATAGAAGAGGCAAATGTACTATGTAGTAGGGATGAAAAAGGGTCGGGTTTCTACTTATCTACTTTAGAATGCATACTTTAATTAAATGAATTGCTCTAATGTATGACTAACTATTTATGTACACAAATTACAATTAGTAAGATATCCATGACAAGTCTATTGTTTACTTGTTATCTATGTAAACATGTGATGCAATTTTTTGTTGTATCATGTATGTAGGGTGTTTGATCCACATCAAGTCTATAATTTACTATATTATAGATATAATCATTGTTTTGTAGTTGTCTTATTGACTATTTGGGTGTTTTATATTGTTGGGTAGAGTGTTCATGTATATATAAAAGTTCCAAGCAGTATAGTATTTATATACATGTGTAATTTTGTATAAAATATATAGGAAACTAAAACTCATTTTTCAAAATTCCCCCCTTACCGCTTAACCAGTTATAAGGTGTTGTCCACATGTTTATCACTTAATGTTCTTTAAAACATTGGGCCTAGCAATCCGTTGTCACACCAACTCACACTGGTAGTCCATTGGCCAAACACCTCATACTCCTTACTCCCACTTTGACCCACGCTTTGAAGGCGGTACTTGGTTTCGTGTAAAGGAGACACTTGGATTGAGAACATAGTATCGATCCTCTGCTTGCATAACAATAGATAGCTCTCGACTTGAGTAATTCTTTGCGCAGAGAGTAACAAACATATTGGAGTAGTTATCTATTACAATGAGGAAATAACTATGAAGCAGGAACAACAACATCATCTATACATCATCATTTTGATCAAGCCGGAACAACAACAAAAACTTGGAATAGTTATCTATTACAATGAGGAAATAGCGATGACCTTGAGAAGAAGCAATGGGTGATGGCCCCCATGGTTGGTGGAAGATGGACCACTATATGTGGGCTTGCTAGACACATCCATAGAAGAAAAGCCTTCACTCTGACCCTTTGCACCATCGAGGTCAAGTAGGATGGTGAGTCAGATGGAGGTGGATCTGTTGGGGTATAGGTCGAGGGAGGAGGGTCACACGGTCTTCCTTCAGGCCGTTGCGGTTCTGAAGAGCATGGAGTAACTCATTCGCCAAATGTTGTCTTCTTCCCCATCCTCTCCTACTACCTCTTCCCTCTCTGACCAACACCTACTGAGCGGCATCAACAAGCAAGTTTACTGTAAGCAGACCATGGATTTGACGGTGTCCAAGTTTCAGAAGATAAACCCCATCCTAGACCACACATGTCACGCGCAATTCTGCCAGAACCCCGTTCACTTAGCGCTGCCATGTCTATGTGGCTGTATCATGCTTTGATGCCTTCAAGAACACCCTGCTTGGTCTTCTACATGCCAAAAAGGATATACAACAAATGTGACTGACAAGGTTTAAGTGGCATCCTCGCATGTTGCCTTGTTTACTAGAAAATATAGAAATGAAGCTATTTTAGCCCACCTTGCCATAACCTACAGTGATTGGCCTGAAAAGTTGTAGTGCACATATATAGATGTATTTCAATTCTCTAACCCTCACAAAAAGTAGCAAAATATTAAAATGTTAAGCTGATTTAGAAAAGTTTGAGAGCTACTTTTGAGGGAAATTCCTTGTATAGTTTAGTCATGTGCCATTACAGATGTTTTATTAGAGAGTGTGGAGACCCAAGTTCAGGAACTACTTGTAGGGTGGTGGTCTCGTGTCGGTACAAGATTTTGTCTCTTCACTTCTACTGGAAAGTTGGAAGGCCTACAAATGTTGAGAAGTCTGGGCACTAGTTAGAATATTTGTGTTTAAATTATGAATCAGATATATGGTAACAATGTTATATCTTATATGTATTGTATATCTCTTTTAACATGAAATCCTATGAGTTGTATTGTTTTGTTGAATATAAGATTTGGCTTCAAACTTGTCTCAACCAATACCATACTCTCTGTCAGTTCAAAGTATTTATGAGCTATCTGCAATTTTAAATAAGGTTTGCACTTTTCTCAAACTATATGCTCATTTATAATTGTTTGACTATCTGATTACACTATTGCTTTTATATTTATGGAGCTTTGCAAAAAAATTCTCAAAAGTAATTGGTTCATCGTGTCTTTCCTTAGCTTGCAGTGTGCAAGTATATAGATTCTTTAATGGATCCTTTAATTTGTGTAGTATGGCACTGTGTTGGCTTGAGGTTAAGGAGCTTATTGAGAGTAATGTGAATATGTTACGTGATATGTAGCCAACACATGCACCTTTCCATGCAACATACTTTTTAGTGAGACATGGGAATATGTGACCCACACAATGTCTTTTACATCAACAATGTGTTCAATAGCTTTCAGAATAAGTTGAGAGTGTTGGTTCCGTACTTGGAGCCAACTGGAAAGAGACAACTATCTAATATTCTTTTAGGGATGAAATTAAAATAGATACATATCATGTTTTCATTACCTTCAGAAGCCAGTTTCCTTTCCTTATGTCAATTCTTCTAAAAAGAATTCTTCTGGGTACATGAGAAGGTTTCTTTGCTTTACCAGTAGGTTTAGCAGGTGGTTCCTGCAACATACATAGAATTCAAGAAACTAATATTAAAACATATTACTTCCTACATTTTGTTTGACACAAAGGTACTGGTTCATTCAGATATAATTGCTGGAGATAATGGAGCTTCAAGTGGGGTACTAGGTCTTATTAAACATGAAAAACTGCATATTGACATGTGCAATAATTGGGTAGCAGGGACAGAGAAAGTGGTTTTCTGTCAGCTTTTAGGTTTTCCCTTGGCTAAGCTACTGAGTAGTCTAGACTTTCTGTGTTCCCTTGTTGTATATTCCATTTTGGTTTAATCTACTGGTGCTTGTTTGTGTCTGCTGTGTAACTACGTTTCTACTATGGATAGGTTTTCAGGTGTATGATCTAATGTGAAGAGGTTGATCCTTGGTGATGTGGTTTGTGGATGTTTATGCACATGATATCCTTGGACTTTAGTGCTATCACCTTTTTGAAGACGAAAGCAGATGTGGTTGGTTATCATTGGCTTCATAGTGAAGATCAAACAGGGCTCAAGGAATTTCATTTAAGGGAAAAGATGGTTGCCTAACACCCTCGACTTGTGCCCATCTCATTGATATTTCAACTGAGTAGATATGTAGTAGTTATCACATGATTTTGCATGCCAAAGCTGAGCAGAATAAGGGGAGGCCTATAGAAATTGTTAAAACAGAGCAGGCCTATAGAAATCGTTAAAATAGAGCAGCAAATACACACAAAATGACACACATGTGTAAACATGGAAAATATAAATGTAGTAGATGATGAAAAGAAAAATACAGACAAAATGAGAAGCAAGAAAATCCATAAATAAGGTAATGCCTATCCTGAGCTATCTCCTTCTCCAATGCAGGAACTTAATTCCAAGATTGTTGGCAGAAGGGTGGAGGTCATCAATTGAAATGGCTTCAGGGATGTGTATGGTGCACTCTTGTGAACCTAAGATGTCATTTTTACTAGTCTTGTTGTACCATTATAGGATAGCAGATTATTGACTTCCTACATGCTACCTTGTGTACTATTTCCACTAATCTTCATCATAGAAACTCCACTAACCCACATGGATTTATAAGGCATGATGCGAGCAGCCATATGCACTTTCTCGTTAGAAATACTTCTGAAAACTGACCAGTAAAAAATCATAATTTATTGCACCTGGATCGTATAGCATCTAAGCAACACTAAAACAAAGAATGTCTGATTGGTCCCTGAACACAGGAGGTAGAAGCCACACATATGATGGACTATTTTTTTGGACAGCTACAGATCTAAAAAGGAAAGTAAAAACATGACTGCAGTCCTAACCTACCCAACTACATTGCATATCAACACTACAATGTTCAAAAGAAGGGCTCTACTCCCTCCCCCCTCCCAAATGTTCCTTCTCATGCAAACCATCCTTAATGGGAAAAATATAGGACCTGGGCAACAACATAGCAGCAAGTTTGCAAGCCAAAAGTTGTTGTAACCTCACTTGGAAGAGGTGGGCCAAGGGTGGATGGAATCACACCAAGGGAAGAGGTGGGCCAAGGGTGGATGGAATCACACCAAGAGGGAGCAGACGACAAGGCTTCAAGGGAATCCATCATAGTTGTTGTGTGGCGTGGGACTTGGTCAAACAACAATCATTGAGGTGTTGACCAATGCTTAAATATTTTTCTTTTTATTTTTACTATCTGCATTTTATAAAAGTTTCTTATGTTAGTTTGTATACTTTGTTGTCTTGCTATAGTTTGTGTGATAGGAAGGTTCTAAGAAGTTTGGTTTCTCTCTATTTTACAGTGTGAGCCTGCAATCGGGAGGAGAAAAACCCAAGTCGGTCATATTTGATCTGAGTACCAGCGTGACTAGAACTATGGTTCTTGCTGGAAAGGCTCATCAAGATGGTAAGAAAAAGTATATAATGTTTTTCAGCTTCTATGTCAATCTATTTTGGTTTCTTACTCACACTTCATTCTATTGCTTTCGTATTTCTGTCATTAATTTTCCTCAATTATTTTAGTGGATATGGGGTCATATAAATCATTTATGTAAAATTGTTTCTTTGACGATCCATTTTCCATTTGTAACAGATTAATACAAAAATATATGTGAGGCGTATCTCTTTGAAGTTGGATTGGACTATGCACTGAGTATTGTGGATGGAAAACTAGCTCATTCACGTGACAAGAGAGATCAGCTGGTTACATAGAAACTAATATTTGGAGGCCTGGCATTGATGAAGAATACTCAAGTACCCAACCGTATGAGGCCTGGCATTGACGGAAAACTAGCTCATTCACGTGACAAGAAAAGAATACTCAAGTACCCAACCATAAGAGGCCTGGCATTGACGGAAAACTAGCTCATTCATGTGATAAGAGAAGAATACTCAAGTACCCAACCATAAGAGGCCTGACATTGATGAAGAGCACCATACCATTTGAAGGAATATGGAGACATTATAGATCTTAAGAGTTTCTAGCATGATATGTTGATTGTCATCAATCTCAAATTTTAGAACCATATGTATTTGTTATTTATATCAACGTTGAGCACGCAATGTATGGATAATATTTTTCTTCATTAACAAAAATTAGTTTGAAGTGATTTAAGATTTTTATGTGTCATTTTGGTGTTGAAACTTCTTATGATGTCATGTGACTCTTATAAAAATATTGTTTGAGGTTATATGTACAAAGTTTTAATTTAAAATTAATTAACATTCAACAAATCATTCAATAAATCAATAACCAAATCATTTACAGTAATCCCTCAAAAATATATCAATGAAGGTCTTTAGTCCCTCAAAAATGAGATCTAGATTGGCCGTCACAATTGCATTGATGACGACCACATAGCCCCTCAAAAATAATATTAATGAAGGCATTATCCCTTCAAAAATATATTTTTCAGGACCATCAAGTCCCTCAAAAATGTATTTATGAGAAATAAACATGCCCTCAAAAATATATTTATGAAGGCTAAATAGTCCCTCAAAAATGTATTTATGAAGGCTAAATAGTCCCTCAATATAACATTCTTGAGGGTCAGTTGGTCCGTGACAATTCTATTCGTGAGGGCCACTGGTATTTGTCATGTGAGTTATCTTCACGGACCATTTGTGAGGGCCAGACTCACAACCGTCCCTATTTGTGAGGGCCTGTAGAGAGGGGTTTGTGACATGACTCACTCATGAATAATGGCCCAATTTTTACTAGTGTTAAAACCCTAAAATTGACCATTGGTTGATAGGTGCTTAGCACCATAGGTTGTCAAACCAAATGGATCCAAGTCATATTATACCTTAGGAATAATGTACACATCATCACATGTTCATTTAGAACTGAAATAAGAACAGGGAACATTATAAAAATCGAAATCCAAGTCAAGCATAGCTTTTTAGTGCACAGATCATCATTTTCAAGCAAGAACATGAGCTAGCAAGCTTATGGTAAAAAATAAACGTGGAGCAAGTTATAAAATTTTCCTCTAATTAGAAGATAAACTCCCAAACATAAGAAACCATGAGCAGGTAAGGTAGGAAATCTAAGAGTAAGCTGTGAACTCGTCCATCTAGCACCTTTCTTCATCAAATGAGCAAACCCTAAGCATAAGGAGCAAGAGAGGTAGGGTTTTAGTGCTTTAGAGCAATTTCTACCATGGAACAGAAAGGTTTGGACCTAGATAAAGGTAGAAGGAAGGATAAAAAAGAAATAAATAGAAGAAAGAAGAGAATTCTTACACTTTTAGGTCAAGATCATTGGAAGGAAGCTTTTCAAACCCTAAAAGGAAGTCAATTGCAACCCTAGATTCTTTATCCAAGAAGATCCCCTCTTTCTTCTTCCTTGGACAGGAAATTCACAGCAGCATAGAGGGAGGATGAGGTTCATAGAAGGAGTGAATTGGTGGAGAGAAAATGGCTCGTTTTGGTTCTTACAGATAAGTATATGAAACTTAAGATAAAGAAAAAGAAAAAGAGAAAGTTGAAGTTCTAGTATATTTCCAAGTGTCCATGGCCTTAAACTATTAAGAATATACAAGTGCACACACAAGAATATCCCCCACCATCAATAGAGACATTATTATCCCTATTTTATTGAAATTCAAAGCAAAACAAATAATTCATTAGTTGATAGCTACTAAAGGTAGCTCATCCATGAAGGGGTAAACCCTAAAATACCCTTGAAGAAAACACCTTCAAACCAAGTATTAAATAGGTGCCTCATGGATCAAAAAGATCAAGAATGATGATAGAATATCCAAGGAACATAATGCAAGTGATAAATTGCAAAGAAAACCTCTCAATTGGGTAAATTGCAAAAAAGTCCAAAATGTGCATAAAATTGCATAACTTGCTCAAACAGTGTCCAAATTGGACCAAATTTGAAACTTCTTGTCTTATTATTTAAAAGCATATAAAAAGGTTATTTTAGGGTTATAAGAATTCAATTATGATAATTAAGATTATTCAACTCATTAAGAAAGTTTAGGGGCCTTACAGCTATAAACCGCTAATAGGGATTTCGCCCCCGAAATCCAAGGTAAACAAAAATGGATACTTACTTTGTACCTCATCCTATTACATTCACATGGTTACTTGAATATCATGGTGATGTCACATCATTCATACATATCTCATCTTGGGTCAGCACAAAAACCCCCACATAAGAAGAGATTTGCATATATGGAACATAGAAACTTGTTGTGCCACCTGTACAAATCTAATAGTAACTTTCAACTTTAAATTCTAGCTATCATCCTGAAATTATATCTATTGTATCAACAAACCAACTATCATTGATAGTTGTCTTGCCTAGATATCACTAGACCATAGATAACATTATAGAGCCACTTTTATTTTTCCTTCCAAACAACATTTATAGGATCATCATCAAATCTCTCTTTCTCTATATATATGGGAGATGATAATGTTCATTTAATAAACATATCCAACATTCACATATTTCTCATACTGTTGATACATCTTGGATACTAGGATTCATTACATTGGTATCCACCTCATGTGATATAAGGAACTCACATAATTATCTCATCCACTTTTACCAACATAACAAATATCAAGAAATATAAGAGGAGTCTTCCTAATTATTGGAAGGCTAAAAAAAAAATCATAACAAACTTTATGAACTTGGAACCATAGTCCAAGAAACCTTATGCTATAATAAGCTATCCACCCTCATGTTTGCATCGAATCCACATGTACCAAGTGGCAATGATCCACTTGAAAGTTGTTCCCTAGAAAGGAAAGACACAAAGGGAAACAAACTTCCCATACCATAACAACATTGTTCAAGGGTCACTAGCAAAAAGGTAACCAATTCTATTTTCATTATGCGAGTTACAACTTCTTATGTATCATTTTACCCTTTTCATTTTGGGTTCCTTGCCATTAGCATAGGAATCATCATGATTAACATATCTCACTACTCCTTCCTTGATGACTATTTATCACACTTGGGTATGTTCTCTTATTTTATTATGTTTTTAAACCTCTTATCAACATGTAAATCATCATATTCCATATTTTCTTCATTAAACATTGATCATCTGCCTTAATTTCTTTCACACGCTATGTTGATTTTACATTAACACTTTCTTACACACATAGGTTGGTCTGAGATTAACTCAAGTTCCACCTTATTCCTTTGTCATTGTTCCCATTTATCTTCTCATATTGTACTTGTTATAGGAGTTCTTTCCATCTTATGTGGATTTCATACCTTGATTCACTTTATAAGTATAGACTTATCTATATTTTACTTAATTATCTTCTTGAATCACATCTTCAAGAACTCCTCTTTTTCTAATTTGTATTCGGATTTAGATTTCATGGTGTTATATGTTTCTCTTATAGTTACCAAACATTCAAGATTTGATAGATTATGATTTGTAATGCTTATTGATTACAACATTTTAAATAGTAGATAACTAATTAGTTGGAGTATTTAATAATCAATTGAATAGATTGAACAGTTCAAGTATTTTAAATGGATTAAACAAATCATCTAAGCAACAAGTATGATCATCAATGCATATATAGATAACAAATAAATCCATTTCTATGGATAGATATCTACTCAGATATCATCAAATTGCATCTAATAACAATCATTATCATTAATCTAACTATCATCATATTCCTTGCTAACAGTACAAGAAATCTAGTAGCATAAGCATCCCTGACATCATGAATTTGTTTAGTAACATAACATGGCTATCAATATTGGAATCTCAAATAAATTGAAAAGATGTATATCATAATTAGAACTAACATCATAGCACAATTAACTGCATAGGTATGATTAGCAGTTTAAGAATTTATAATTACATAAGCATGTCTAGCAATATCAAACATAGCTAGTAGCATCATCTTAACCATCAGTGTCAGTATATTTTGACAACATAAGCATGTTTACAACATGAGCATAACTACAACATAAGCATATCTATTATCTCTTATTGTACTATACATGGTCTCAATGAAAAGAAAGTAAACAAGGGTTATCATCCAATATGAAGCATTGTGTATAACCCTAAACAGATATGCTACACGGTTGTCTTACATCTTTTATTATGCCCCAGGGAACTTGAATCGTACCATCCAAAGTCTAACTGACCCCTATGAAGGGCTATTCGGTTCCGTACACGATCCATGAGTGCCGGTATCCTAAGATCTCTTCCCCTCAGTCGGTATGAGTAAAAAAGTAGTGAAATATTAGTCAAAGCTGCCACCACAGTGACATATAGTCAAGCTGCTAACCACTAGTCTGCCCTTGGTACAGGTCACGACACTAGAAACTAGGGTATACAAAACCCTCTAATATGAGGTACAACCACAGTTGTCCTCAATCACATTAGATGTATGAGGCATGACCATAACCATCCTCCACAATCTACATTGTGGATGACAAGGATATATCCTCAACTTGCCACCCTAACATACTCAATAGTATGCACTCCTAGTTTCCCTTAGGAATACTCGTTTCACCATCCAACAAGTTCTGCCATTGAAGATGGCTCTACGGTACAGGGCACTACATGATTAGAGTTGCACTTGATTAGTTATGCCAATTGGGTGAATTAAGGTTGCATCAAACAAGTGGACTTATAAACCCTAATTCACATCTAGCATGCATATAAGTATCACAACTTCAAAAGTTATAAAATGTGTAAAACACAATTTCTCATCTCATCATTACATGGTACTATTCACTTTTCATTCATGAGACTAAACTAGTCATCATACTATCACAAGATATAAATCCTTTTTACAATATCACAGGGTATCAACCCTTATCAACACAAGAGGATTACACCTCATTCAGGGCTCAACCATGCCCAAAGGTCATTAAGACCATCATACTATTCCATGCAAGATCATCATTATCTTTGCATGCCTTATAACAAGGCTCAACAACATCACTTACATAACACAAGAGGATTACACCTCATTCAGGGCTCAACCATGCCCAAAGGTCATTAAGACCATCATACTATTCCTTGCAAGATCATCATTATCTTTGCATGCCTTATAACAAGGCTCAAAAACATCACTTACATATAATACATCAGATCAACACAATATTGCATTAATGAGCTAGGAGATATTCATAAACAATCATAGCAGGGTTATATTAACATTAAGAACATTCCTTTATTACATCACCATGCAAGGAATGTAGATATGATTAACCCCCATCATATTCATAATGCACATGTTTAGCATAAGAAAGTATCAACCATGTGGCTATGATAACCACCAATTAACACATTAAAGTTATGATTATATTAAGGAGGTTATTTCACCATAATGCCATCCTATAATAAGGTTAAATATGAATACTCATCTTTATCTATGTTCATTAGAGTTAGGCTCAAAAAGATATATTATATTAATGTTACTAATCACCACTCATACCTAAACCCTAACTCCCGACATCCCCATTGGATCATGGATGTATAAGGTGAAGCATCACCATCACATTCCATACTATTCTCAAGTATGAACCCACACATAAATCAAGGTGTAACCATCAGGTTATAGCATATTAGGGTTTCAACAACAATAAGAGAGTACTCCATGATTATATTAATCATTCAAGGACTATTCATACCCAATTACCATCATTTAGTTATATTAAAGGTAGGTATAACAAGATATACCTAATTAGGGTTACATATCAACACAATATGGTTATCATCCCTTCTATTCATTTGAGTGAATAGGTAAGACTACCTTATTAAGGGTAACCCTCCATTTGTTCCATCATCATTCAACCCATATCACCATACCACAATGTCACCCAGAACTATTGGATGTTTAAAAGGTAAGACCATTGGTTGTTTACATAAGTAAACACCTTGAATGAATCATATATGATGTTATTGGGTTGTGATCTATAAAAGTCACCATTTAACCATAGACATCGTATTGTTAGCAACAATAAGGGTTCTGTTGAGAGTAGGGTAAAACCCACAATTGACTGTTCATTTAAAAGAAGCCACCCATTGTCAACAAGTAAACTCCTTAAGTTGATCATATAAAGGAAACCATATAAATCACATTATTAGGACCAACATATTACATTAGCCATCATTCCACTTTATTTGAGTAATAAACATTAGATCTTGACCAATGGGTCAAGTTCATATGTTAAAACTGTCAATTACAGTATAGGTCCGACCATTGCATCAAGTGACCCAAGAAACCATTGGTCTAAGGGTTAATTGATGCTACAACTATATGATTAACTCACCATAGGTTTTGGAGACCTGATACACCATCATTAGTGACCATTAAGTCACCATAGGTTGTTAGATCGACATTATATTCATTAATCAATATCAAATATCAAACTAATGTCACCATTGATTGATATCATCATTAGGGTACTTAGTTATTAATCACTAGGCTTCTAATTAGGCCAATACTTGACCTAAGGGGTAAACGTCAGTTGACACCCTTGGTTAACACCATCAAATGTCATGAAGACAACACCATAGGGTGGTTGTAATGGTACCATCATTAGGTCATGGATTTATAAAAGAAATCAGCTTAAACCCCAAAAATTGACCATTGGTTGATACGTGCTTAGAACCATAGGTTGTCAAACCAACCTGATCCAAGTCATATTATACCTTAGGAATAACGTACACATTATCACAGGTTCATCTAGAACTAAAATCAGAATAGGGAACATTATAAAAATCAAAATCCAAGTCAAGCATAGCTTTTTAGTGCATGGATCATCATTTTTAAGCAAGAACATGAGCTAGCAAGCTTATGGTAAGAAATAAACGTGGAGCAAGTTATAAAACTTGCCTATAATTAGAAGATAAACTCCCAAAAATAAGAAAACATGAGCAGGTAAGGTAGGAAATCCAAGAATAAGCTATAAACTCATCCATCTAGCACCTTTCTTCATCAAATGAGCAAACCCTAAGCATAAGGAGCAAGAGAGGTAGGGTTTTAGAGATTTAGAGCAATTTATACCATGGAACAGAAAGGTTTTGACTTGGATAAAGGTAGGAGGAAGGATAAAAAAGAAATAAATAGAGGAAAGAAGGGAGTTGTTACACTTTTAGGTCAAGATCATTAGAAGGAAGCTTTTCAAACCCTAAAAGGAAGTCAATTGCAACCCTAGATTCTTTATCCAAGAAGATCCCCTCTTTGTTCTTCCTTGGACATGAAATTCGTAGAATCACAGAGGGAGAACTAGGTTCATAGAAGGAGGGAATTTGTGGAGAGTAAATGGCTCGTTTTGGTGCTTAGGGATAAGTATATGAAACTTTAAGATAAATAAAAACAAAAAGTTGAAGTTCTAGTATATTTCCAAGTGTCCATGGCCTTAAGCTATTAAGAATATACAAGAAAACACCCAAGAAGATCTCCCACCGTCCATAAAGACATGATTATCCTCGTTTATTGAATTTCCAAGAAAAACAAATAATTCATTAGTTGATTGCTACTAAAGGTAGCTCATCCATGAAGGGGTAAACCCTAAAATACCCTTGAAGAAAACACCTTCAAACCAATGATTAAATAGGTGCCCCATGGATCAAAAAGCTCAAGAATGATGAGAGAATATCCAAGGAACATAATGCAAGTGATAAATTGTAAAGAAAACCTCTCAATTGGGTACATTGCAGAAAAGTCCAAAATGTGCATAAAATTGCATAACTTGCTCAAACAGTGTCCAAATTGGACCAAATTTGAAAATTAAGCTTGTATTATGATTTCAAATAATATAAAAAGGTTAAATTAATATTATAAGAATTAAATTATGATAATTAAGCTTATTCAACTCATTATGCAAGTTTGGAGGCCTTTCATAACCGTTCAAATTTAGTTTCCTTTGCATCTTTAAGTTTCTTTCTCTTTCATCTGTGCATTTCCTCCTTTTTTACCCCAACAACTACTTTTAGTCTATTTTTTTGTAAGAAGTTATTTGGTATATGGTGTTTGATTCTGAAGCTATTTTCAAAACCTTCCACCCTCGTTTCATTCGCTCATGGTGCTAAAAGTATTTAATTAGATTTTTTTTGCTTGGCAGTGGAAGGACCACGACCGCGGTCCGACAAGACTAGACCACGACCGTGGTCCAAAAGTGAAAATCACAACTGTGGGCTCACCATAATTGCAACCACGGGCTTGTGTTGACTGCGACCACATGTCTCCACGAACATGATCGTGGGCCTACCTGTGTAGGACTTGGGTCGACTTGATTGACTAGTATGTCAGTTTCTCTCCACCTTTTTGATCAACTATAACACTTTTGACTTAATATTCCATCTTTTTTACCGACCTTTCATTTTTGAACGGTTTTTGTGTGCGTTTCCCTATTTTTCTGCCATCTCGACACCAGGCTAGCACAGTCGGGCCCAGGCGAGATAATGCCCCCCGACCTATAAATACCCCCGGGCTGAGCCATTCTTCCCCAAACCCACCGCCCAAGTTCTCTGCTCTTCCACGCTACCCTCAACCCATTTCCCTCTTGCATCGCTGGCTAGCAGGCTTGAAGTAGGTGCAGAGGCAACTACAACAATAGCCTCCCCAAAACCTCCTCTCCGTCCACAACCACAAGAAGCTACTCCAACGCCTCAGCTGTCTATGCTTGACTGCACCGAATCCCATGACCGCGGTTGCATTCAGGGTACAAGCCATAGTCGCGGTCGTCCCTGTCGTGGTTACTACGATCGTGGCTGCCCCGGTTGCGGTCATCTCAGTCACGGTAGGGGTCGAATCGCAGCCACCTCAGTCGCAGTGGTCGAGGCCATCTTAGTAGTCACTGTTAGCATCACTATCAAGGTTGATGTGTCTTGATGCGACAATGCCAACCCTCACCATGATCATGTCGACTAGACTAGCACAAGAAAATCAACACCATGGACACAATGAGAAATAGCTTTAAGAAGCTCATGAAGACTGTATCGTGAAAGAAAGGGGAAGGAAGCTCCTTGTCACTATCAGAGCACATGAGCTGATATCCACACTGTACCATGCGAACCATGAACCCAATGTATGAAGATGAGACTATGCTTTCCGCTTCAGCAAGGTTCGGGTCACAGTTACTGATTTAGACTACCGTCACATGTCTGTCACTCCTATGGACACCTATAGTGGTGATTCGTTGCAGGAAGTCTCCAGTGAGAGAAGGTTGAGAGCACGTCGTGATGCTGAGCTCCATACTTTGATGGGTCATCAGGAGAGCCCGTCAGTGTTTCACAGAGCTTCATCTGTAGGGGACCAACATTGACAGTCAATAGAACAGTTGACGTCTTTATGCCGATCAACTTCATTGTGTGATTCAGTTCAGGGGAGCAGATGCCACCCCACTCCTGAAGGTGTTAGCCAAAGCTCCCTCCCTTCTCCCCTATTCAAAAGTATGAAGCAAAAGCAGTAGTTTGATGCTTTAATTAAAGACAAGCACAGACTAGTAGGAAAAAATGCATTACAGTGTGCTGGTGGTCCTATGGGGTCTCGAGCGCAGCATAAAAATCACAGGTGAGTCTATGATAAGTATCACACTATGTATATGCAAGGATCTACTTCATCACCACCAGTGCCAGAGACTTAGGAGGTAGGATGGAATATAGGGGCAACCTTCCATGACATACCATATTAGGGAGGACCCTACACAGAGATGCCTATAGCAGATTACCAACAACCTCCTCAGTAGGAGCAATACGCCCCAAATCTCAACTCGAGGAACCTTTATGAGTTTATGATAGATTTTAGGGCTGACTCTGACAGATGGTTTGATATGTTGGAGTAGGATGTGTAGTACCTCAGACAGAGGTTTGACATAGCCTTCCCTCCACCTCCTCCACCAACTTTTTAGTAGCCATTTTAGTAACCCCTATGACCTTTCTACCAGCTAACCCAGGACTTCAGACATTCATTCCACTTTCAGCAAGGAATACACCCAGATTATGAGAATCTACCAGGGGGCATCAACGATCTGAACTAGTATATAAATAGTGACTACCAGTAGCAGCTGCTTTCCACACCATCCAGAGCTTGAGATTTGCTTGAGGATGAGCAAAATTTCTAAGCTTGGGGTGGCAGGGTGTACCACCCTCTATCTTCCGCCTTTCCCTTTTATTTCTTTCATTGCATGCATGCATGCTTATCTTCTATGTTCCTTGAATTTAGCATAAATTTTTAGCTTTGTAAGAATTTGTTTCGTAATTTGTATCTTTGCAATTAAGGCTGTGCAATGCAAATCTTAGAACTAAATGCTTATCCTTATGCCTAAATGCACAATTTTCATTTTAAACTACTTGATCTTTTGCTTGACTTGCTCATTGACTCTTTCCTTAAATTTGGTAATAAATATAAGGTTATGCACCTTTTTCATACCTTAAAACATTATTCCCTTGATCTATGTTGTGAATGACAAGTCCAGGA
The DNA here is from genome assembly GCA_963693085.1 of Alisma plantago-aquatica. Lineage (NCBI taxonomy): Eukaryota > Viridiplantae > Streptophyta > Magnoliopsida > Alismatales > Alismataceae > Alisma > Alisma plantago-aquatica. Next base: position 337,977,678 of record OY856413.1, read on the forward strand.
TATAGGACCATTGGAAAGAAGCTAGAGTTTGATCAAAACTCCAAGATGCATTTTTCACAAACTTGCCTCTATTCTAAGGATCCTTGAATCATAATTACTACTTTTCACACAAGTATCAAGCAGATAATGATGAATTTTTAGCTATAATCAAGTTGAAGTGTTTTTCCTTTATGGTCTGCACACCGTCTCACCTTAGATTGAGTCAAAAAGATGAAAAATAAAAAAAGGAAAAGAGGCTTGGCCGCACACAAAATCCCAGAAATATCAAAATAGTTCTCACCCAATCCTATAAAATATAATGTAGAGAATAAAATCCCAAGGGTGAATAAATGAGCGTTGTTTTCTCTTTTACGAGAGTTGAGGATGGTGCCCAACCGATGTATGACTGTTCTCATGAATGTGGGCATGTCGTGCTTGGTAGTGCCACCCCGAAAGCTCATTAGATAATCATTTGGAACCCCTAGGAGACCTATGAGATCATACAAATAGCAGGGTTGGTTTGAGCACAGTACGAGGAGTTCGTCTCACTACTTTGGGCCAACTGGCTTAGACTGCAGGGAATGTTACTCGTTACATGGACCAACCTGATGCAGATCAGCATCCTCAGAAGTCATTAGAGTATTTTTGCTTTTGTTGCTTCTTAGGACCTGAATAAGTGGGAAGCACATTATTCCTGATTGGTCTGCATGAATACATGATGACGACTTATTGCTCATCACCCATGTGATCACCTATGTAACTGTTCTTTTATGTTGTATAATTATGATTCAAACCCTCATGAGCATCGACAGATTGCAGTGAATTCTCTTAATCTTGCCTGGACACTCTTTGATCTTACTTTTATAGGATTGTGCTTGATTGGTGGGGGTTTGTTCTGAAACGACATGGGTCAAGAGAATTGATGTTTTAAATTATTTTTTATTAACCTAGCATTTATCGCCAAGCTTAATTTGGATGTTATCTTTTGTTCTTTGAGAACACTCTTGCTTGAGGACAAGAAAAGGTTTAAGCTTGGGGTGGTTGATAACACCTAAATTTAGGCATCTATGCTAAGCTTTTATTTATGGTTTTGTGTCATTATAGCCTTAATATGCCCAAAATAACCATATATTCTTCTCTTTTAGTAATTTATATCTTTTCAAAGATAAAGTTGCTCAACTAGCCAATTTTGGGACTTACAAGCACCGAACCTAAAAAGACATCTATTCTCCAAGATTTTCTCCCCAACACATGGTTTTTGCAGCAGCTAGGCTTCCATCCTCCATGACTGCGACCGCAGAGTCGAATGCGACTCCAGGATCCACCGCGACCATAGAGTCGACCATGACCACAAGATCTACCATGACTGCGGAGTCGACCTCGACCGCGGCACGACCGCAACCGCGACTGAGGTATCCACATCGACCACGGCATGACCGCGAACATTTTCTGCCTTCGCCTATAAATACCCACCCCTCATGAACTAGAGGGGGATTTCAAATTTTGGAGGTTCTAGGTGTTGGTTCTCACATTTGGAGGTTCCCAAAGCCCCGTGGGAGGGTCCAGAGGTCCGAGAAGGCCGAAGTGCTCACCCTACACCCATCTCTTTAGTGTGCTTCCATCCTCCACCATTTTCCACCATCATCCACCCATTTCCGCCCATTTCCTACCATCCACTATCATTTTTCACCTCCATCCACTCACCAAGCTACTGTTCGGGGTGGATTTAGAGAGAAAGGAGGCCAAAGAGTCCAGAATATCAAGGAGGATGACCCAAAGGATGAGATCTGGCCTATATGAAGGCCAAGGAGCGAGAGCCACTTCTCCTCTATGGGCTAAATCTCTTCTTCTTCTAATGTTCTCCTTTATTTATGTACAAATGATGTTCTTCCATCTTTATTCGGTGCCAACTATGCTTGTCCTTGGCTAGTTGAGCTCCTTCTTGTCTATGTAGCACATTTTGGGCATGCTTATGTACCTTCACCTTAAGCAAGTAGTTTTATTCCAGATCTAGTATGTTTCTTGTTCTATCTTCTCTTTCTAATTATGATTGCTAGTTTGGTTGATCTCTTTCTTGCTTGAACTTCTAGTTCTGCCTATATCGAGAGATTTGTTTTAGAAATAGATAAGAGAAGGTAAATTGGATCATAATATGAAAAGAGGACGATTCAAGGTGATCCATGCAGAACTGTAGACCTGGATACGGTCGGACCCAGCCCGGCATGGTCGGGCCCACTATCTGGTTCTGCCCAGATCAGACCTATTCCTAGAACCTCAGAACATTCTAGACCTGAGAGGTTACCTAGAATATTCTAGGGTGCTGATTTGTCATCCTTCAGTAAGGAAACTTCCAGCTGCACATTCATCTAGAAAAGAGACACTAACATATCTCTCTTGTGGCACATTGAGGAATACAATTGTGCATTGTATACCGTTAATGATGAAGATGACTTCCTACTTAATGCATTAGCTACCACATTAGCCTTTCTAGGATTGTAGTCTATTGTACAATCATAATATTTAATCAACCCCATCCATCTCCTCTACTGCATATTCAATTATTGTTTCGAAAAAATATACTGCAAGTTCGTGTGGTCGGTGAAGATTTGGCACTTTTCTCCATACATGTAGTGTCTCCAAATCTTTAAAGCATTAACCACCACTACAAGCTCCAGATCATTTGTTGGGTAATTCTCTTTATGCTTCTTTAGCTGTCGTGATGCAAAAGAAATCACATTCTTATCCTGCATCAACACACATCCTAACCCATTCTTCAAAGCATAAAAAAAGACAATATAACCTTTCCCCTACTCTAGTATAACTAACATCGGTGCTCTGGTCAAAATTTCTTTCAAAATCTGAAAGGAACATTGACAGTTGTCATTCCAAATAAAAGGAACATCCTTCCTGGTTAACATAGTTAGGGGTAATGCTACAAAACTGAAGTCCTTGATGAACCTCCTATAGTAGCCTTCCAGACCTAGGAAACTACAAATCTGTGTCGGTGTCTTGGGATATTCCCATTCCAAAATAGATTCAACCTTCTTAGGGTCCACACAAATGCCTTTAGCTAATATAACATGTCCTAGAAAAGACACCTCAGATAACCAGAACTCGCACTTACTAAACTTAGAATATAGCTTGTGCTGCCTTAACAAAGTCAATGCCTGGCAAAGGTGTTTCTCATGCTACTGAATATATTAGAATATATCAGGATGCCATCTATAAACATGACCACACACTGATCAATATAGGGTCTAAACACCCTATTCATCAAATCCATAAAAGTTGTTGGTGCATTGGTTAGCCCAAACAACATAACCACAAACTCATAATGACCATACCTAGTCCTAAAAGCTGACTTAGGTATGTCATTCGACTTAATCCTCAACTGATGGTAACCTGACCGAAGGTCTATCATTTGAAAATACAGTGGAACCTCTCAACTGATCAAAAGATCATCAATCCTTAGCAAAGGATACTTATTTGTTATTGTCACCTTGTTCAACTGTTTGTAGTCTATACATAACCTCATTGAACCATCCTTCTTTTTGACAAACAACACAGGAGAACCCCAAGGGAAAGTGCACAGCCTGATAAAGCCCTTCTCTAACAGTTCCTGTAACTATTTATTTAGCTCCTGCATCTCTACTGGTGCCATTCTATATGGTGACTGTGCTATGGGTTGTGTTCCTAGAACAAGATTGATCTCAAGTCAATCTCTCTAGGAGGGGGAATACTGGGAAATTCCTCAGGAAAGATATCCTCAAATTCTTGCACCAATGGTACCTCCTAGATACTAGGACCTCTTGCCTTGGTATCCACAACATGAGCTAAGAAAGCCTCACATCCTTGTCTCATCAACTGCTCAACTGTCATAGATGACATCAAACATGTAGGAAGAATCTTCCTATCACCTTGTAAAATCTACTGTACATCTCCATCATGGAACGTCACCAACTTAGTACTACAATCTAACAATATCTTGTATTTTTACAAGGTATCCATTACTAGGATCACATGAAAACCATTCATGTTAAGTGGCAAGAGATTCACTTGAATGTTACATCCAAAAAAGAAAGAACGCAAGAAGAGCTCACTTCCCACAACTCGACGGAACCAACCAAAGGAATCTCTAGCCGCAGGCTATCAAATCTATGACTAATAGGTAAATAACAACTCTCTATCACCTCTCTAATGATAAAAGAGTGATTTGCACTAGGATCTACTGGCATAGATACAAAACAAGAAGTAGACAAATCAAAATAAAATAACTCCATCTGACCTATCACAACTTATGATGGGTTGACTACTACTTCTGGTTGGCTCATGGGAACCTAATTGTCACATGTTGTCGTCCACATCCTCTACTAGACTATCTAGAGAATCTTGTCTGTGATGCTTGACCGCATCCTCTACCACTGCCACTATTGAACTATCTCTATTGTGATCCATGTTGACTCTGCCTTGGCTGCTGAGTCACTTCCTCAACCTTCATACGGAAATTCCATCCAATATGTCTTATCTGTCCACATTGGTGAAACACTCGATTATCACTCTGTGGTCTAAACTGCACTGTAACTAAGACTGATGATGAGCTGTGAGCTCCTGTCGGTGGAAAACGGTGACCTCTACCCCTACTCGAGGTTCACTGTGGAGGTGCATGCGATCTTGCTTCAGTGAAGGTTGACCTTGGTTGCGAATGTGGTGGAAAAGACCTTGTCTTCTTGAAGCCTCTATATGATTTTCCTTGGAATTGAATCAGTCACTTCTTAGCATTATCTTCATGCTTTTCTATGGTAGACCTCTCAGTCCTCCTTACAGATTCCACAAAGTTGGAAAACCTTTCCCTATTCTCTAGGGCTGATGTTGTTGTATTCAACTTAGTACTTAGGCCCTTTTCAAACCTACAGATCATTTCTTTGTTGGTGGCTGCCATGTGCAGGCAAAACCTCAGAAGCTCCATAAACTTTGACTCATACTCATTAATAGCCATATCCCCTAACAAATATTCTCAAACTGAGATATCTTTTGATCTAGATAGGTCTCTGGAAAGTATTGGCTAACAAACTCCCGCCAAAACTCCTCCCATCCTATCACAACTCCTTACCTTTTCTCCTCTTCTATGGCCCACCAATGGCCAGCACTACCCTTCAACAAGTATATCACATGCTTAACTTTGTCTTCATCAGGGATGTTTAGGATTTTGAATGCCATTTCTAGCTCAGTCAACCACATGTCAGTGTCTGCTGGATCACAAGTACCGACATATTCAATCGCTCGGACACATCTAAGACATTCAAACATCTTCCTACACCTTGGGATTCCACATTAGGGATGACTTCCCTAGCTTGAGGTGTTGGTGTTCTATCTACTATATGTGTAATTGTGGCTAGTATCTGTCACAACATAGACTAAAATTTAGGATTGGCCATCATTGTCGTGTCTAGCTGAGGCATTATGAGCTACTGTGGCCCTACTTCTGGAACTCTCTCATCACATGCCTACCTCCTAGCACCTCCTCCTGGTGCAACATAGCTACTCTCCACATGTTCTTCATGTCCTCCAGACATATTTGCATAAGCATAAAATATGATTAGATATGTTGGATACATAAGAACAGACTCAAACCTAAATCCTATGTCCCTATAGACTCAGAAAACCTAGATCTCTGATACCAACTTAACTCCACCTAATCACGCTAAAGGAGATTACTCAAAACATAAAACACGATCAACTTCTAATTGATTACATAGTAAAAAATGTAGAATAATTAAAACCAAAATTCACATCCGGAACAAGTTCAGAAACAATTACATAAAGGCCCATCTTTTCCATCCTCGTATAGTATAACAGGAATTTACATCTGTGTTCAATGGTTTCAACCACTTCCTGTGTACAAAAGAAGCATTTACACATACATGACATATCTACATACACTGGGATACTGCTAAAATCTCATATCAATACAAATATTGTAAGGACCCTGACCTCCGTTTAGGGCTTATCCTATTTGCTTTGCTTAACCCTGATGCTTAGTTGCTTGCTAATCACCTTTAGTGGTGATTAGGGTTTGTTTGTGCTTTGTTGAGAGCTGGAGGTGTTACTTGCAATCAACCCAAGTCTAGGGTTTGTGGGCAAGTTTGTCACCTTGTGAGGTGTTCCTCCCTCTCCTTGCTTCCTATAATGTTGAGAGGAAGGGTTGGGCTCGTTGCTTGAGTTCCTTTGGGCTTGGTTGAGCTTGTTGGGCCTTGTGGTGCGTTGCCTTTACCTCTTTGGACCTTGTGTCAGGCAAGTGTGCTTGTGTCGACCTAGGTGTGTCGGCCTGTGGTGTGTGTCAGCCTGTGGTGTGTCGCCCAGGGTGGGTGTCGGCCATGGTGTGGATGTGTGTCGCCCATGGACCCTTTGACCCTCTTTGACCTCATTTGTGTCACCACTAGTGGACACTTGGTGCTTGATGCTTGCATGTGGAAATGGCCTTGGACATGTGTTTAAGGCATGCTAGAGTGGTGGCATTGCCCATGGACAAGTGTCCCTAGGTGGGAGACATCTTGCCTTGTCTTACCTTGGTTTCTCCTCCATCCTCTTCTATATATGTGTTTCCTTTCTTTTGCTAAGGATCCCTTTAGTTCCTTAGTCTCCCTCTCCCTTGGTGCATGACACACCCCTCTTCCTTTGCAAGCTTAGTGGCTGATCCTTGCCTTGGAGTATCCTTCTTCCTCTAGTGGTGGCCAAACCCTAGAGTGCTTTTCTCTTCTTCTTGTGGTGGTGCTTGGAGCTTGGAGCTTGCTTAAGGTGGGTTACATAACTCCTAACCCTAACTACATTACCATCTTCTTTGTTCTTGCTTGTATGTTTCTTATGATTGGCTATGTATGTTGCTAGTTTGGTTTCTTGCTTAGTTGCTCCTTGTTGTCCGAACCTTGTTCTAGGGTTTCTTGTTGAGAAACACCCCTCTCCCTCCTTGGTCTTGAGAAGTGAGCTTAAACTCTAGTGATATGAGCAACACTCCTCTCTCGGTTGAGTTGAGAGGTGAGCTTGTGTTCTAGTTGCTTGAGCAACACCCTTCTCTCACCATGGATTCGAGAGGTGAGCTTTGGTGGTGGTTGTGGACCTTTGTTAGAGTTGATCCTTGGGTTGCCCAATTGGTGATAAGAAGCTAGGAAAGACCCCTCTCTCTTGGTTGTTGAGAGGTGAGCCATCTTTTTGATCCTTTAGGGTTTTGGTGCCCTTGTGTTGGAGGTTGATGCTGACCTTGTTGGGTTGCATCTTGCCCGATATGGTTTTGGAGGTGATTAGGAATGGCAATGGGTCGGATTTTTACAAACCCGACCTAAATCCGACCCAACCCAATTTTGGTGAACCCAAACCCAAACCCAACCCAAATTCCTCGGGTTTTTTTTCCAGTCAAACACACCCGACCCAAAAATCATCCGACCCGACCCAAGCATACCCGACCTGACCCATCTGAACTAATTGTTGTTATTCAATACATTTTGATGCCAAGCCTTGAGAGATATGACGATATGATGACAAGTTATTGTTTTTTCCAGTTGGCAGTTATCTTATCACTTAAATTTGTTGAACATGTAATGCTCCAGCTGTTGGGATTTGTCCGTGGCAACATCACACGAACACAAATATGGAGGACTGCTCACATGATTATACTAAGACCATGCAAAATTTCATCAGCGTGTAACACCATTCTCTATATTTCATGCACGTACAGTTACACAGAATTTGATGCACGTACAGTTACAAAGAACAAACCACACACATCAATTAAATGGAAAAATATTATTCATTCACGTATTGTTACAAAGAATTTCATGCATGTACAGTTACAAAGCACATTATTTAATGGAAAAAGACTATTCATTCACAAGACTTGGAAACATACAACAATAGTATTCACACAGTGAATGATTTGTTAATCCAAATAGGAACGACTGGTGTTCACACAGCACATTCTTACATTGAGAAAGTCTTAGTTTATGAGTACAAAGCCATTGCACTAGAATCATAGTGACACTAAATCGGTTAATAAAATTGTTGCTAAGCCAGTTGAGAGAAATGCCACTTGAAGTTGAAGTTGATAGAAAGACCCAAATCAACTGATAAAAATGCTCTCATTCCATTTGATAACAACGCCACTTGAAGTTGAAAATGAAGTTGTCTTGTAGTTGATCTCCTCCTTTAGGCTACTCCAGCTAAAGCAACCCACAATTAGTAGTCAAGCTTCCATATATCTGGTTTCAAATATAAAATAAAAACATGGCAAAGATATATGTCAAAGGCTAATCCCTAAACAATTTTGAATATAAAGCAAAATTTTGGCAACCAGAATTTAAATGAGGAGGTATTAAATCAGTAAGACTAAAAGTCAGAGCTTGCAAATGGATAGATAACAATAAAATAGAGACATTAGCACAACTTACTTAACTCCAAGTAAAATGTTCATCCTTCAATGTTAAGGGGCTTCTCCCTAGCATGGATGTTCAAGAATTTAATTGACACAAAACAACATGAAGGCTATAATGAACTAAAACAAAATTATATCATTTGAACTTTCCAACAAGTCATTAAAAAGTTGATCCTCACCTAAAGAATCTACTGAGGCCACGTTAGCTGTACCAGGATTGTCATCAATTTCCTCATCATTGTCTTCAAGATATGAGCCAATATTTTTGGAAAAAGAATCATCTATAACATGAAAACAATCAGCATGTGCAAAATTTCAAAAAACAAAAGTTATGACTACCTTTTTTCTTACCCCCCGAAATGGAATACCAATTTTGGAGACACATTTGTGGCTATATAGTCTCTGGTTGGAGGCGACTACGGTGGGGGTTAATGAGTCTACCTCCAATGCTAAAGGCAGATTCTGATGCAACTGTAGAAGCAGGGATAGCCAAAACATCTTTGGAAATTTCACTCAATGTTGGATAATTCAACTCATGAGTCTTCCACCAGTACAGAATATCAAAATCATCATCCTTGATCAAGATATTTTCACCTAGATATACATCCCACTCTGTTGTAATAGATTTCCTTAATCTTTTCTCTTTTCTATAATGGGATTTAAATTCATGAATGGGCTTTAATAGAACTGTCGGATCTGGGGACTGAGATGAATCAATTTGATTAGAAGAGGCATTATCATCAGGTTTTTTTCTATCTTGATATTCCATCAAAAACCCAATGCATGCCTCAGTGACCTTATCAACATATTCTGAAGCTTTTGCCCCATAAATCAACCCATAATACCATCTTATCATTTCCATTTTAAACCTAGGATTCAAAACAGCAGAAACTGCCATCAAAATATGAATTTCATTCCAGTACTTGTCAAATTTATCCAACATTTCCCCTGCCATGTTTTTTATGATATCAATGTTTGAAGCTTTCCATCTAGTCAAACGAATTTTAATGGCACATATATTTGCAAAACAGAGATTTGATGTGGGATAGTTGGACCCAGATAAGTCCTTAGTAACTGAATTGAAAATTTGCAACTTGTCACAAATAATGGAAGCAAAATACCACTGATCATTTGTGGGCAATGAATCATATTGTGCCTCCCTCTGACCCAGCCTACAAAATACACTCTTGTATGATAATGCGGTTTTAAGCATGTGGAAAGTGGAGTTCCACCTAGTAGGGCAATCAGGGGTCAACTTCCTCTCAATAGAAACCTTCAACTATTTTGCAGTGTCCTGGAACTTCTACAACCTCTTTTGAGTGCCTACCCAATAAGCAACACTATCACGAATTTTTTTGAATCCATTTTCAATAACCTTAAGTCCATCTTTGACAATCAAGTTTAAGATATGAGCACAACAACGCATATGCAATGAACTACCAGACAATAGAATTGAATTACAAGGCAAGGTCTCCCTTATTTTTTTTTTGAGGTTAAGCGATCTTATATATTAGATTTGCAAATCTGCTCTAATGCAGTTCTTTACAACTGAAGGAAATGAACTAAAGTTACTGGAAGAAAAGCTGCTACTAGAGGCTAAATGGGCTACTTGATGAGCTAACCCATTAGCCATTCTACGACAGAAAACAAAAGAAATGCTAGTGAAGGAAGAACTAAGATGAGCTATATCCTCAAGAATGGTTCCCAGGAGATCTGCCCTTCTAGTCCCGGCCTCTATAAGCTTGACCACTGCTTCAGCGTCTGATTCCAGAATCACATGGGTGAGGTTCATATCTTTGGAGAGGATGAGTCCTTCTCTAATGGCTAGTGCTTCAGTGCATCTCGGGTCCTTTAGTGTCGGCTGCTTCTTCCCGGTGATTCTTGTTGCTTCACCATCCGTTGTCCTCCACACCATCCCGAGACCGTCCATTCCCTGTACGTTCACTGCAACATCACAGTTCACCTTCACCATCCCCGTCGGCGGCCTGCTCCTGCCCACGTCTGCGGCTGTAGGCGTTAGGCCGTCCTGCCTGCTAGTCGGCTCCGGTTGATATCTGACCAGCGGTAGAAGGGAGTTCTTTATAATCATCGGGCTGCAGACCTTATTCCCAAACGTGACGTCGTTCCTCCTACTCCAGATTGCCCAAAGAGCAGCAATCATGTCATCGTCTGCCTTCCCATGTATCGGCCATACTGCTGCCATGATAGTTGCACGTATTGGTTTGGTGCCCAGCTGACCTACGCGCCATTGTGTTTCCATAGGGTAATCCTTCCATAATTCCCACGCTTGGTCACACTTGAAAAGCATGTGACTGATGTCCTCTTTTTCCTTCCGGCAAATATTGCATATTCCATCTTGATGGTAGTACCTATCAAACAACCTCCCAACGGTGGCCAGTGAGCCTACGGCGCAGCGCCATAGAAAGTGTGCCGCTTTGGGAGCTAAGCCTGTCTTCCATATCGCCCGCCATACTTTGTTTTCCACATGACTGGTCGGTCGCTCATTGCTACTTGGTTGTTGTGTAACCATCCAATAGGCAGACCTCAATGTATATTCCCCTCTTTTGCTTGGTTTCCAGAAGATTCCATCTGTTCTCGTCAAGACTCCTAGCGGTATCGCAAACACCATGTCAGCCACGATTTGTGCTAGCAGCTCACAAATCAGCCCACGATTCCACTGTAGAGTTTCATGGTCAATTAATTGGTGAACCTTCTGTACTGTCGGTGAAGATATTCCCAATCTAGATTCTATGCTGCCATCTAGATTGGGAATCCAGTTGTCGGACCATATATTTATGTCTTTGCCATCTCCTACTCTCCATTGCATGCCTTCTAGAATTATGCTCTTCGAATTCCATATACTCCTCCATGTAAAGCTTGGGTTGTGACCCCTTTGGGCCTTGAGGACACTTCTTGATGGGAAGTACTTAGCTTTGAGAACTTTGTATACCAACGTCTCACTCCTTTGAAACAGCCGCCAAATTTGTTTGGCAAGGAGAGCTTGATTGAAGACACCAATGTCACGAAAGCCCATGCCTCCTTGGTTTTTAGGTGTACAGAGTTTTTCCCAGCTGACCCAGGCTATTTTCCTTTCACTGTCTTTGGCTCCCCACCAGAATCTGGCAATGGAACTGTTGATGGCGTCAAGAAGATATGCTGGTAACTAGAATATACTCATCAGGTACGTTGGAATCGCTTGAGCCAATGCCTTGATTAGAACCTCCTTTCCCGCTTTGGATAATAGCTTTTCCTTCCAGCCTTGAAGTTTATTCCATACACATTCCTGTATATATGAGAAGGCTTGCTTTTTGGACCTCCCCACCACTGCTGGTAGGCCTAGGTATTTTCCATGTTTCTCCACCTCTTTGACTTGAAGTACTTGGCATATCTCATCCTTCCTCTCTCTAGATACTCCTTTGCTAAAGGCTACCTCAGTTTTTGATAGGTTGATTTTCTGTCCGGATGCCCATTCGTACTGGCTGATAATTTCAGCTAATATCAGGCATTCTTCTTTGGTTTCCCTGGCAAAAAGAATGGAGTCATCTGCAAAGAAAAGGTGAGAAATGCGAGGCCCATGCCGGCTGGCTCGCACTCCATGAATACTATTCTGTTGTGTTGCCAAATTTAGTGAAGAAGAAAAAGCTTCAACACATAAAATAAAAAGGTAAGGGGAGAGAGGGTCACCCTGTCGCAGTCCTCTGGATGGTTGAGTCTTCCTGGTACGGTCCCCATTGATAGCAAAGGAATGAGATACTGACAACATACAGTTCATAATTTCCTCCTCCAAAGCTCTCCAAAACCCAACCTCTCCTGTATGAAATCCACAAACCCCCATTCTACTCTGTCGTAAGCTTTTGACATGTCAAGCTTCAGTGCTATATGGCCCTTCTTTTTCCTCTTCTTGCCTTTCATAGTATGGAAAAGCTCGTAGGCAACAAGCACACTGTCGGTAATAAGCCTTCCCGGAATAAAAGCACTTTGTTGTTCTGAAATGATTTTATCCATCAACGGACGCAAGCGGTTGGCTAGGACTTTTGCCGCAATTTTATAAACAACATTGCACAGACTTATAGGCCTGAACTCCCCAATCTCCTTTGGTGTTTTCACTTTTGGTATGAGGACTACCAACGTAGAGTTCACATCAGCTATACTGCTATCAGATTTCCACCATCCCTTGATATAATTTGCCACATCGTCACCCACAATGTGCCAATATTTTTGGAAAAACATGGCCTTCATTCCGTCTGGCCCGGGTGCTTTATTTGGATGCATACCTTTCAACGCTACTTGGATTTCTTCAGTGGTAATATCCCTTTCCAGCTCTTCATTCTCCGCACCTCCAATTTTCCTCTCTATCCCTACCGTTGCCTCCTCCTAGCCCGTCGGGTTAGATGTTTTGAACAGCCCATGGAAAAAAGTAGTGATGACTCTCTCAATCTCTTCTTCCTTCATTTTCCATTGTCCCTCAGTGTCATTGATCCCCTCTATCTTGTTTCTTTTCTTCCTTTGAGATTCTTTGTGATGAAAGTACGCCGTGTTCCTGTCTCCAGCTTTCATTTCATTCACTCTCGCCCTAGCATGCCAGTATTTTTCATCACATCTGTGCCACTCTTGTAGCTCGGCAGCCATGCGTGAACATCTGTCAAGGTTGGTTCTGTCTGGCGGAAGAAGTTGAGCCTCTCCAAGCTGTGCTTCTAGCTCCTTAATTCTGCTCTTCATTTTCCCAAACTTTTTGTTTGCCCATGACTTTAATTTTAGGCCACATCTTTCCATCTTTCCTTGTAACTCCATAGAAGCTCTGCCTTCCCATGCTTCTTTGATAATATGTTCACACGTTTCATCCTCCATCCACATGGGCTCGAAGAAAAAATTGTCATGTTGTCTTCTTTGATGCCTTCGCCTGTACTCCGTATGAATGATAACCGGGGAATGGTCCGATTCTACAAAAGGGAGGTGAATAACTCTAGCCTGTGGATATCTCACTGCCCAATTGGGACACGCTAAGGCCCTATCCAGTCTTTCACGAACAAGCGTTTCAGGTGTTGTTCCCCTCTGCCATGTGAAGATACTGCCATTATATCCCAGATCTGTCAGATCACAGTCATCTATCACGTCCCGGAAGTCCTGCATGTAGCGAAGGGGCTTTGGTGGACCTCCCATTTTCTCTGTGTTAGATACTATTTCATTGAAGTCTCCAAAGAACACCGTAGGTAGATCAGATGTAGTTTTTAATTCACGTATCAAGTCCCAAGTATTGTGCTTCAGCTGCTGGTCCGCCCACCCATAAATGCCCACATCTCTCCATTTCCCAGTTTCAGTTCCATCTTCAACTTCACAACTGCAATGATGTTGCGAATAAGATATGATGTGGAGATCGACATCCTTCCACCACAAGCCAATTCCACTTGCCCTGCCCACTGTGTCAATACAAATACCTTGTGTGAAGCCACATTTCCTTTTAACTAATTCCAGATCTGCACCTGTTATGAGCGTCTCCATCAAGAAGACAAGGTTCGGGCTCTCCCTCCAACACCACGATCGGAGAGCGTTTACCGTGTCAGAGTTGCCCAATCCCTGACAATTCCAACTCATGATTTTCATGGTTGTTCATGGAGCTGGTCTCCGCCAGTCTCCGCTACTTGAACATCTGTTGTCCCTTCATAGTGTACTGCCAATTCATTGTTCCTTGCTTTCTTAGTCGCTTCTTCCGTAGGGTTGACCATGTCTAACTCCATATCACAGTATTCAGATTGCCTTCCTCTCTTCCCCGTCATCGTGTCCTAGACAACTTCATGTTCTGGTATCTCGAGACGTTGTGCCCTGCTCATCTTGTACACCCACAGTGGCTCCCTGATTTTCTTCGTCTCACCGTTTCCTTTCTTCCCTATCTTCTTTCTGTTTTCGATCTTTTTTTGTGCCCTCGTCCAAACATGGCTCTGGACATTTTCATTGCCTGCTCTCTGTTGTGTGTACATGGCCTCAGGCACTTCAGCTATATCCTCCTCAACAGCGACTGTCTTGTTGATTTTTTCCCTGCTGGTGGTTCCTTGGTCCTCCTCCGCTGCCTTGTTAGGCAGAACCCTTCTCCGCACGTCCATCAGCTCGTTCCTTCCGTAGGATTTACGCCTTCTTTCCTTCTGCCCTATTGCTTCCTCCTCACCATTCGTTCCCTTGCTTATGCATCCGTTTATCTTTTGTATCTCCTCCCGCTCTGGAAACAAATCGTTTAGGTTGTATTCTGATTCCGCACTATTCTCTTGATGTTGTTGTGGATGCTCTCATTCTTTGACCACTACCTTCTTCCCGTCTCTAATCAGCGTTTCAGCTTCTCCAGCTATTTCTTCCTGCCTGCTCTGAGCCCTAATGCCGTTGGTTGACCCCGATCTTGACGACCCTTCCTGCACCAGTTTGTGCTTGAAGACTATCCGCTTCATTGTTCGTGTGTGGCCATGCAGCTCTTCATGCAGCATCAGCCTTGGTTTCCGTGGCGATGCCTTTAGCCAAGGACCCCATTGCCGGTCTCCTTCTTACCCTTCAGTTCTTTCGTCACAGTCCCACTCTGTGTGCCCTAGCCGCTTGCATGTGTGGCAAAAGTGCGTCAGCCTCTCGTATTTCACATCCAGGCTGAGGATATTTTTCTGATTCCCTGTGATTCGTAGGACTCTCTTTAGGGGTTTTGTGATGTCCAGGTTCACTCGGACTCTCGCCGACGTTTCCCATCTGAGCTCGTCGACGTCCAGATCAAGGACGTCGCCCAGTCTGCCTGCTATCTTTTTAATTGCCTGGGTTGACCAGAACCCTAAGGGAAGCCCATAGATTCGAACCCAAAAGGGAGTGTGCTTGATAGTAATCAACCCTGGTTGTTCTTCCTGCTCGATTTCTTTGAACATTAGTAATTTGTTGTCAAAATTCCACGGCGCCCCATCTATCACTT
This sequence comes from Alisma plantago-aquatica, assembly GCA_963693085.1. Taxonomy (NCBI): domain Eukaryota; kingdom Viridiplantae; phylum Streptophyta; class Magnoliopsida; order Alismatales; family Alismataceae; genus Alisma; species Alisma plantago-aquatica. The sequence goes on from OY856413.1 coordinate 337,993,013, forward strand.
TCTGCTTGTCTCTCCAATCAAAGAATTGGATGATGAAGACGTCCCCCTCCAATTGTTTGAACACCACCTTCTGCGAGAGCCCCCAAGCCTGCGTCAATGTGCGCTTCATCGCCCAGAAGTTTGGTGCTCTGTCGGAGAGGATGCGCGCCACCAGCGCCAGCCCCAGATGCTCAACCTCCTCCTCGTTCTGTTCTTCCCTGATTTCGATTGGATCTTCTTCCTCCGTCGTGAGCTGTAGTCACGTGTATCTCTCTGTTAGTTCCTCCGCCATCCTGGGAAGAGTACCAGAAAGCTCACCCTACCCTTGGACCTGCAAGAGAAGGTAACCCTGAAGGGGTAGGTGGACTCCCACATGCCAGAACCCTAGTTTCCAGAGTGCTAGGTCGCGGACGCGAGGAGAGAAGTTGTATATAGGCAAGGTCTCCCTTAATTCCTTAATCATGGCATCGTTCGTGGAACAGTTGTCCAAAGTAATAGTGGATATCTTTTGATCTATATTCCAATCCATCAAACTATCATATAGAACTTTGCCTAATGCTTCCTTAGTATGTGGGCATGGCACATAAGAAAATCGTAATATGAAACTATGTAATTCCCATGCTTTGTCAATGTAATGGGCTGTGATCACCATAAACCCCCTCTTTTGATGATTGGCTGTCCACATATCAGTAGTAATAGCCACCCTAGACTTATTTGCATCAACAGCTTGCATAATCTTGTGTTTTTCAGAGGAATAAGCTAGATTGATGTCACTTTTGATTGTATTCCTAGTGTATCTTGAAAAGTGGTTGAAGATTAGAAGTGTATCTCCTAAAACTAGTGTGGTCCACCATGGAGAGAGGATACTCATGCCTCACAATCATTTGCATGAGATCTCTCCTTGAAACCTCCTGATTGAATGCATGTTTACCATGACTTGAGATCTCATCATCAACTATTCCCTTCCGAGCAGGACATGACCTATTATAGTGATTATGTAGGTGAGTGGTCCCACTTTTACTACCACGTGATAGAAGTTTTCCACCATGTTTGCATTCTTCTTTCCTAACACCACCTACAACTTTCTTTGTAAATTCATTCCAAACATTACTCCATGACTTCCCATGCCTCAAAGCAGATTCCCCATCACCTTCTTGTATATTACTTTCTTCGTCAACAAGGTTACTACCTATAGGAGTTTGTTCCTCATCAACAAGAGTTATAGGTTCACTAGACATTGACTTAAGAGTAGTGATTTCCTAAATAAGATGAAAGAAGGAAAAGTTGAGAAGGATGAAACTAGGATGAATTCTGACGAAACAAACATATTATTATCCAAGGACACAAAACAGAAAACAAACAAATTACAAAATAGCAAACAAACAGATTCGTATCCAAGGATGCAAAGTAGTAAACACATGAAATGAACAGATCGTTTTTACATAATATACTATTAGTGTTGCACTAGGCACATTGCATAGGAAAAAGCATCCTAATAATCTCAGTGGTTATTAGAAAACAATAGAAAAGGTACCTCAAGAACCCTCCACGTAATCCTCAAGTATTAGGTGTGTTTTGGTAGGATACGAGCATTACATAATTAATCCTCACATACCCACTCGTCACATGATTCCTACAGAACGGTGGTCGAATTGTTCTACTTCCAGGAAAGGAAATGTAATCTAATCGTGTCTTAGATCATCCACCACAAAGCTGTGTAACTACTATGTGTATGTATACTACTACTGTTGTATTACCCAGCCAAAGACCAAATCGAGAAAAACAAAAGGATAATGTACAAAAAACAGTCAAGCCCAGATCTAATAGGATGGACAGGGAGAAGAAACGATTACTAAAACAGATTGACGAGGTTGACTGAAATCAAGAAAATAAAACGAGATGGAAATGGCACGATGTATGATTTTACAGATTAGAAAAATACAGGAGAAGAAGCCACTTACACAATCTGTGGTAGTTCCTTATGGGGTCAAACCAGAGGTAGATCCTCTGCTTACCCAGATAGTAGACGCGCTGATTTTGGAAAAGATGGGAGCCTCCATATTGTGTCACCAGCTCGTCGACTGGAAGGCCCTTGCTGGAGAAGAGGTGGACGAGGTCCTGGAGGTGGGATGTGGAATGAGGGAGGAACTTGAATGTGTTGGCGCAAAGGGACACCTTGTCGTCACAGTGACCTGTCGGGACATCGTATTTGACCTTGTTGCCATAGGCCTACCTTTACTGCTTGGTCTAGCCACGATCAGAAATCTTCATCATCTTATCAAAAGTCAGGGATCATCGAGGTCCGAGTTGGTTGTAGTTGCAGGATGTTAGTTGTTTTGACAAGGTGGAGACGTCCTTACTCAGTAGGTGCTTCTCCGCTTCCCAGTAGCTATCACGGACAGAGGAATGATCTCACAGATAGAGGCATGATCTCGAAGAGCTGGAAGATCGGGATGAGGAGGACCGACAATGGGGAGAAGAGGACCGGCGACGGGGAGAAGATCGGGGTGAGGGGCGAAGAGGCGGCGGCTAGGGTTCCAGTCTCTAGTCGCTCGCTTCTAATTTCTCGCTTTCTTCGATGAGTAGTCGAGGTTTCTAGAGGAATGGATGCCGCTGGATGAGTGGATGGATCGAGGGGGCCGGGTCTGGAGTCTAGACGTGTGCACGGGTAATGGGTGCACCCAAAGGAAAAAAAAGGGACCCCGTATGGCGCCCAAGTGCCGCTTCTGCCCACCGGGCTCGCCCAATCTTGCCCAGTGACCCAATCAGACCCATATTTTTGGGTTGGGTCGGGGCGGATCGGGTTAAATTGCCAAGCTTAGATGTGATGTTGCCTGATACCCCTCTTAACCTAGAGCCTTGGACGTTATGTTGTTGTGGCTGTGTTGGGTGATGCACCCTGGTCCTTGACCTTTTGTGTGTTGGGCGTCACACTATACTGAGTACCCTACCTGACACCCTTAACCTAGGAAGTGGCTTGGTGTCATGATACCTTGATGTTGTGGAAGCATTGCTAGCTAGTTCTGTTGTGGGCGTTATCCCTTGGCCTTAGCCCTGTGTGTGTTGGCTGATAGCATGAGATCAGTTAGACGTTATGCTTTCCTTGTTGCCCATTAGAGTGGCATCCCTTGGGCGTTATGCCTTGTGGTGTGTGTGCTGCTTGATGTACCTTGTGCACGACACACCGTTGCATGATATGCCTCTTTGGCTGAGCTGCATGCCCAAGTTTCCTGTTAGCAGTTGGTTGCACGGCACGCCCATAGGCTTAACTGCCCAGCATGCTTTGTGGTCGTTGTCCCTATGTTGCATGACACATCATTGCATGGCATGCCCTTTGGGCCTAGATGCACGATATGCTGGTGGCCGTTATGCCTGGGTTGCCCGATACAGTTATATGCACGACACGCGTTACATGTTATGCTGGTGCATGAGATGGCTTGGTTCCTTGTTGCTCGATACAGCTTGGGAAGGTAGCCTGACACCCTTGCTTGTCTGCTTGACCGTTATGTGGTTGTTATGTTGGGCGATAGGGGAGAGTGCCCTGCCCGATACTACCTTTGGTGAGGGTAGTGGGCGCTTATAGTGAGGGTCATGTTCCTTGTATGGAAACTGATATGTTAGATCTTGTACATGCAGTCACGGTGATGATCCTGATGTGCTTGATGGTAATCATTATAGTAGATCACATCTAAGTATCTTGATTGTGTTTATAATTAATCTTGAATTATCTATATGATGCTGAGTAAATGGTAAGCCTATAAGATGCTTGCTTAATGATATGACGTGTGCTTATGATCACAGGTTGAGGCATGAATGATAAATGGCACCCTATGTTGATAATCTGATCTTTTCTGATAATCTATGATAATTGTACATACTAACCATGCAGGTACAGATGCATAGCCAGGTAAAGGGCTATGAGGTATATATGTTTGAGTAATACTTCTCTGATGGTTACTCTTGATGATGAGGTAACATGCATGATGTGTTATGGTCTGAGGACCTGAGATGGCTAAAGTGCCTTGATGAGATGTTATTCTTTGATGATGATCTAGGATTGCTATCCCTTGATGATGATGTAAGCCTTGAGAGGCAGTGACACTATGTGATGAGGGATTGAAATCCCATGGTAATGTAATGTTGGATCCTTGTGATGGATCAGGATGATGTTGCTGACAGTAAAAGCATGATGTTGAGTTTCATGTGTTTCTTCTTGTTATAGTCTACATGCTATACAACTTGGTTGCCTCAACAATCCACTTAAAATATACTAACTAATCACAGTGGAACATATCATGTAGTTTGCCCTAGCCATAGATCCATCATCGTCAGGAGCTGGTGATGGTGAAACGGGTTCTCCTGCGGGTTAACCCGGAGCGCATATTGTTGAATATGTGAGGTTTCTCCTAGCCTAAAATAGTGAGGATTTGAGTGCAGCTACGGTTGCAGACTCGGGATATGTATAGAGCATGGTGAACAGGCCCATGGCTCAGGATATGTGATATGGGAGCATGAATGCGTTCATGGCTCAGAGTACGATGAACATGCCCGTGGCTCAGTTTCACTAGCGCCGAGACCTGTACCGAGGCGGGCTAGGCATAGGATAGCCTACGGGAGATGACCCTGTGGATGAGGCCACTTAAGCATGAGACTGTGGTCCTGCTTGTGTTGTACTCGTGCACTGACCACGAGGTGGGAGGTCATGGAGTCCGGATCTTGCATTGACCTTGTATGGCACCGGCTCTAGGTTTCACAGTTGTCGGTTGGACCTGAGCGGTACAACTCACTTCCTCATGGCATAACAATACGTAATCCGGCCGAATAGTATTTATTGCTTAAGGCAAAACACGGAACATTGATTGAGGCCTTGCTTGTGTAGTTAATCTCGTTATACTTGTAGTTACTTATACGTTCCTTATGTTATGTGGTAAGATCTTATAAATCTTATCTTGTTAATCATGTTCCATAAAGAAATACTTGGTTAGATGCCTTCCGTACAGCCTGGTAAGCTTGACGGTATGAATAGCTTTGCTATATAGACTGCTCTTGTTATATCTTCTATCAGTTATCTGCTGTTGTTGTTTCATCTTCTTTGGTTTTATGGTTTCAGCGGGGAGTTATGTTTCTCGTTGGGACTGTGTGTCTCACCCCATCGGTTTACAACCTTTTTAGGTGTTCGAGCTAGACGTGGTGGTGGTCGTGGAGTTACGGCCGAGCAGCAAGATGAGCAGTAGAAGGCAAGCGTTGGACATGCTGTTGTTTTGGTTGTTTGTAGTAGAGTCTTAGAGTCATCCCTGTACTCTCAGGTCCTTGGAGGTGTTTTGATGTTGTTTCACGATGTATAGCCGATGATTTTTGTATATCCTACTTCTGGCCGGATGTGGGTCGTTCCGTATGTATTAACAGGTGATGAACTCATGTGATGACAGGACAGTTGATATCCTAAGTTGTGGAAACATATCAAGACTTGTAAATGTTTATATAACATGTTTTCTTGTAGGATGAGGACTTGAATGTAATAGTTTCTTAGTTATTCCACTTTCTGCAATCGGTTTTAATTAACCCGTGTTTTTGGTAATCTGTGGTTTATGATGTTTTCCACACATTTTTGCGTAACACCTCGTTGTCTATGTGATAGTGGGATGTGTTGCCACAAATATATTATCTAGAAAACACCTCCCATACCCGGACCTGAGAGTACATGGATGACACTAGGACTCTAATACTAACATCTACTACTAACCAATCTTCTAAATCTATTGATCATCTGGCTGGTTGTCTTCCACAGAACGACCTTGACCACGTTGCCTATGTCCACCTAAAAAGATGTGGTGACCCATGGGTGACACCCAATCCCAGCGAGAGATATAACTCTCTCCAACAAATATTGATTACAACAGATTAATTAACAATAAATGAAATGTGCAGATAGGGTATTGAATAAGCAATTGAGTTGATTGAACAGTTAAATCATACTAAGAAATTAAGCAAATAAGCTTTAGCAACAAGTAGAATTACTCAAATTTCATAAGTCTACATACTATAAGAACTATGTAGTATAAAGAATAAACAAGGGTTACTCAACCAATGTGAGACATATTTAACCCTAATAGGTATATACTATAGGTCTTGAATTACATCTTTTATTATGTTGCCCTGAGGGATTTGAGGAATGCCACTCAAGTCCCAATTGACCACTATTAAGTTAAAATCAGTACCATAAAAGATCTAGGATAATTGAATTCCTAAGATCTTCTCTGCCCTCAGACAACACAAGTTTGCCACAACAACACATCAGGTCAAGCTGCTGACAGCCTAGTCCGTCCTTGGTACATGTCACAACACTAGTAAAAGGAGGTGGGAATAGAAATCCTACCATCTGAGGTACAACCAAAACTATCCTCAAATCTTATCATATACACATATTTGAGACACGACCATAGCCGTTCTCCTTTCGTGGTATGGCCACAGTCATCCTCCCAAACATTTGGAGATAAGATGACAATCACCCCGCATACTCAATATTATGCACTTCGAGTTTCCCTTAGGAATACTCATTTCACCATTTGGTAAATCCTGACACTCAGATGAATCTATGGTACATGGTACTACATGATTAGGGTTACACATGATTACTTATTTCCAATTGGGTGAATTAAGTCTTCATCATATAAATGGACATACAAACCCTAATTCATTCTTATCAAATGTATACGCATTTCAATTTCAAAAGATATAAAACATTTAAATTATATATCTTAATCACATTACCACATGCTATCATCCATTGCATTGTTATGAACCACATTATCATCATATCATTTCAAAATATCCATTTCTTATCACAAGTTCTAGGGTTTCAACTATTTTTAGAACATGAAAAGTATTTCACTTCAATCAAGGTTCAAACATGCCCAAAGGTCATTAAGACCATCACATTATTCATAGAAAGGTTATCCTCATCATTCCATGTTTCAAACAAGGCTCAAAAGATCATCAACAAATGTGTGTCAATAGGTATTATTATTATTATGGCAAGGCACTATGATATTCAAATAGCACTACCTTATGGTTTAGAAACAAGAAGAGTGTAACACATTTTCACATTAATCATGCAAGTGAGATGATAATAACCAGTCACCATCATTTAATTACCTTAAGGTTAGGTATAGCAAACTATATCACATGGAAGTTACAAACCCACTCATTATGGTCATTTATCAAATATAACTATAGGAGAGCAAAGGTATAACAACAACTTAATGATAATTAACCATCAAATTCTCATCACTAGGACCCACATATATTATCATGGGACTCATTCTAATTGATTAGATGTTGAAGCATCCAATCTTATTCATTGATCAAGTTCATTGTTCAAAGTTATCAATTGAAGTATAGGTCTAACCATTAGATCAATTGAACCAAGGAACCATTGGTTTAAGGTTTAGTCAAATATACAATTACATCCTTAACTCACCATATGTGGTGATGACCTGATCCACCATTAGTTGTGATCATTAAGTCACTATCGATTGTAAGATCAACACTATATTCATTTAACACAATCAGATATTAAGCTAATGTCATCATTGATTGATAACATGATTAGAGAATAAAACCATGGCTCATTGAGATTCCAAGAGAGCCTAACACTGACCTAAGGTGCGACTATTAGTTCACATCATCGTTCATAACCCTTGGTCACCACCTTCAGTTGCCATGAAGACCACACCATCAGGTCATGTATTTAGAGGAGAAAATCACCTAGAAACCATAATATGGACCATCGATTGATAGGTGCTTAGTACCATAGGTGGTGATACCAACCTGAAATAAGTTGTATACTTCCTTAGGAATAATGTGCACATGATTACAAGTTCATATTGAATGTTAAAAAAATAGGAAACACCATAAAAATTGAAATCCCAAACAAGCCTAGCTTCTTAATGCTTAAATCACCATTTTTAAGCAAGAACATGAGCTAACAAGCTTATAGTAACAAATATAAGTAAAGAGGGTTATAAAACTCACTTCTACTGATAAGAATAGACTTATAAAAGAAAAGTTCTCAAGCAAATAAGGCATGGAAACCCAAGTTCTAGATCTGAACTTAGCCAAATAGATACCCTTCTCCACAAGGAAGAAAAACCCTAGAAGAAAGAGCAAAAAAAGATGGGTTCTTGAGTTCTAGAGAAATTTCTACCATGGAACGGTACGGTTTCGACCTGGAGAAAGGTAGGAGGAAGAAGAACAGAGAAATAAATGGAGGAAAGAAGGAACTACTTAGTCATTTAGGTCAAGTTTACCAAGAAGAAACTTTAGAAACCCTAGAAGGAAGCAAATCAAAACCCTAGATACTTCTTCCAAGGAGATCACCTTCTTCTTCTACCTTGGACAGGTTTTCCATATAGGAATAGAGAGAGAATGAGAATATTATCATGAAGGAAGTATCATAGAGCAACATCTTCGTTTTAGAGGATGAGGATAAGTCTATAAAGTTTGGGGGATAAGGTAGAGAAGAAGCATGAGGTGTACAAGTAGCTCCCCATTTGTCCATGGCCTTAAACTATTAAGGATATACAAGCAACCACACAAGAATATACCCCAATATTCATGGAGACCTTCTTAGTCATCATTTGTTGAATTTCCAAGACAAACAAATAAACCATTTGTTGATAGCTCCTAAAGGTAGCTCATCCATAAAGGGGTAAACCCTAAAAATACCCTTGAAGAAAAATACCTCCAAACAAAGGTTCAACTAGGTTCCCCATGGATAAAAAATATCAAGACTGATAAGCTAACATCTAAGGAATGTAATGCATGTGACAAGTTGCAAAGAAAACCTATCGATTGGGTAAATTGTAGAAAATTCCAAAATTTACATAAAATTACATAACTTGCTCAAACAATGTCCAAATTGGACAAAATTTGAAACTTAAGTGTGTCTTATGATTCCAAAGCATATCCCAAGGTTATATTGTGGTTATAGAACTTAACTATGGTAGTTAATCTTATTCAACACTTTAAGAAAGTTCAGGGGCCTTACACTTATGATTATTGTGCTCATTAAGATTGGAGATTATGATTAACATGTTAGTTTTGTCATTTATGGAAAGCTCACATGCTTTAAACCCAAAGTAGATACATATAGGGGCCAACAACATGTAGTCACCACCAACCTTTTGACTACCACCATTTAGTTGTCATTTGTGGTGATCGTTCACTTGTTCAAATGTCAACTCTTGGTCCAGTGAATTATGGTATCCAACGACCGCAAATATTTTTGTATTCTACGAGTTTGTATTCTTATGCAAGATCACAATATCTTTTATTTTTTTTCAAGATCAAAATATCTACATTTCAATCATCCACCTATATCAAAAAGTTGATTTCCCTATCGAGATAATATAGCTAGAGTCTATATCTCATTTTGTTTTTGTTATCATGCTCTCCTAAATCTTGTGGTTTTCTTTGGAGTATCAGCATGCCACAAAATTAACATGCTAGTTATTGTCACAATAGGTTGTCAACTACTTGTAAAATTATTAGTTACAACAATACCAAAAAATTCATTAGCTATCACAGTTAATATATATGGTCAAGGATGCTACTAAAACAAGGTCATATGGATTTGTGATAAATTTGTAGATCGTTCTAAGGATGTAGTTCGAGCCGTAGGGGTTGATATTTAGATTTGTCACACTCTTTGTTTCAATGATGCATATATTGTGGCATCCCTGAATTTTCCAAAACTTATTTGAATGTGTGACGTCCAAATTAAAACCCTAACCTCAGAGAGAATCTCAATTCAAACCCCGCACACTAGGCTATGAAGAAGAAAATCAGAGGAAGTCAGAAGGAAACAATAAAAGAACATGCACATGAAAAAGAACAAAATTATACAACACATGTTCACCATTCAACATGTAATTACAAATTGATATTACACATTTAACAATAAAATTTTACATGTACACATACTATAGTCTACAATAGGATATTAAGACAATATTCCCACCTATACATCTTCTCACCACACAACTCTCAGCTGTACTAATTCTTCAAGAGAATATGTCCAAAACCTAAATAAAAGATTACATGTGGTACCTGTCAGCACAATAGTCTAAAATATTGTACTGAGTATGCCTACGTGTCTTTTTATATACCTCTCATCACTATTACTTGGCCATAAGATAAATCTAATACTTGGCAGTAATAAATAAATATAACAAAAGCATACTTGAACAAGAATGTTTATTAGCAAAAAGGAACATGTCTTTTAGGCATATTTTCCACTACCATCCATGTGAGAGTTGAATGCATTAATGCCTTTATGATTTACTGCCAAAGAGTTTGATCATTCACAATGTGATCTACTACCAAAGAGTTGGATCACTTCCAAGTACTTTACCAAATAGTTGAAGTACTTTACTTTCCAACACTTTATCACCAAAGAGTTCAAGTTCTTGGATATAATGGAATAGATATATTATGTTTCATGTTTCATAACTATAAGTATGGAAAATCAAGCAAGATATCATACAAGAACAATCATTTCATCCAATATCATATGCCAAGTATATATACATAATACAACCATATTGTATAATAGGCCAAGTAAGAGGTAAAGCGTACCTTGAAAAGAGATAATCTAGTCATTACATTTCTGATGTCAACTACATCTTGGTCAAACCTTGATTAAGACAAGATAACATATGACTTGCATTATATTCTCATCATCTTAACCCTAGTTATGTCCATTAGGATTTTTCTTAGGTCATTAAGATATTCCCATCACTACTTATCCTAGATTATTAGAATTGGATTACTTATCATATATTCCATTTATATTCTAGATCAGGATTCATTCATTATTATGTGTACAAATATACCTTAGGTCACATTAATTAATCCTTGTTAGGGTTTATCATCATTTTAAGAACAATTAACATGTAACATGAAGTTTATGCATCATTATGATCTCATAATTATATAAAGGGTTCCAGATAACTATATAAGGTTACACTGTAATTTCCAAGATTTCTTGAGTATATTTGTAATTATTGCACATTAATGAGGGTTATCAAACATATTTAGCTATATCAAGAAAACTACATGATTACATGTCTTGACTTGATCATATATGAAACAATATGAATTATATATAATATTTTAGAGTTATTGATACATTCTCATAATTTTAGGTTATTATTTGATATTTATAATACATGATATGAGAATTTCACAACTTACATGACATTCCTGACATTGGTGCATCAAAAGCCTAATTTTACTATCTCCTTCTACAATTTTTTTAAAGCATCTTGGTACTTTGTTTGTAATTTTCTGACAAGGGAGCTAATTTATGTGATTTATCTAAGAACTATGAGTTTGTGGAGTATTTACCTTTGTGGACCAATTGAATACTGCCAAGTGGTATCCTTTGACTCGTCTGAGCATCATACTCCAACCAGGAGTGTACGCCTCTCCTTGCCTGATCTTCTTGAGGCAGACCGACCAGTTCCCCATCATGGTCCCATTTCATCTTTCTCACGGATCTTGGTCCGCATCTCTTCCTTTCACATTTCTCACATAACGCAGAGTCCATGTCATCTGATATGCAGGGTGCCACCACAAGGTTCTACTTCGACAATCAACCAACCGCTCATGAGTACTCCTCATCGACTCAGAAGGTCTCCATCATCTTCGGCAGCCTTGGTTAAATCCTCATGACATCTCAGGCATGTGATCTCGTCTTTAGATCCGCATCATGAAGAGCTCGTTGGCACTAATAGCTCCTACGGTGGAAGGAAAGGGGGTTTCTGCATCCCCACACACAAACTTCAATATGTTTTGGGTTTTAAATGGAACTCAAAAAACACCATTGATTGGAGTGGAATGACCTTGAACCCTCTTCCCAAACTTGATCTTATTCTTTGGAAAGATGGAGTTGGTCAACCATGGAAATGACCACTGGAGTGGACAAAACTAAGTGCAATCAACTCCCTTTGGTGTTTCTCTTCCTTTTCCCTTCCTCGTCTTCCTTGAATGTTCTTCTAACTCTATATCATTCTCCTATGCCGAAACTGCTCTTCACAATGGATAAGCAGTGGAGAAACAATGAGAATGGGGAGTTTGTTCTCTGTGAATATGACATCAGTTTCCTCTTGTTAGGGGTGAAAATGATTGTAATAAGTATTCAAAATCAACTCCTCAGTAGTTCCTTCCTCTCACCCCACGATCTCGACAAGTGGAGACATGCAAAGCCACAAGTAAAATGCTCCATTACCTTGTTCTAACCACAAGGTAGGAGATGCAATCATGGTTGGCAGTTATTCATCAGCCTATGGTCATAGATGAGCCACATAGACAATATGCGACTTGCTCAATTTAGCTGCTACATGACACTACATGCCCAGAACTAAGTAAAATAATCATGTACCTTGCTCCATTATACTCAATAATACACATGATTTCATGATATTCAATCACAAATAATTTCATCTAGGAACCTTCAAACTTTATGAAATTTGAACCATAATTTTATCTTCATAGTATCTACATTCCATAAAATTTTGGTTCCAAGTTACCTCTATTTGACCAATCAACCTCTTAGTCCAAAATGTCACATATTTAGGGTCATTAATCATAATATTAACATCAATGACTCTCAACTTTTATCAAACTAACTAGTGTACCTTCATTTAATCAAATATCTATTTAGAAACTAATATTATAATATTATAGTATGTAGAACTAAGTAAGATGACAAAATCACCACATATACATCACCACCACAGCCATCATCATTATCATTATCACCACATATCATATAAACACAATTTGATTATTCCAATCTCCAACCCATGATCCAATTATTAAATTAAGTAACCAAGAACATCCAAAGTTCACCCTATCATATCCTACACAACTTAGTAGAAATTTTGTCCTCAAAATTAAGCCAAAAATCCAGTCCATCACATCATATACATCTTAAAATAAATTTTTTCCTTAAAATTGAGCCATTCTCACACTCCAAGGAAAAACTAAAAGGTCTTCATTCACATGTACAGAACCATTCTAGGTGCAACATATCAACAAAAGAAAGCTCTAGAACTATATCCAAACCACTACTAGGAGGATTATATCAAAACTAGGTTGAACCATCTCTATGCATATGTTGGAACATGTTTCTTTTTGAAGATTCATTTAGGCTGTGACATCTTTCACATTTTAGGATTTACATATTTTACCCAAATATTAAAATTCGAACAACAACTTATACATTTTGGGAAGGGTTTAATTACAATTAACCCACTTTATCCATCATATCAAGATGCCATCATCATCGTATTGTGCTAAATTTTCAAACGATATTCGACATTTTTACTGAGCACTAACATTGCATCACATTCAATGTTTATAATTAATATGGTCTAATATCACTTTCCTATTAGGTAACAAACTTTATTAGTGAATTCATCACTAGATTCACCAACCATTATTCATCATTATTCATATTTAATATTAACCACCTACATATGTAATTATCAAACTATCTCTAAGTTTCCATCACGTCATATCATATATCACATCTTGAGATCAGATCACATTCTTAAATATATGGTATTATGGTTGTTCTAAACATACTTATATGAGTGGCTTATCAAAAATACATCAAAAAGTCCAATTGAGGTTCCCCTAACCGATTACCCGAAGGCGGTGTCATGCTCAGTCTCTATGAGCTCACTCAAAACTATGGGTACCAAAAGAGAAAACTTTATCTTCTCTCTTTGGTCTAGGGTTTTGGGTGTACCTCAGTGGTGTTGGTCAATATCTTTACAAGATGTATCCACATTAGCGCAAGCCAAAACATGATATGGCATACTCTTCATATGTCTCTCCCCTTAAAACATGCTCACCAAAAACTCTCTTATATACACCACTAGAGTCCTATGTAGGAACCACCAACCCGAAAATGAGGCTTCACAACATACTGACATAATTACCTCCCCCAGGGTCTTGGGACTCTCCCTTACCCAAATGGTAGGTGCTTATATCCTTGTTTGCATATGCATATATAACCAGCCTCTCTCTGACTCTAGGGTTTGGCCTCTCTAGGACTTCTAGTGTTTAATAGGCTATAAGAATCATGCATAAAGAAACTCAACTCGTTCACTCAGGAGTAGTCTAGTTCAGGACATATCATATCACATATTTCTCAAAATTCTCGTATCTCGGAGTTTAGGTTCTCTGACCTTCTCCCTCCGGGTCTCACTCTCTCTGGAGTGAACCCTATAACTGGTCCCAACACTAGAGTTACTCCTTTGTAAAAGAGCTTGAGGCTCATGCTGACTCACAAATTTGTCTTAACTTAACATATCTTATCTCAGAAAAAAAAAACTTATCTTGCATCCTCAAAACTAAACTTATGTCCTCAAAACAAACGTATATCATCATAAACCATATTATATCATCTATATAAGACTTAGATCATCATCAAATACTAATTGAGCTATTCCATCTATCATACGTTCTAACAAGGCTCTAGACATCTAATCTAGAACTGCACTCTCTTCTAGACTGATGTTATTCACTTTCACTTAGGTTGCATGATCACCTCCTACTCGTACATGTGTGGGAACACATTTTTTAATACTTACATATATAATAAAATATTATATAGTTTTTCTCTGATAAAACATGCACTAGAGAAAACTATGGAGGTTCGATCTGAGTAGAATAAAAAACCAAATCCACAAAATGAGTGTCCCACACATAGTACAGAGTCTAGTGTCATGTCACCTAATGAAAAAGGTAAGAAAAAAGTGTAGATTAGTGTAGCTGACCTAGATATCAAGCACCATATGTCTAGGATTTCTCTTCCCTTGGTGTGCATCATCTCTAAATAATGTAACGTCCCATACCGCCACATTATAAGGAAATAATGACATCTTAGGACTTGCAGTAAAATAAGCACTAGTCTATACCTAGTTCTCAAACATCTAGGTTCTAAGCTAGAGGCTAAGTCAAATCTAGTCTACAAAAGACAACTAATCTAACCTTAAAGAGATATAAAGTTCAAGGTTTGCTTTAGTTTTAGTTGCATAATGAACAAAATCGAGATTTGCTATTCATACTCTGATACCACTTATGCCATCCCCCAATATTCTAAAACTTAATCTAATGTATGACGTCCAAATTGAAACCCTCACCTCCATGAGAATCCCAATTCAAACCCCTCACACTAGGCTAAGTAGAAAAAAATTAGAGGAATTAGAAGGAAACAACAGTAGCACAACACGTGAACAAGAACAAAACCATACAACACATGTTCACCATTCAACATATAATTACAGAATGAATTATTACAAATTACACATTGAACAGTAAACCCTTGTATGTACACATACTACAGTCCACAATAGGATCTTAAGACAATAGGTCCACCTGTACATCTGTTCGCCACACAACTCTCAACTATCCTAGTTCTTCAAGAGCATATGTCTAGAACCTAAACAAAAGATTACATATGGTACACGTCAACACAACATTCTAAAATATTGTACTGAGTATGCCAACGTGTCTTTTTATATACCTCTCATTACTGTTACTTGGAAATAAGATAAAGCTAATACTTGGCAATAATAAACAAATATAACAAAAGCATACTTGAACACAAATGTTTATTAACAAAAAGGAACATGTCTTATAGGCATATTTTCCATCATATCATCCATGCATTTACTACCTAAGTGTTGAATGCATTAAGGCCTTTATGATCTACTACCAAAGAGTTGGATCATTTCACAATGTTATCTACTACCAAAGAGTTGGATCACTTCTAAGTACTTTACTACCAAAGTGTTGAAGTACTTTATTACCAAAGAGTTGAAGTGCTTGGTTATAATGGAACATATATATTATGTTTCATTTTTCTTAACTATAAGCGTCAGGACCCACACCTTTGATCAAAATAAATAACAACCATTAGAGATAATCCCAAAACCTAAATCCGGATTATGAAATAAAATAATGAATTCTTGACAAAGGTGATGAAACAATATATAAAAAAACACAGATAAAGTTTTCCTTTTTCTTTCTGCACAAATTCATAAATCAATGTCACCTCAAGGACATCACAATTAGATATCACAAATCTTATTCAAATCCATTAAAACCAAAATTAAATCTTGTTCTCATATGTAGTTCAGTTTACATCAGATACATGTACATTGATGAACAAACTTAGTCTACAACCCATCCCAGGAAAGAGAGAGTACATCGACATTCTAATATATGTAGATTATGCTATTAATATCTTCTTTGTCATGACCTCTCCTCTATATAGCATTATACCTAAATTTTTTTGAAACAACCTCATGAGACTCATATAGAGCCTCAGTAGTGGATACCTCCCACTCAATCTAGGTACATGCATCAACATCAGATTAAGTATAATAAACTTAATAGAAACATGTAGATATTGAAAATTCTAGCAGATAGTTCTATCACAAGTCAAATCTATCTTGCAATGGTAATCTAATCCAACATATAAGGTAATCACTTGAACCAATTATAACTTTGAAACATCTTTTTGAGCGTGTCTATGTACAAATCTATAGATACTTCTTAGTTCAGATTAAGAATCCTACTTAATGATCAATAACTGAAGTTCTAAGCATTTTGAATCAATACATAACAATAACATTATCTTTGTTACACTCCACCAGCCAGACCAAGAACACATGCTACAGTCCTGAAGTTGAAGTACACATAATACATATCTACCAAATAGTAGTATCAAATAGTAAGCAATCCAACTCATATTCAGAATGGATATAAATCCCATCATTTATAACTTGTCAACATGACATATCATAATATGAAATAGAAAATATCCATAACAACATGATTACTTTCCACAACAAGAAGCGTAATCAACAATGACAAATCATCAAGTAGCAGTACATGGAATGTAACAACCATTCAAATCATGTTTTACACGACTTATCATCTTTTATTTAGTTTCCCTGGAACTACTTGGCTTGTACCTCACCAAGTAAAAGTCGCCACGCCTGATTCTCATGTCAAAGACTCACGGTCACTATCTTAGGGTTTAGCCGACCAACCTAAGATATCAACAACAGGCCCTAGATACCTTAGGGTTGCCTAAAGAGGCTCACATCCTCATCTCAGGTACACAAGATAGGAACCAACAAAAAAGTATATAACATATCACAATATTTCACATATTTCATTTCATTAGATTTTATTCCATCAGGACATAGACTCTCACAATAAGGATTTAGGGCCAAAGCCACTCCAGATGAATCACTCCTAAATCCTGGTGGTCTAACCTTTAAGGTCTTGATCCACAATCTAGAAATATTTCTCATAATTCATCGATTACTACAACGAGATCCGTTTTTTCCCTAGTGTGGTCCTCAGGGGAATCTCATAGTGTTCAGGGAACCTAACTAGATCTTTCAACATTTCACTTGTTATTAATCTCTTTTATTCATCTTAAAAGAATTTAAAACATCATATAGCATATATGTGTATTCTCACATACCTAGAATAACATGAAACATATTAAGTTTATCAATAAGGACAATGATCAAAGTAAGAAGCACAATAAATATATAGATTGCAACACATATGATTATTTCTATCTTCTAAATCATCTCATAGAAATCATCAATAGTGGGCTTTCAACCTGAGACATAATCTTATTGTCCAACATTTACCCCATCAGGGTTTAATCACCATCAGTGGGTTTTCAACCCTATACATAATCTCATTATGAAACATTTACCCTTACCAGGGTTTCTCAAATGTATGGAGTGCATAATAAATTCAATTTCAACATATTTCTTATCATTTCATTATATGTCACAGTTGTTAACAAATATTATCATAGGCATTAGAACCAGCAATAGTAAAAGTATATAGATATCATGAATCATTCATCATACTCATAATAGATTTATCATGCAACATATGCTTGTTCCATCCAATCTCAATAGATGCAAATAAATTTCATGCTTATACATGCATAACAAGCTTATTTCTCTTCTTCTTTTATTTCAGATTCTTTAGATGGGGTTACCAATCAACATATGTTGACTATCATTTGAAGTTTGTACTATTAGTCCATTCTCATAGTACAAGTCACAATTCAAGAACACATTCTTATAAATCAATTCAAATACTTGAATTTCATCTTTTAATTGAATTCAACTACAATTATATGCATCCCTTAATCCCTCATTTGAGATTGTCATTCACTAGCATCATCAAACTCACCATTTTAAGAGTTACATTCTTAGAATCATCTACTAATTCCCATCTTTTTCCGTCACTTTATATTCATTACTCTCTTTCATTTCATGTTCATTACATTATTCAGACCAATCTTTCTTGATTCACTTTACATACAATGCTTCTCTGCTACTTAACATTTATCAAAGTCTAGTTCTTAGTATATTTCATGTAATTTGGGTTAATCCACATGTAATAAAAATAAAAGATAAAATACTTCATCATACTAACTTCATTAGTTTCGTCTTTAACTTGCAATAACCATTAAGTACATGTTGTTCATATTGTCTCTTATATTTAGACAAGTGTACCATGTCATTGACTACTAATGTTATTTCCATATTCAACAGTGATCATTCTTTATTATACTAACCACTTTAGCTTAAAAGAATGGTTTAGCTTACATCTTCTTACATCATAATATATGATCATCCTTCACAAATCACTGTTATGTAACTTGTATAAAAGACCCACATTCATATGCGGGCTACTCATTATTCCATAAATTATGCTAAAATAGATGCATTAGTCTTATATCATATTATTAAGACTCATCATCTTTAATTGAAGTATTAATACTTACATTCAACATTTCATCACATTTACAACATCATATACAAGTTCTAGCTTCATCACTCATACTCGTCTTAACACTAAACATCTAGGGTTTTCAAGAAGTCATCCTTAGTTCAACACATCATAACATCCATATCACTAAGTAATTTCATAATGATGCATAGAGGTTCATTAGGGCTATTCACACACATGGAAACCCTAATTTCCATTTTCACATATTCCATTCATCAATCATTAGTATACGTTGATTAATTGACTCATTTGATTCACTTCCTCAACAAAACCCTAATCAGGATATGTGGTCACCTAATACTGATCCTTATACATATATTATATTCAATTCCATTAACATTGAACAATACACTAGTGTAATACAATCTAGTACAATTCAAATATGATTTTATACATGTCAATTCAATTCCAAGCATATCAGCCATTGTGGTGATTTTTAGGAAAAATTCACATGAAATAGCATAGGAATCTACCCATAAGATTACCCATGGATCATTAATCAATATATCAGGAACTAATCAAGTTCCAATCAATGAGAAATAATAAAAAATAGTAGAATTGGATCCCCAAATATCTTTTCCAAATCAATATCCAATCACATACATATACAAGCAAGGTTTTTTATTATTTTAGCCAGATAGAATTAGGCTTTCAACATGAATGTAGAGATTAGGAGGGAGAAAAACACTCACCTCATGTTTCAAGCACCTTAAAAATGTAGGTCAACCTCTAAAATTTTGGAAACCCAATCAAACTCTACCAAATGCATCAATTCTTTCTCCTCTCAACTCAGAAACCCTAGAAATGGGGATTAGAAGAGAAAGAGTGAGAAAAGGGGGAGATTTGATGTGATTTCGAATCAAATTAGAGGAGGGATGTAATCTTGACATGTGAGAGAATATTCACCATGAAATGTTATGCAAAGAAGTTAAACATACTTGATTTCATCATATCTTGGATAGAGAAACCCTAGGTCAACATTTCCACCACTTTCTCTTCTCAAAACCCTAGCTCTCCTCTCTCTCTATTATTTCATTTCTTTGATAGAAATGACGAGTTATGAGAGCTCCTTGTGTGCCAAGTTAGTCATATAGATGAATTGAGGTGCTTAGAACTATTGCAAACAAGCCCTTCATTGAATTTTTATTTTGCTCAGTCTAGTTGGTCGGCTGAGTTATAAACTCGGCCGACACCACACTTTTTAGAACTAAAAAATAATCCAAAAATTATGAAACTTTAATCCAGTGTCTGAAATTGATTTTATACGAAACAATAATTTTTTTAGATAATTTGGAGTGACCAAAAATAACTAAAAATCAAATATGACACTTAAATATTGCAGTTTGCAGCATGGTCGGTCGAGTTTGTCCTTCACAGAACTCGACCAAAACCCCTCTCTATAGATATAAAACGTCATAAAAAATATGCAAATTTAATAGTATATCTATAATGTATTTTATCAACTACAGTTAAAATTTTAGATCAATTGGATACACCAATAAAACGATAAAATTCAATTACCACATTTCTATATCAATCTGAAAATATGGTCGGTCGAGTTTTAAACTCGACCAACAAACAAGTTAGAAAATTCTTCAAATTTTCCATAGTGTTGACATTTGAGATATCCAAATTGTATCCAATTTTTAATCAAATCAGAGTTAAAAATAAAATACTAAAAATAATTTAGTGAGACACTATACTTATCAAATTCTGTATTCATATGCCATCCAAACCCTAATTTGGGCCGATTAGGGTTTCCAAATCTTAACCCTAACTATGTGAATCAAAGTATGATTAAACCTTCTTGTTGTATTTAAAACATCAAAACTTCAATATCATCATTAATCAAGCTTTAAACAATGATCAACCTAGTTAAGCATACAATCATCCAAGTAAACCCTAATTAGACGACTAATTTGAAAATGGGTCATTACAAATTCTCCCCTCCTTTTAGGATTTTCTCCCAAAATCCAAGAAAAGATTTGGAAGAATATCATATCATCTAATACTTCACCTCTCTGGGCATAAAATTATAAATACTTTCATTTAATCTTTCTTTCATATGACATTTTTTGCATTAAATGGATATTTCATCCCTTGCCATCATCATATCTCTCCTTGAGTATTACAAACACTTACTTCACAAATTTAGTAATACATCATTTATCAAGATCTTATTCACATCACCTTTCACATCCTTTTAAAAATTTGATTGTGTATCTCATGGATTAAGATTATGACTCATTCTCATATTATGATCCACATTCATCAATTTCCTTCATAAAGAAGATCATTTAGTGTGCATTATTCTTAGTTCATAATTTTTTCTTAAAATTTCTAATTTCATAATTAGATTCAAACTCATTATATATTATCTTCATAATCCATTAGACTTTTATCTTTATTATATGAAATTTTCTACTTGCCATAGATTCCATATTGAATTATAAAATCCTTTTCTTTTTAACCATTTTATCGCCATTCTTCTCTTTTTCATCATGCATCTTATTATACTACCAAACTATGTTCATCTGGATACTTGGTCAGGGTATCCAGAAGAAGTATGTCAGCAGTTCTATACCAGCTTGGCTCAATACCCAAATACTTGACCAGAGTATCTAGATACTGAGTTCAGTCAGTATGCACATCATTCATGTTATATTCAACATCCACATTATCAGATAGTCCTAGATCCTATTATCCATGCAAATTCATCTAACCTAGGCTCTGATACCACGTTGTCGGGACCCACTCTTTTGATCAGCATAAATGCCAACTATTAGAGATAATCCCAAAACATAAACCCAGATTATGAAATAAAACAATGAATTAAACCCGAATTATGAAATAAAACAATGAATTCTTGACAAGGGCGATTAAACAATATACAAAAAACACAGATAAAGTTTTCCTTTTTCTTTCTTCACAAATTCATAAATCAATGTCACCTCAAGGACATCATATTTAGATATCAAAAATCTTATTCAACTCCATTAACACCAGAATTAGATCTTGTTCTCATATGCAGTTCAATTTTCATTAGATACATGTACATTGATGTACAAACTTAGTTTACAACCCATCCCAAGAAAGAGAGAGTACAGGGACATTCTAATCTATCTAGATTATGCTATTTATATCTTCTTTGTCATGACCTCTCCGATGGATAGCATTATACCTAAAAAAATTGAAACAACCTCATGAGACTCATATAGAGCCCCAGTGAGTGGATACCTCCTACTCAAGCTAGGTACATGCATCAACATCAGATTAAGTATAATAAACTTAATAGAAACATGCATATATTAAAAATTCTAGCAAATAGTTCTATCATAAGTCAAATCTATCTTGCAATGGTAATCTAATCCAACAGATAAGGTAATCACTTAAACCAATTATAACTTTGAAACATCTTTTAGAGTGTGTCTATGAACAAATAAGAAGATACTTGTTAGTTCATATTAAGAATCCTACTGAATGAGCAATAAGTCAAGTTCTAAGCATTTTGAATCAATACATAACAATAACATTATCTTTGTGACACTCCACCAGCCAGACCAGGAACACATCCTCCAGTCCTGAAGCTAAACTACACATAATACATATCTACCAAACAATACTATCAAATAGTAAGCAATCCAACTCATATTCAGAATGGATATAAATCCCATCATTTATAACTTGTCAACATGACATATCATAATATAAAAAGAAAATGTCGATAGCAACATGGTTACTTTCCACAACAAGAAGCATAATCAACAATGACAAATCATCAAGTAGTAGTACAAGGAATGTAACAACCATTCAAATGATGTTCTACATGGCTTATCATCTTTTATTCATTTGCCGTGAAACTACTTGGCTTGTACCTCATCAAGTATAAGTTGCCACGCCTGATTCTCATGTTAACGACTCACTGTCACTATCTTAGGGTTTAGCTGACCACCCTAAGATATCAACAACATACCCTGGCCACCTTAGGGTTGCCTAAAGAGGCTCACATCCTCATCTCTAATACATGAGATAGGAACCAACAAAACAATATATAACATATCACAATATTTCACATATTTTTACATTTCACATATTTAATTTCATCAGAGTCTATTCCATCTGGACATAGACTTTCATACAAAGGATTTAGGGCCAGATCCACTCCAGATGACTCACTCCTAAATCATGATGGTCTGACCTTTAAAGTCTCGATCCACACTTCAAAAATCTTTCTCATAATTCATCGATTACTACAATGACATCCTTTTTGTTTCCCCAGTGTGGTCCTCAGGGAAACTCACAGTGTTCAGGGCACCTAACTAGATGTTCCATCATTTCACTTGTTATTAATCTCTTTTACTCATCTTAAAAGAATTCAAAGCATCATATAGCATATATGTGTATTCTCGCATACCTAGAATAACATTAAACATATTAAGTTTATCAATAAGGACAATGATCAAAGCAAGAAGCATAATAAATCTGTAGATTGCAACACATATGATTAGTTCTATATTCTGCATCATCTCATAGAAATCATCAACAGTGGGCTTTCATCCCGAGACATAATATTCTTGTCTAGTATTTACCCTATCAAGGTTTAATCATCATCAGTGGGATTTCAGTCCTAGACATAATCTCATTATGCAACATTTACCCTTATCAGGGTTTCTCAAATGTAAGGAGTACTTATTAAATTCAATTTCAACATATTTCTTATCAGTTCATTGTATATCACAATTCTTATAAATATTAGAAGAGGCATTAGAACTAGCAACAGTAAAAGCATATAGATATCATGTATCATTCATCATTCTCATAATAGATTTATCATACAACATATGCTTGTTCCATCCAATCTAAATAGATGCAAATAAATTCCATGCTTATACATGCACAACAGACTTATTTCTCTTCTTCTTTTATTTCACATTCTTCAGATGGGGTTACTAATCAACACATGTTGACTATCATTTGAAGTTTGTACTATTAGTCCATTCTCAGAGTGCAAGTCACAATTTAAGAACACATTCTTGTAAATCAATTCAAATACTTTTATTTCATCTATAATGGAGTTTCCCAACTATAGTTTTGAGATCAATTGGATATACCAATAAAAAGATAAATTCGATTACCATAGTGCTATATCAATATGAAAATATGGTCGGTCGAGTTTGAAACTTGACTGACAAACAAGTCAGAATGTTCTTCAAAACTTCTGATATTTTCAGTAGTGCTCGGATTTAAGATATCCAAATTTTAATCAATCAAAGTTACACATAAAATACTAAAAATCATTTAGTGAGACACTATACTTATCAAATTTTGTATTCATATGTCATCTAAACCCTAATTTGGGCTGATTAGGGTTTCCAAATCTTAACCCTAATTATGTGAATCAAAGTATGATTAAACCTTCTCGTTATATTTAAAACATCAAAACTTAAATACCATCACTAATCAAGCTTTAAATAATGATAAGCGTAGTTAAGCATACAATCATCCAAGTAAACCCTAATTAGATGACTAATTTGAAAATGGGTCATTACAATAAGTATGGAAAATCAAGTAAGATATCATACAAGAACAATCAGTTCATCTAATATCATATGCCAAGTATTTTATACACATAATACAACCATATTGTATAATAGGTCAAGTAAAGGGTAAAGCATACCTTGAAAAGAGATAATCTAGTCATTACATTCCTGATGTCAACTACATCTTGGTCAAACCCTAATTAAGACAAGATCACATATGACTTGCATTCGATTCTCATTATCTTAACCCTAGTTATGTTCATTAGGGTTTTACTTGGGTCATTAAGGTATTCCCCTTTCTACTCATATTAGTTTATTAGAATCGGATTACTGATCATATATTCCATTTGTATTCCATATCAGGATTCATTCATTATTATGTGCACATATATACCTTAGGTCACATTCATTAATCCTTGTTAGGGGTTCTCATCATTTTAAGAACAATTAACATGTAACATGAAGTTTATGGATCATTATGATCTCATAATTATATAAAGGGTTCTGGGTAATTATATAAGGTTACACTGTAATTTCCAAGATTTCTTGAGTATATTTATAATTATTGCACATTAATTAGGGTTATCAACCCTATTTATCTATATAAAGAAAATTACATGATTACATGTCTTAACATGATTATATATGAAACAATATGAATTATATATCATATTTTAGAGTTACCGATGCATTCTCATAATTTTAGGTCATTGTTTGATATTTATAATACATGATATGAGCATTTCACAACGTACATGATATTCTTGACATTAGTGCATCAAAAGCCTGATTTTACTATCTCATTGTGTTCTACACATTTTTCTAAGAATTTTGGTACTTTGTTTGTAATTTTATGACAAGGGAGCTATTTTTTGTGATTTATCAAAGAATTGTGAGTTTCTGGGGTATTTAGCTTTGTGAACCAAGTAAATACTACCAAGTAGTAGACTGTGATTCATATGATTGTCATACTTTGACCAGGAGTGTGTGCTTCTCCTTTCCTGATTTTCTTGAGGCCGACCGACTGGTTCCCCATCTTGGACCCGATTTGTCTCTCTCACGTATCTCGGTCCACATCTCTTCCTTTTATGCTTCTCGCATAACACAGAGTTCGTGTCTTCTAATATGGAGGGTGCCACCACGAGGTTCTCCTTCGAAGATCAACCAACCGCTCAGGAGTATTCCTCATCAACTTGGAAGGTTTCCATCATCTTCAGCGACCTTTGTTAGATCCTCACGACATCTCTGGTGTACAATCTCGTCTTCAGATCTGCATCACCAAGAGCTCGCCACCAGCAACTCCTATAGTGGAAGGAAAGGGGGTTTCCTCATCCCCACACCCAAACTTTGAGATGTTCTAGGTTATCAATGGAACTTGACAAACACCATTGATTGCAATGGGAAGACTTCGAACCCTCTTTCCAAACTCGATCTTCTTCTCTGGCAAGATGGAGTTGGTCGACCATGGAAACAACTGCTGGAGTTCACAAACTATATGCATTAAACTCCCTTTGGTTTTGCTCTTCCTTTTCCCTTCCTCATCTTGCTTGAATCCTCTTTTAACCCTGTATTGTTCTCCTACGCCCAAACTGCTCTCCACAATGGAGTAGCAGTGGAGAAACAATGAGAATAGGGTGTTTGTTCTCTCTGAATATGACATTAGTTTCCTCTTGTTAGGGGTCAAACTAATTGTACTAAGTATTCGAAACCAACTCCTCAATCATTCCTTCCTCTAGCCCCACAATCTATATGACATGCAAAGCCGCAACTAAACTGCTCCATTACCTTGCTCTAACCGCAAGGTAGGAGATGCAGTCATGACTGTCGATTCTTCATCATCCTACAGTCATAGATGAGCCACACAACCAATCCATGGCTTGCTCAATTTAGCTACTTCATGATGCTGCATGCCCAGAACTAAGTTAAATAATCATGTACCTTGGTCCATTATACCCAATAAAACACATGATTTCATGATATTCAATCCCAAATAACTTCATCTAGGAACCTTCAAACTTTATGAAATTCAAACCATAGCTTTATCCTCATCATATCTATATTCCATTAAAATTTGGTGACAATTTACCTCTATTTGACCAATCAACCTCTTAATTCAAAATGTCACATATTTAGGGTCATTAATCATTATATTAACATCAATGACTCTCAACTTTTGTCAAACTAATTGGTGTACCTTCATCTGGTAAAATCTCTATTTGGAGACTAATATTATGTCATTATAGTATGTGAAACTAATTAAGATGACAACATCACCACATATACATCACCACCACCACCATCATCATCAATATCACCAAATATCATATTGACACAAATTGATTATTCCAATCTCCAACCCATGATCCAATTATTAAATTAAGTAACCAAGAACATTCAAAGTTCACTCTATCACCTACACTTTCTATTTGTGTAACTAATGTCTGATATAAGTGTTTTAGGTGATCAAGAAATATATACAAGATGTAATGTCAAAGAATGTGCTTTAACATTATTTTTGGATTCTTATAAATCAAGTTATACCTTTCATAATTAGTATGAGTGCAAATGTACAACTTGATGAACGAACAAAAACCATCCTAACAAATTTTATAGTTGTACACTCCCATTAAGATAGGTAGGTTCTGCTATGAAAATTGTTGTAGCTATTTATCAAAATTTAGGACTTCCTCATTCAGGCTGATTTTTGATCAAATTGTAATTTGACCGAATTGATTCTCGGTGAAATTGTAGTTCAACTGAATGCCTTTTCTACATATTTCCTATTAGTACACAATAGTCATTTTAAATGTACTAGCTATAACAACTATTCTAACACTCATCTAGAACTTTCTTAAGTGTTTCTTATATATGTGAGTGTCATATGGACATATAAAGAATGACAACTTCCAAATGTATGCCATACAATTAATCTTAGAACATCATCTTTCTATCTCTAGCTTACTCCAAATTAGTCTTTGCTTTTGTCTAGCTATGGTGGTTTACTCCACCAAATATAGCATTAGATAACCTTGCAGGGTTGATCATTACTTGTTCATCAGTGCTACATATTGTCAGATGTGTTGTACTTCGATCTTGTTCCCTATTTTTATTCATTACTTTGAGATACTTCTTGGTAGAAGGATGCATTAAAGATCTTTGGAGTTATTTCTAACGATAATGTTGGATCAAAAGGTGGTGGTGGAGATTGTGATCTTCAAGATGGCAGTCTTTTGACATCATGCAAAGAAGTTGATATTTATTTTTTCTCCTAAAAAGGAGGTTATTCTTGATCCATGAAAGGTATCTATTTTTTATTGGTATCTATATAGTAATGGTAATAAAGTATATGCTTCAAAGTTTTAGTTGGAAACTACTAGATAGTAGAGCTATGCAATTTCAAATTGGAGCCATTAGACAAATTTTGTGTCTTTATGTGGTTGCTTCTCCTGTGGATTACTTGCTTTACTTTCAGCTAGATTATTCCTTAATCAAGTTGCAATCAACCATCCTTGTGTTTTAAGTTGCATAAACTCAAAACTACTATATTTACCTCCACCCTCTAGAACTTTGTGTAGGTTCATTCCCACATGATTTGTGATGAACACATATTCATCCTTGTTTGAGTTGTATTTCTGGCTTAGTTTTGCATTTATTTTTCTCATTTTACCTTAGAATTAGCTTGAATTTAGGTTTCTTTAATTTAATGTTAATTTGTAAGGTTGTGATCCAATTTCTTGGTTTTCATTGTAGGTTCTAGCTTCACATCTTATGCACCAACATAGGTTTGATAAATGGACCATATTTTTGTTGATCTGTCCCTTCATCAGTTGATGATTTCACCAAACAACAACTTCATTAGTGCAACCATTGTCCAGACTCCAATACCCTCCCCGGAGTGGGTTTTCTTGAGCCTGAACTACCATTAATTCACATAGGTAGAATTTCCATTGGTAGTCAACCGATGTACCTCCCTCACACTCTTGTCAACTGATAGAAATCCGTGTGCATCAATTGCCGATAGAAACCTAGGCCCTTGTCTATTCAATGGATAACCTACACCAGAATACTGATGCAAAGATAGACTCTATCCATTCATGAAAAGGCCGACTCAATCTTCTAATCAAAACCCTAACTTTGCCTATCCATGGGTGTTATGCCCTTTTGTATACTGAGATATGTTAAATGACGTGAGACCTCTCATACTCCTTGCATCATTGAGTCTTCACCTCCATAGTGAATGATAACTTAATATTAGGTGGCTGGTATGGTTCCAAATCCTACCAGTCACCTATAAATACAAGCCCAAGGCCTCCACAGACAAGAACTACCACCGACACTGCTAGGATGCCAAAATCATTTGTGAGCATCCACCTTTGTTTTCCATTGGTTTCTTTCATCGATTTACCAACTGACAAGATGTCCATCACTTCCAAGACTCCACCATGCTGACTTCAAAAGAAGCTAAACCCAAGATGACTTCCACTGAATGATCCACCATCGTCCTCCAACTACTTTTGTAAGACCCTAACCAAGCTTAGTGCTTGATTTTGTTTGCTTTTCCTAACATTATGCTTAAACATTAATATAATCTCTTGATATGCCTTAATGACACATGACAAGTCTGTGATTTTGATTTGGTCCTGTTTGGTTGATGTTTGAACTAGTTATGCTTATTTTGGACCAAGTTGTAATTTACCCTTGTTGAGGGTCTAACTTGCAATTTGTAACATGTAGGTTGTGTCCTTTGTGCCTTGGCATCATGAGAAAGATAATGATGCTTTGGGTCACCTTGTTGGGATATGGTTGATGAGGTGGTAGAATGAGATGATACTAGGGTTTGCATGGATGCTTGTGTTTGATGGTGTATCGACCTTGTGTGATGGTTTTTGATGTGTTGTGACTGCAACACCCTATTGGTGGATGTTTCTTGCGACCTTGATGTTTGGTTCATTGTGTTGGTTTCTAGGGTTGCTCATGTGGAAGAGTGTTGCGACCTTGGGTGGTGTTGCGATCTACCTATGTGTTTTGTTTCAACCTTGGGGTGTAGTGGACCTTAGTGGTCACTACACTACCTTGTTTTTATCACCCTTTCTTATATGAAAGTCTAGATTGGTTGCATGTCTGATCATTTGGCGGACAAGTGTCCTTTTGGTGCTCTTATGTACTTGACACCTCATATCTTTACCTCCCTCCTACCCATTGAGTATATAAGATCTCTCTTTTACATGCAAGCAATCCTTTTAGCCCTCTCTTCTCCTTTCTACTGCTTGTGCTGACCTTGGATCTTGGTGGTGCTAGAGAAGGGATGATATTGGATATTTTGTGGCCGGTCATCTTTGCATGTAGTGATATTGAGCTTGATCATCTTCTTTGTGGTAATCTTTGGTGATCTTCCTTCTTTGTAAGCTATTATCTGCCTTGATCTCATCTTCCTTTGGAACCCTACCTCTTCCTTCTTACTCATCTTGGCTGTGAGACTATGGGTCACCATGGTGTCTATCTTGAGGATCTTATCTTCATAAATTTTGGAGACTATGGTTTGACCATGGTAGTACCTAAGTGAGATGAAGCTTCTTCCCTTCTCCTTTCTTCATTATTCTCTCTTGTTCGGCCTAGAGTTTGAATTTCTTCATCTTGAGTTTTCCTTGACCTTAGTATGTGTTCTTCTTCTTGAGGTGACCTTGTGGTTGAGGAGTTGATCCAAGTTTGGAGCTTCCTCTTCTCTCTTGGAGCTCGTGGATTTAGAGCTTGACCTTCTTCCTAAGCCAGGTTGTATGACTTTCCCCTCTACTATTATTTCACCATATTATTGCTTGCATGCTACTGTTCTATATTTAAAATGTGATACCAAGATGTTCGATGATGTTATCATGATATAGAGCTTATGATTTTGAAGTATTCTTATGTGGATTACTCTTTCTCCTAAACCCTAATTTCATGCTCCCAATTTTCTAAGAGATAAATGAGTTGTTGTTTCTACAGGCATCTTTATCAATGATTCTATCACCATGATATGTTTTTACCATCATTTGATGTTGGAGGTTTTGATCATTGGTTTACATTAGTTGGATGCATGGTTTTTCTCCTATTATCATGGTTTTTCATGTTTATCTTGTGGCGTTGGTTTTAGGGTTTTCATGGTCATCTTTGTTGGTATGTATGCCCAGATAGCCAATCATGTGATGATGGTAATGTCATTATTTGTAATTGATTTAATTAATAAATAAAGTCAATATTCCAATTAATTTTTTTTAATTCAGTTATGAGATAATGATGTAACATTATCAATGTCTAGAAAATTATATTACTCAATGCCATATGTCTTCAAGTATGTGACTTGGGGAAATGAGATCATACATATGTTAAGAGTACAAAGATATGCTCATTATGTCCCTGATCATTGTTATTGTGGAAGGTTGATAGACAACAATGACACATAAGATCAATGTGTGAGTTGGTTGATGATATAGTCTCTTTAGTCATGATATGGCTATATCAAACCAAGCACACAGATACATGTTAGAGAACAGTGTATCAAAAAGACCCACCATGAGACTAACACATGGAAACCATTACCATGGTAGTCATAGTTAACTCTCATAGTGATGGTGGTGTTTGTGGATCTTAGATTTAGAATCATTACAATCATCACATGTCATTTGATATGCTTTGACATCATCAAACATAATCTTGAAACATGGGTTGTTGTAAAGGTGATGATTGGGTGACTGTAACACATGGGGACTGACTTTGAGTGATAGAAATGGGATTTGTCCCTCCTAAGGGAGCATGATATCCTAGGTCTCTTGATTAGTTAGACTGATAAATGCATGGTCATGAACATGTGAGTCAGTTAATGATATTGAGCTCACATATATCTGAGAAAGTCTTCTCTGGTTCAAGAAACATATTAAATGTTGAAGAGGGTGACTACTCTGTGCCTTGAGTTCAATCTGGATATCAGTGATAAAGGAATTATACAAACACTATAACACCAAGCACAAATTGTAGGTTGAAGTCATTCCCCAACTTTCCACTCACTTGGGTAGCACCAATGTGTGACTAGGCACCACTCTTTGCTTGTGATGTCATAAGCTAGTTATGGACATTCATTGCCAATGTGATATGGGACCAATAGGGTCACACACATAGGTCTCGACCTAGAAGAGGACTTTAATCTTGAATGATGATTGAATTGATTACTAAAGTATTTAGGTATTCAATTCACACAACAAATCAGCTGGATACACTACCATGCGTTTGGCTCACTAAGTGAGATGGCCGTCTAGAGTACCAAACAATCGTATTAAGAGTTGAGAGGGGCTTTTGGAGGATTAGGGCTGATTCAAACCAAAATTGGCTAAGTTCTACTCAAACTAAGGTGTGAACCAACCAGTTCATTCTGATGAAATGACCAGCTCAGATCAGCTCACCAGACGACCATCTAGGTGAGCAAGACAAACATCTTGCATGGGAGAGATTGCTCATTTGGTCTGGGTGAAAGTTCTAGATACTTTCCCAAATTTGATCGTTTCAATTGCATATTACTTGTGGTATAAGGAATTAATGTTTAGCATTAATGGGAAATGAATTGCCAATTTTGTATGCGATTAGGAAATCATGAAATGACAGTCTCTCAATGCGAGATGACCATCTCATGTGCCAGATGACTATCTGGGTTTCCAAACGGCCGTTTGGGTGTTTGCAGGTTGTGAAAATTTGAGATCTTTCAGTCCCTTCCACTCCTGCAACGACAGGGATCCCTGACCCAAACCTCACCTATAAATAGAGGGGTACTTGGGGCTTCCTAGAACATAACACAAACAACTGAGAATCAGTTGCTCTAACAATTTTTGTCCTCTTTTGTTGTGGTAACCAATAGAGCCCAATCGAGTCCTACCCGACTAGGGAGGGATAGCAAGGGAGAGAACAATTGAGGATCATTGTTGTGGGAGAGCAAGTTGGTGACTAGTACGCTAATGGGAGGGACAACTCCTTCATGTATGTTCTCACAGGACAATAGGAGTTCTAGGCAATCTGTGTGGACTACTCTAGAGGTAGGATTCATTTGGTTACTGCTAGGAGGATGACGTCAACCTGTAGTCCGTGGTGAGACCACATGAGTCGCAGTAAAAAGTCCAATTTACTATCCGTGGTGAAGACCAAGAGCTGCACAGACACTGTCTAAGAGCAACTAGTCAACACTCACGCATCAAGAATGATGAGGAGATGTCGTTGGACTTGCTCCAGGACCAGATATATCCTCAAAACCATCCTTCCCATCTTATAGTTATTGATGTGATCTGTTGGCTTATGGGAAATCAAGTAGATAAAATTTTTGTTTCCACAGCCTATTCTATAGCCATAGTTTCCTACAGTGGTATCAGATCCAACATCAATATACTATATTATGGGATAATCGATATGATAAGATTTTGGTTTTGTCATTCTATTATTGCATGCAATGTGAATAATGTCTATCCAATCAAATACCATGATTATCTCAAACAAATAAATATATATATATATATATATATATATATATATATTATACATATATACATACACACAAAGATACACACACACACACATATATATATATATATATATATATATAGAGAGAGAGAGAGAGAGTCAGGCTAGAATACACTCAAGTAGTTTTTCATGATGCAATACATTTTTTTAAATCTAATTTGTTGATCTTCTTAATCATCTTGTGAATAACTTATATACAAAATTTGAGCACATTTGGACATTAATAGGTCATGTTATAAAGACCGAAAAAATTATGCATTTCAAATTAGTTTCGTGCGTTGATTTTGTTGCCCTCGGATTAGTGACTTACACACATCCAAATGGGCTCAAAATTTGTATGTAGACTAATTATAGTATGAAAATGAAGATCAATGCTTTACATCTTGAAAAAAATAGTCTTGATATGCAAACACACTCGAGTGTATTCTAGCCTGACTCTCTCTCTCTCTCTCTCTCTCTCTATATATATATATATATATATATATATATATATATACTCAAGTGTGTTTACATATCAAGACTATGTTTTTGCAAAATGTAAACCATTGATCTTCATT
The DNA here is from genome assembly GCA_963693085.1 of Alisma plantago-aquatica. Lineage (NCBI taxonomy): Eukaryota > Viridiplantae > Streptophyta > Magnoliopsida > Alismatales > Alismataceae > Alisma > Alisma plantago-aquatica. The sequence goes on from OY856413.1 coordinate 338,026,539, forward strand.
GTCATACTATTACTAGGCTACATACAAATTTTGAGCCCATTTAGATGAGTGTAAGTCACTCATCCTAGGGCAACAAAATCGACGCGTGAAGCTAATTTGAAATGCATAATTTTTTTAGTCTTTATAACATGACATATAAATGTCTAAATGTTCTCAAATTTTGTATATGAGCTATTCACAAGATGTTTAAGAAGATCAATGGATTAGATTTTTCAAAAAAATATTACATCATGAAAAACTACTTGAGTGTATTCTAGACTGACTATCTCTCTCTATCTCTCTCTCTCTCTCTCTCTCTCTCTCTCTCTCTCTCTATATATATATATATATATATATATATATATATATATATATATATATATATATATATATATATATATATATATATATATATATATATATATATATATATATATATATATGCAACTTACACGCATCACCCTAAAAGCGGTTTTGATGGTGGATGTGTAGCATGGTTATGGCCAATAAATCCTATTATCTATGCATCGTTGTGTGGTTGGTTGATCATTTTATCTCGGTATGTGTACTGATCTTCTATGTGTGGTTGGTTGATCATTTTATCTCGGTATGTGTACTAAGCTTCTATCTTATCGTCCCAATGTAAAGTTAATTATTTCCTACCCTTTCTACCTTCAAATGCAACTCGAGGTTTCTCTATAATTATGTAAAACTAGGATAGTTTACTTTCCTGATATGACAAATAAGATGACGTTCTGAAGATGAGATGGTCGGATATAGGACTAGGCGGACAATTTGAACCGATCGGATGATGGACCGAACCAGTCAGTTGGAGGAGCCAGTAGATGGTGGACCGAAAAAACCAGATGACCAAACAACCGGCCAGGAGGCAAGGCGATCCGTTCAAGGGTTGAATTGATCAACTCAGATTGGCAAGCACATATCTTCATCAAAAATAGGTTTTTGCATCTGATGTAGACCTAGATGTGGTAAATCCTTATGGCTCCAAGGAATTACATTAGGCTGGCCATAACCATCACTTTTGTTTATTGCATGTTTTTGTTGTGGGATATAGCATGTATATGATACGTAATATACATGTGGTGATTGGATAAATTATATGTATTTATAAATAAAAACTCCCTCAAATAAAAATTATATTAAGTATTAGATGCTTTCCAACATCAATCCACATGAAAAGCTTGATCAACCAAGTGTAGGTTACTCTTTCGCGTGGTGCACCGTCTATCTCGTGGAAGTGTGTTGATAGATATGTAGGTTATGCATCTGTAGGGTTCATATCTATCATGTTGGCTATTGGGTCAGGCTTAAACTAGTGATTTTTAGAGCATCTAAGCCTAAAAGCATGTAGATGAGTATGGCAAGGAGTTGCACACATCATATTTCCATAATTTCATATGATTTAATTGGTAAAAGTTGCCTACCTTGGTAATAGACTGTGTTTTGTAGTTTTGATCGGGGCACAATTGAATTATCTTGGATCTTCCCCACTAGAATATTGTATGCTGCAATATTCTGAATTGATGTGAGGGCTATTAAAATTGAAATAAAATAGTGGGAACTATTATAACCTCAATTTTGCTTGTATGAATTGAAATACAATATTTTCAAATAAAAGGGATTTGAATGAAAAATGGTATGCTTTGTTTTCAAAAGATGGATTCTTTTGCAAAATTCCCCTTGGATGCATGATTTCGTGGGATATACTATTTTAAAAAATCCAACGATGGATAAAAGAGAAAAAGCATAAAAGAAATCCCATAATAAGTAAAAGGGGAAAAGAAATAGAAGATAATTGTGTGCATATGTGATGATTGTGAAGAATCCTCTAGAAAGTGGCATGGATGGCCACTATTGATTAATTTTCAGTCCCACATCACTCCTAATAAGAAAGAAATCAAAATAAAGAAAATAGAAAGAAAGAAAGGGAAAATGATTAATGTTGATGTTTTAAATGCATAAAATAGAGGGAGACTTACATATGAAGAAAAGTCCCTTGTTCTTTTGAGTTTTTCTTCCAAACTTTTCACACAAGTAGTTTAAGTCATTAAAGACTTTTCCTTAAAATATGGAATTAAAAGGACAATAGGAGAGAGATTTCAAATTTACTAGTTTTCGTAAATTGATGGAAAAAAATTAAATGTAACAATTTAATATGATTTGGAAACTTAGGCCCCAACACTGTAGTTCGGGTGTGAGCTCCTAGCCACAAAATCACAGTTTTGATGGTCCCTTTTATCTTGAGATAGATCAGGAAAGATAGTAATAGGGAAACTAAATCTTCCTGATTCCTGCTCTCTCACTCTCTTACACAAAACTCGTTTATTCCTATCCCTTTAGTTTTGGGAGAAAGAGGAAAACCCAGCAAGCCCTAACATCACATTTTTTGTGATAAAGCTAGTTAATGCCCAATTTTGGGGTGGATGGATTTTTCGAGATCACTACAATAAGTAGGGTTATGCATATTACACCTATAAAAGGGGGTCCCCTGGGTTCTATCGCAGATACAAGAACCAGAGTCGATTTGTATTGCTTCACCTACCCACTTCTGTAACACCTCTGTCACCCTACTTTTCCTTTTGTTCGTCGTTGCCCTATTTCTGACCGAAGGGCAGCTTGCAAATAGGGATCTCGACCGTCGAAGGTGATGGTGAGGTGTTGGGTAGGTTCAGATGGGATTGGCAAAGCCAAAGGAACCACTGACGAGGCATTGCGAGTACTATAGATAGAAGTCAACTCACCAGTTAACTGCCCATGGACTGCTTCGTGAGAAGAGCGGGGTCACAGGGAGGATGACGACCAAGCATAGAAGGACACTTCTTCCCTCGACTCCATTATTACAAGGAGGGGGCATGAATGGGTTTTTGCAAAGGACTCCATGCCTGGACCCACCGGTGCGAGTCGCTGAAGTGGTACATAGCCATTGGTTACAACCTGACCACGTAAGAGCAAGATATCAAGTAAGTGCCTACACGACCTTCCCTGATTGGTTGATAACTATTTATTTGTAAAAATTCTAGAAATAAATTTGTAGCTCAGATCAAGAGAAACTATATATAAAAATTTATCAAGAGAATGCAAGGAATGCAATAAAAATATGATCAAAGCCTAAATCTACTTGTAACTCAAAAAGTATGTAAAGGTTCTATCTTTAATGGTTTTAATAAATTTAAAAACGTAAGTTTTGAACATTAATGAATCTAATGATGTACCATGACTATTACGAGCAGAGTTTAGCCTTTTGACATAAGAAGGATGGATTAGATCTAATTGGATGATTTGTGTTCATAATTTGCTTAATTAGGGTTCCATGATTATTAAAGTGCATTAATGGACTTAGAAACCCTAACTTTGGTAATTATGAGGTTTAATGGATTTAAACATGGAAATCAATCAAGAAGGCATGAAAATGATGTTATTGAACTAATTTGTGAATAAAGACCCTTAATTTGAATAATTTGAGTAACTACAATTTTTATAAGTGGAAAAGTGCTTTTAGGGTTTGTTGACCTAAAAGGGTAAGATTGGAAAATGAAAACCAAGAAACCCTTATAAGGCTTAGAAACCTTATAATTGAATCCCAAGACAATAAAAGATGTTTGGATGCAATTGCGACAATTAGATGTTATAAATGCTTTTCAGGATCAAGATTGCTTGATTTATTGCTTGGCTTGGTTGATTGGACTTGTTGAATGGATTAGCTATCTTTCTTGGTTTTGAGACTTCCAAATCATGTATGTGGTTACCCTTATGACTAATCTCTCTAGTTTCACGGTGATTTTTGAGGTTTTACCAGTAGCTTGAAATTAACTGCTTGGATGAACTTTAATTCTTGCAACTATAAAGTGAGTATGTCTATCACCATAAATATGTGCATGACTAGCTCAGATCCTAATCCTCCTCTGTATCATTGTGTATATGTGAGAAAGTGATGATCTAGGTATTGATTTACCTTGGGGTAGGATCAACAGATTATCATGAGTCGAGATTTGGTCTACCTTTAGGTAAGATCATACGAATATACAACTCTAAGTCTAGGTCTACCTTCAGGGTTGGATCAAAAGGTGCTATTGAGGATCTACCATATGGGAAAGGTAGTATCCATGTCCACTGCAGGGACATCATAGAGGCTAGGATATGTCAAGATTGAGTAGTTATGTTTAAGATGTAAAGTTTAATCTGCTAGTTAATAATTTTGTTACAATATGTTGTTACAACTAGATGCAAACATCTTGTTTCCCCCACATACCAATATAATGCGTTATACCGACCAACGTTTTGTTTGTCGGCGTTTTAGGGAAATATGTAGTTATGTCTATGGAAAGTGAATGTTTAATAAAATGTGACATTGAAAAGAATAAGGCTAAATAATGTTTGGAGGGTTATAGTTAGTGAATTCTCTCCTTGGGTAAAGTTCTGAAATCCTAATTTTGAAAGGTATGTGAAAGAAAAAATTTATATCTTGCTTAAGCTTAGTTGTGGTAGAATTTATTAATTATTTTTTATTATTTGCATATCCATATGATCCTATTTGGGATAATGGATCTAGCTTCTTAGCCTTCCTTAATTGGGGGTTGCTGGGAGGTGGGGTCGTTACATTTGGTGTCAGAGCAAGGTTTTTCTATATAATCTCTAATAATTATTATATTTTACAAATTCTTTAGATCCCAAAGTGAGAATAAGATGGGAATCTTAGGAGCCGAAACCTCATTTACAAAGAGGGAACCTCTAGTGCTAGGAATGGTTATAGGGTTAACTCAAGAAAGATTGAAACCCAGAAGGAGAAGGTTGGGAACCTAGACTCCAAGACATGAGGAATCATGAGAAAAATTTGTATGACGTGTCCTAAACTAGACTATCCAGAGTGGATGAGTTGAGTTGCTTCATGCATGATCTCTAGAGGCTTCTTGTACCTTAGATGTCTTTAGAGGGACCAAACCCTATAAAAGATAAAGAGGATTCTTATATAGATGTATAGATGATATGAGTACCCACCATCTAGGTGAGGGAAAGAGAGTCCCAAGATCCTGGAGAGGTAAGGAATGGTAATTTGATGTGAAGCCTTAGAATCAGATTGGTAGTCCTTGTGTAGGACTCTAAGGGTTGTTTATGTGGAAGAGAAAATTGAGAAGAATATGCCATATCATGTTTTGGTTTGGTACGTGCTTGAGCGGCTTAGTCTTACAGTTTAGATAACTAATGCAAAGGAGGTAAACATGAGGTTCCTAGTCCTAAGAGGGGAATTAGAGGTATTTGGTGCATATAATGCTCATAAGGTTGAGTGAATGCATAGGGATTAAGCTTGGAATGCTCCTCGAGTTTTAGATAAAAGGAAATCCCACTTGGACTGAGGTATATGTTTGATGAGCCACTCACACAAGTTGGTGTCATATATATGTATGAAACCGGTGCAACCTTGAGAATTAAAGAACATGTACGACATAACAGAAAACTTAGAAATGATTTAATAATTTGTCTACTTACTAGACACATGCATGGTTGGAATGATAGGATATATGCCTACATGTGATGATATAAAACTTTGATTCAAGAAAAGTTTTTGTAACGTCCCTAGATTTCACCTTCTCGTAACCTCGTGGGGCTGAGATGAGGAACTCTAAAAACATTACTAGAAGTATCAAAGCGACATACACATACATGAACATACAATTATAGTGCATACACCATGACATTTCTTAGCATTCAACATATAAATCATTACAAAATGACTTATTACAACATGAGTTATAATTACATATTGAAAGGAAAATTACAAATCTATGTACATGTATGGTAATTAGGATCTACACAATAGGTACAACCTGTACAACTTACTCACATCTTGTTCTTTATCCCATACTAGATTTGAACCTAAAACATGAAAAACCACTAGAGGGGGGGTGAAGAGGGTTTTATAAATATTTTAACAATAATTCAACTCAAGCAACCACAATTGAGATAAGAAGAAAGAGGCAAGGTGTTCAGAGTGGTTCCACCCTTAGCAAAAACTAAGGGAGTCAGTCCACTACCCAATTGGTTCCAATTGGGATTTGAAAGTATTTGAATTTTATTACCTTTTTAGGATGTTACACAAAATTACAAATACCTTCCTCACCCTTTGGACAAACTTCACCCCGAAGTCGCCTCACCAACTATGAAGCAACCTTCACTTGAAGTAACTTCAAGCTCCCCCTTGAAGTAGCCTACCTGCTTGAAGTAGCTTCCCGTTGAGACCTTCTAGAAGTAGTACAAAGTCCTCCTTCTCCACTGAGAAGATCCTTCTCCACCTGAGAAGATAGCACCCTCTCCAATCTGTATCCTCCAACCCTAGGAGTAGCAAGGAGAGTACAAGCAATAAGAAGGAACAAGAAGGGAAAATGGAAATTACAATTAGTGCTTAAGCACAAGGTTTCAATCCTAAATCAATCATTTTTATCTCCTAACCAATGTGTATGGAAGTGGAAGTGTAGTGGGTAGGAGATGCTAGCCTATAGAACACGAATTTGTAGCAATGGAAAGGATTAGCAAATGCTAGACACTACTACAAAACATGCTATAGGCGAAGGACAAATCCCTGACCAATAACTCTGAATCCCTGACTAAAAGGCGATGGTCACGGTCTATCCCTGACCAGCGTACCTTCGGCAAAAGCTTAGTGACTAGTAGTAGTTGTCCAAGTCCTATCCCTGACGATTAGTGCTAAAAGCCTTGACCAGTCAACAAAAGAAGTATTTTTATCCTTGTTAATAGAATGCATCAAAGGGTAATCTTTGACCAGAATTAATTTATGTGGGTTAACTTTTGGACATCCATATTTGGATATTTATAGATATTAATCTAACTACACCATGAGAATTTTACTCATCATTCATCACATCACAACAAAATGAACGGTAACACACATGTATTGCATTGAATCCCCAATTGTATACATTCAAAATACATGATTGGATCATCATGTTTATAAAAAATGTAAGGTATATCTTATCAAACTACTATTACAAAACATCTATGTACACCACATGCCTTTTCAAATGATTTGGCATTTGTTATAAACTAAAAGTAAACTTCATCCGCGCAAGCCAATCTACTTCATGTGTATCTCCTAGCAAAGCTTCCAAAACTCTCTTTAGGCTTCTTCTGCTAGTTCTTCAGAAATTTCTTCTTGCAAATCATTGCCAATATCTTGTACTACAAAAAAATTATACTTCATATAGATTAACCTTTACAAAATAATAAACATATATTAAACAACCCATAAAACAAATATGCAAACAAGTAAAAATAGAATTTTTAATCATGTGAGTATGAAACAAATTTTATGTAAAAAATTAAAGATACCTATCCCCGGACATTTTCAGTTACTAGTGCTTGGTGCGATCGACATTCATGAAATAAAAGAATGTAAACCGTAAGTTGTCTTTTAGTAAAGCAATGGCCCAAAAAGGATTGGTGTTCATCTGGCTCTCTCCATTCTCGTCGTTCGTCACCTGGTCAACTTATAATATAAAATTTGCTGTAGATGATAACGAACGATTTTGGATTACCTTTTCAATCCATTTTCAATGCTTGTCGTTTCTCTACGGCTCCTACAAGATGGCTAGATCTGCACTTTCTTCGCCACATAGGTTCTCACATGATGATTAGTGAGGCTTGGGCAGCTTCTAGACGACGAGTACATGAATCTATCGCTGCCGAGAAGAAAGATAGGGACTGTGACCAAGAACCGGGGGAGAGATTTGATAAGAGAAGCAAGTAAACAAAACTAAGAGGGGTTAAAATACAGACTCAGAAAAGAAACGTAAGAATGAGGGCAGTGTGCACCCAGTCGATGGGAGGAAGAATTCCTCTTGCACGCATCTAGAAGGGAAGCCCCAGTTGGGGAGAGGAAACGATAGGGTGGGGCGGCACTCAGAGAGAGATATTAGATTAGGTTTTGGGAGGCCTTGGAATAGAATTGCCACTTATATAGTTTTTAAGATAGAACTAATGGTCAGGTCCATGTATCTATTAGTCAAGGACATGTCTTGACTATCGTTCCCCAATTACCCAAGGTAGTTATCCCTGGCCATACGACCTTGACCTGTATAAGATTTTGTTGTAGTGAGAGTTGCTCAATTGCTCACAAGAATATATTGCCGATTGCAAGTTTGTATGCTCAAGTGTTGCACAAGTGTGTTTAGGTGTCCCAAGGCATGTCCTATTTATAGGAATGGCCTATGAGTGCTTAAGGATGTTCTAGACACTTTCTAAGGGGTTCTAAGTGCTTAACTAGCCATTAGGTGTCCACTAATTGCTTTAGTAACGGCTAGTTTATTAATTCTGAAAAGTGCAGTCTGAGATAATCTCGATCGAGAAGTTTGTCGACCGAGAGTCCGTCGGTCGAAGTTTTTGTCGACCGAGGGACGGTCTGGAGCAAGTGTATATAACATTCGATTCCAACTCCCAACTACCTTGTCTGATGTGTCTAATGACTATAGAACCTATTAGGAGAAATAACCCGGGAGACTCTCGGTCGAGAAGTTGTTCGACCGAGCTTGTCTCGGTCGACAAAGAGTTCGACCGAGAGTGTCTTTGTTTTGGTGGTTCTAGATGAATACTAAGTGTGTGAATGAGTGTGCAGTTGTGACACTATTATAGGGGATGACCTATCTAAGTGTTGTGAATGGCTAGGAAAGATCTAAACGCTTGATTTATATGATATTTAAGTACTTGTACATGATATACTTGTACAAGTTTTTACATTTGATTACAATCATGAAATTAACACATTGTGAGCATTTAGATCTTCCAAAGTTGTGTCATCCACCTAGTTCCTGCAACACTCAAATAGCACATTAGACCCACAAGAATGAAATGTTTGTTATTTTTAAAACAAAGGGGTTTTGATGATGTCCATTTAGCCAACAATCTCCCCCTTTTTGAAGATGACAAACATTTCTATATATAAATCAAATAATCATAAAATGAGTTGAGTTTCATACCTGAGATTTACCTTGTGTATTCCTTCTCTTATTTATGGAATGTGTGCTTATTATTCCCAAAGAAGTGTGGAACATAAAGTCTAATCCTTAGGGAATATAACAACTTTTAATGTAAAGCCAAGAGATTATGAAACTCATTGATTGAGTATTTAAGATTTATATTATTTCTCCCCCTTTGTCATTTAAAAAAGATAGCCGTTAAAATCATGTGTTAAAACTCCCCCTTAATTTGTTCTCCCCTTTCAAAAAGATAACCATCAAATCATTTGAAAGGATGTCCATTTGAAGCCAAAATGTAAGGATCAGAAAAACCAACCGATTTAAGAAGTAGAAATGTCAAAGAAAGCATCTTCTAAGGGAGTAATGAGTAGTTGCTTCCTTATTTTATTGAATTGATCTAATGGAAGCGGTTTTGTGAAAATATCAGCCAATTGATCTTCTGTATCAACATGATGAACGGATACATGATTTTTAGAGATATGATCCCTTAGAAAATGATGATGGATTTCAATATGTTTGGCACGACTGTGTAAAATAGGATTATGTGCCAAGTTTATAGCGCTTGTATTGTCACAAAAGATAGGAGTAGATGAAAATGTAAAAGCATAATCATTTAAAACTTGTTTCATGTAAAGCACTTGAGCACAACAAGACCTGGATGCCTTATATTCAGCTTCAGTGGTAGACAGGGCAACCGTGTTTTGTTTCTTTCTAAACCATTATACTAAGGCTCTTCCTAATAAGAAACAACTTCCGCTTGTGCTTTTTCGGTCAAGTCGACAACTAGTGTAATCGACATTGGTATAAGCTTTCAAATCCAAAGATTGTCTTTTAAGATACCATAAACCATAGTTTGTGGTGTCGGCTAAGTATCTTAGAATCCATTTCACAGCTTGAAAATGAGTTTCCATGGGTTTGATTGAAATCTAGCACAAAGTCCAACGAAAAATGATGGAGCTAGAACTTACACCAAAAGATTACTCTTCCAATGGAAGTCCTAATATGCACCAAAAACCCTAGAGAGTTGATGTCCTCTCTAGGTTTACCTACAACTTGTGCTAGATAAATGCTCCAACCCCACAAGAATGTGGAAGCCTTATCATAGTACAGATTTAGGATCGAACCCAAAGGACAACGTTAAGAATTTGAGTGTCTTTTCCTTGTTTCGTATCAATCTAAGTTAATAATCTAAGACCAGAAGTTTGATTTGAGTTATTTAACCTAAACATGCAAAAGTAAAGGCAAGAATAAAAACTAGTTTAATGATTAAAATCTAAGATTAGCAAATGATGATGGATCACTGGGGTGATGCGGGTATTTGCCACCACTACACATGAATTGTACTTGTACCAAACATAGCAAGACTTGTAACCAAGATACATGGATGCTGTACAATACTGATGTCTTATAGGACAAGAATAATGCACACATCCTTCACGGGTTGAGTAACTCTCATCCAGTACATATCTACTTGTCAATGAAGATATGTAGTCTCTTAAGAGAAAATCTTACTCAACCTCGTGAAACGTGCATCGAAAAACTAACAAGCGAGCGATAATTACCAAATCGATTAGTATCCTTATAGACTATCCCTCTTTTGAGGATATAGCTACGAGAAACGTGGGAGTGTTGCAACGTCAGTCATTCCCGAATGAATGGTCAAGTACTTTGCACCACTCTCTCCTCAGAGTGTGTTCCTCGACCTGTCAATGTTGCACTTTTGTACGTCAACTGATTCCATTTCATAGTACAAAAGTATAATGATGGAGGTGAGTTTACTCCACTCCTTAGAAAGCATTCCTAGATACCGAAACGGATGAGCGGTGGATACACACACCAAAAACCAAAACTAAATCGGTATTCGAGTCTCAAGAGAGGTCGTAGACAAACCACAATGAAAGATAATAGATGCATACAAGAAAGAGGCCAAGATTCAAGCATGTATGAAACGATTTAGTATTGAATCAGAATGATAACATCTTTTTAGTACACGTTACAAAACACAGGCAGCGGGGCTAGTCCCCGCACCCCAGTGAATGGAACTACTCGCTCCTCATGCGAAAAACAAGAAGAATGAGAAAGAGGGAGAAATCCACCATGAACTCGGTGCAGAAGGTAGTCGCAGTTCGGTGAAGAAGAAGTGGTCTTCTACGTCGTGTCAGCGCAGATATGGACATGGAACGGGAGATGCCAAGACAGTTCAGACAGTCTCTCTCGCTCCGTATTCCTTCTCTTCTTAGTCTTCTTGCTTGCAATACGGGCAGTCGGTGGAATGGAACTGGCACAGACGGGACTGGATTTTGATCGGAACTGTGTACTGGCAGCGTGTCGGCGTCCCGGAACTGATACCAAACTGGGGACCCTGCTGGTCCTATTTATAGGCACAAGTCTAGTTCCCAAACGGTTTCGGTTCTTGAAAAATATCCCAAATGGTCTGGAGACCGTTTGCTACCAAATGGCCTGGAGACCGTTTGCTACCAAATGGTCTGGAGACCCTGGTGCCAAACGATCCTATGGTTCTCTATGATTTTGATCAAACGACACCCAAACGACATCAAGCATCCGGCCTCCAAATGATATGAGATCGTGAGCTCCTCCAAATGATTTAGGACCTTGTGCTCTTCCAAGCAGTTTGGGGTTGTGAGGCGTTGTAGGTCGGCAGTACTCTAGGTAAGGATGGCGATGCTAGTGGCCATGGAGCTTTGGAGCAGCAGGTTGAGGAGATATCAACATCGGGAGGTAGGGGACGACGTGCCACGACCGTGTTGAGGCACCACGGTCGTGGTGATGCTACTATCCATGGTTGTGCTGCCTTGCACGGGCGTGGTGGGTGAAAACTTCGGCCCTGGTGACGTCGTGCCACGGCCGTGGCATTCCACCACGGTCGTGGTGAGGCTACAGCCCCACGGCCGTGCCGCCTTGCACGAGTGTGGTGGGTGAGAACTTGGCCCTGTGGACGATGCGCCACAGCCGTGGCGTGACCAGCACGGTTGAGACAATGGTTCTGCTTCATGATCTTGATCATTTGTTGCACAGGCTTGGAGCTTTGAGGACAAAACACATAGTTGTGGGTTGTTGATGTTTTAATTGGATGATTGAGAGTGGTCTGCAGAGGGAAAGGAGAGTGTGTAAGGGATAATAGCATCGAATAAACTAAAAATTAGAACTATTTAAGCATTATTTAAGTGAGGATGAAGAAATACACAAAGCAAAGCAAAGCAAGGGTAATTTAGTCATAAAGAGGTATAAAAACCCTAGAATTGGCGACTGTAATGATGAATCTGGAGGATTCATCACCACACCGAACTTAAGCGTTGCTCATCTCGAGGAATGGTAAACTTAAGTTAGTCAAAGAAAGGCTTGCTCGTCTCGTAATTTCCTCATCATTGCGTAAATGTCAGAATTTTCATGAAAAATAGAAAGGAAAAAATGAGGCAAAACAAAATTAGGGCAAAAACATCGGAAATCCTTTGAATTGGTGACTGAGGATGGATCTGGAGGATTCATCACCATACTAAACTTAAGCATTACTCGTCCCGAGGAACGGAAAACTTAAAACAGTCGCCAATGAAATCGTTCATCTCGTGATTGCCTCATCTTTATGTCATATCGTAATTTTGTTTGTGGCTCAGATTGATGTATCCTCAAGGCTTCCTTAGATCACGGAGTACCTCTTATGATATCCTCGTCTCTGAGTTCATTTTTCTGAAGTAATTCCTTCTTATTCTCTGTTGTAACAGTCATGTTTAAAAGTTTTATGAGACTTTGAAAAAGACCCACAAAATCAACAAAATGCATATGATCTGTCACTGGTGTTGAAAAAGGAGAGAATGGGGGTATGATCAAAAGATAAGAGTCTCTCCTCTGATTGAATCAAGACTCTTAATATTAGTTGACTCATCGAGATACTTTGAATGATTTATGCACAACTCTGGTTGACTTAGCCTTACACCTAATTTTTTTTTCTTTTTTAAAGGTAACTCAGAAGTGTGTATAGGTTGTCTTAAGGCTTTTGGCTATTTTACCTCTTCGAGAGGAGGTAAGGGGTTGTTTTTGGATCCTTAGGATCTCACTACCGATCATGACGCATCTACCTTTATGAGGGCAGCTAATGTACTGGCCGGGCAAGACCTTTATCAGTTATCCTTATTCAGGGCACAACTCTCATGTTTTTATTCACACTCTAGCTTTTATTCATTCTCACTTGGCTTTGGGAAAAATATATTTTTGGATTTTTGTATATTTGGGCTGCCAAGCCTCTTTTTGGAATTGGGGTAGATTTTTCGCCAAACTCGGTATGTGCACAATCATCATTATATACTCTTTGAATCAAGAAAAGAAGGTGATACACCCCTGTTATGTATTTAGGGGTATGGAAGAAGCGGTAGTGGAAGGAGGGGTGTGGTGTACCACACTGAACTTAGAGTTCGGAAAAGTTCTAATTTACACTAGAAAAAGGTGTGGTTTACCACACCGAACTTAGAGTTCGGCAGAGGTGTGGTTTACCACACCGAACTTAAAGCTTTGGCATGGTTGGTGAGCGGAGGGATATGAAAAATGAAGGAAGAAGTGTAGAAGTGAGTTCGGATCATGATGCAGTTTGCTTAGCGATTCCATGTCACGGGTCTCTTTTCTCCATCACACTCTACTCAAAAAGTGACATGATAAAACATCAAATGAGAAATCCATACAACAGAACCATAAATCAGTTAGAGGCGTGATGTACTTGATCTATCTCAATCTTATTGAAGTGTATCATCTTTATGGAAGATATGACATTAGGGTTCATGGACTTATACGAGATGAAATCATTTATCGGTTAGTTATAAGCATTTGTTCCTCATGGATTTGCAACGAAAAGAGGTGATGACAAAAGATTCAAAAAGCAAAAGTCGACTAGGTAAAGGCTTTATTTTAAGAAGAAAAATGATAAAGCGGAAAAAAAATGTGAAAAAGAACTTATAATAGAAAAATGGAAAGCAGTAAAGGTAGAGGGTGGAATGGAAGTCATACCACCTGCCCTCCACCTCAAACTTATGAGTTTTCTCATTTCTGAACAAATACTAGGTTCGAGATGGAGGGGAAAGGTTGTGCAGTGTTAACCAGGCGGTCCTCGTAGTTGGAAGAAGGTTCGGAAAAGATGTCGCACAATAGCCAGTGCCGGAAGCGAGGGAGTGGCCTGAACAACTTGTTGACTGGGTGGTCGTGGCAACTCGAACAAGTTTTATGGATGATTTGGATACATATTTCGTTCGCCTCTTTGTCCGTCCAGAAGAATCCAGAGGCCTTCCCCCATCAGCGGGGGAGGTGGAATATATGCATTCGAAACAGGGGGACTAGGTGAATAATCGAAGTCATGCCTATTTGTGTCCTCCAGTTGTGGCTCACCCTCGAAGTTCAAATCAAAACTACTTTCTTTAAAATCTAGAGCAGTTGATTGAGGGTCGGCCACTTGAACTTCCTCATGTCCTGAATCAGGTAGCGGATCCGGTTCAGGCTTCATTTCATCACCTGGCTTTTCTTGTGTAGGATATGGTAGCCAGGATGACGTTTCTTCATCAGAGGGTTCACTGTGAGAAGTTTCCTCATTTTTATCAATGTTGAGATTGATAAGAGCGTCATTCTTCTTTTCAAAATTTTGTTCAGAATTTTCCTCATAGAATACCCTTAATTCATCCAAGTAACTAGAAGAGGATTCGATTGGTGGGACGAACTCTTGCTCAGTTGAGGAAATCATTGGTTTTCGTGGTAGAGGTTCCAATGATGTTTCTTCATGGGAGAGATTAGTCCGTGAGGAGATGTTTTGAAGGCCAGAATCTCCTGATGACTCCGTTTCTTCGATGTTGGGACTAAAATAACCCATTTCTAAGTCAGATTGTTGTTCGAGTGCTTCTTCATAGTACTCCTCTGGTTTTATTGAGTGCTCAGGAGGAGTTGCTATGGGAAGATTGAAACAAGGCTCAGGTAAAAGACATATCTTAGTTTCTTGAATGTTAGGAAAATTTTCTTCATAGGAGTGAGTTGCTCTAAGTGGATGGGTTTGTGACTCGATGTCCTCCCATGGGCCCTTTTTGTCATTACAAGAGTCTACGGAAATATCGTAATCCATTCCAAAATCAAGAGGTGGTTCATGTTTCTCTTCATAGTGCACTGTCAACTCATTCAAGCGACTAGAAGGAGATTCAATAGAAAGATCATGCTCTTGTTCGAGGACTGGATCTGTATGGACTTCTTGTGGTGGTGGTAACTTAGGTAATATCATCTCATGAAAAGGACTGGTCATAGGATTGTCATCTTGAGACCCGTCATCCTCCCTTGATTGTATATCATCAGTGAGAGTGGTATGGTCCATTCCTGAAGCAAGATCTTGATCAGTCCTATCCTCGAAGTCTGTTCCTAGATCAGCCGAATGATCAGAAATCTCTTCATAAGGACAATTCAGGTCTTATTCCAGAAATGGGGACATTTGATTCTTATGCATAAAAGACATCTTTGTCTAAGTCGGTCACATATCCATCTGAGTCTGACCGCAAAGGCATGTAGAGTCCTTGCGACATTAATCCTTCTTTTATGGATTTTATTGATGAGAGAGCTGAAGTTGAAAAGATTTTGTCATTGAGGGAATTGATTATCTCCAGTTGCTCTTCAATGGTTGGATTTGAGTCTATGAAGTCAGAAGGTGGGTAAGTATTGAAGTTTATCCCCCATTGATTTCCTGATTGTAGAAAATCCTCATATTGGTTACTCATTCTTTCACCTAAAGGCATAGTGCAGGAATCACTTTCCGAATCAGGTCTTGGCTCGAAAGATGATTCTTTCTCTTGTAATGTTATGAGGAAATCGTCCTTGGGTTCAATTATTAACTCTGAAGATGATTCCTCACCTTGCACTGATGCTTGAGGATCATTGGAAGGCATATCCCACATAATTTCATAATCATCATCGTAATTGATTGCAATATGTGGACTAGGGATGTGCTTAGTTGAAATAGGTGGTTGTTCTACATGTTGCTCAGGAGCGTTGACAAGTTGCATAAGTTGATCAAAATCGGCTATCAACTTCTTGGTCGTGGCTGTCTGATCAGCTAGTTGTTGAGCCACCGACGTCTGTAAAGCATGTAGTTCTTCCATCAATGTGTGTCGATCTTCATAAAAAGGCTCTTCATTGCACCCATTGAGTTGATATTGATAATAGCTCTCCTCATCATTGTATTGAGTTGCATTGTTTTCCAGGTTCCCTCCTTCATTGCAGTCTACACCCTGAAATCCACCATAGTTAGGTTGTTCGTAGTAGCCTCCAGGGTGATACGGATTATAACTTGTGTTATAATCATAGTCATATGGAGAGGCTGCTTTGAGTTTCCCAACTATACGATTCACGATTACTTGACGCAGAGCCATTACATAGAGAGGCGGGACATTGAAGCAGTAAATCGATGCATGAGAATAGTCACCACATAGTTGTCATCTAAGGGTTGGTGGTGTCAGCTGCTTCATTTTGAAGAGAGTTGGTACCTGAAATCAAGGAAAGAGTTTATCAGGCTTGACCAACCACTTCAAAATCCAAGAAGATATGTGAGATTAAGCCCTTCACTTTTTAGATTTTTTGAAAAGAAAAAGGAAAACCCTAGAGAAACCTAAATTGACACAGAATTTCAAAAAGACGATACTTATACCGTTGTCCCTGGCAACGACGCCATTTTTTGATGGAGCTAGAACTTACACCAAAAGATTACTCTTCCAATGGAAGTCCTAATATGCACCAAAAACCCTAGAGAGTTGATGTCCTCTCTAGGTTTACCTACAATTGGTGCTAGATAAATGCTCCAACCCCACAAGAGTGTGGAAGCCTTATCATAGTACAGATTTAGGATCGAACTCAAAGGACAACGTTAAGAATCTGAGTGTCTTTTCCTTGTTTCGTATCAATCTAAGTTAATCATCTAAGACCAGAAGTTTGATTTGAGTTATTTAACCTAAACATGCAAAAGTAAAGGCAAGAATAAAAACTAGTTTAATGATTAAAATCTAAGATTAGCAAATGATGATGGATCACTGGGGTGATGCGGGTATTCGCCACCACTACACATGAATTGTACTTGTACCAAACATAGCAAGACTTGTAAGCAAGATACATGGATGTTGTACAACATCGATGTCTTATAGGACAAGAGTAATGCACACATCCTTCACAGGTTGAGTAACTCTCATCCAGTACATATCTACGTGTCAATGAAGATATGTAGTCTCCGAAGAGAAAATCTTACTCAACCTCGTGAAACGTGCATTGGAAAACTAACAAGCGAGCGATAATTACCAAATCGATTAGTATCCTTATAGACTATCCTTCTTTCGAGGATATAGCTATGAGAAACGTGGGAGTGTTGCAACGTCAGCCATTCCCAAACGAATGGTCAAGTACTTTGCACCACTCTCTCCTCAGAGTGTGTTCCTCGACCTGTCAAGGTTGCACTTTTGTACGTCAACTGATTCCATTTCATAGTACAAAAGTACAACGATGGAGGTGAGTTTACTCCACTCCTTAGAAAGCGTTCCTAGATACCGAAACGGATGTGCGGTGGATACACACACCAAAAACCAAAACTAAATCGGTATTCGAGTCTCAAGAGCGGTCGTAGACAAACCACAATGAAAGACAATAGATGCATACAAGAACGCGGCCAACATTCAAGCATGTATGAAACGATTTAGTATTGAATTGGAATGATAACATCTTTTTAGTACAAGTTACAAAACACAGGCAGCGGGGCTAGTCCCCGCACCCCAGTGAATGGAACTACTCGCTCCTCATGTGAGAAATAAGAAGAATGAGAAAGAGGGAGAAATCCACCATGAACTCAGTGCAGAAGGTAGTTGTAGTTCGGTGAAGAAGAAGCGGTCTTCTACGTCATGTCAGCACAGATCTGGACACAGAACGGGAGATGCCAAGACAGTCTGGATAGTCTCTCTCACACCGTCTTCTTTCTCTTCTAAGTCTCCTTGCTTGCAATACGGGCAGTCGGTGGAATGGAACTGGTGCATACGGGACTAGATTTTGATCGGAACTGCGTACTGGCAGCCTGTCGGTGTCCCGGAACCGATACCAAACTGGGGACCCTTCTGGTCCAATTTATAGGCACAGGTCTAGTTCCCAAATGGTTTCAGTTCTTGAAAAATATCCCAAACGGTTTGGAGACCGTTTGCTACCAAACGGTCTATAGACCGTGGTGCCAAACGATCCTCTGGTTCTCTGTGATTTTGATCAAACGACACCCAAATGACCTCGAGCATCCGGCCTCCAAACGATCTGAGATCGTGAGCTCCTCCAAACAATTTAGGACCGAGAGCTCCTCCAAACGATTTAGGACCTTGTGCTCTTCCAAGTAGTCCGGGGTTGTGAGGCGTTGCAGGTCGGCAGTACTCTAGGTGAGGAGGGCGATGTCGGTGGCCATGGAGCTTTGGAGCAGCAAGTTGAGGAGATAGCAGTGTCGGGAGGTAGGGAATGACGTGCCACGGCCGTGTTGAGGCACCACGGTCGTGGTGATGCTGCTATCCACGGTCGTTCTGCCTTGCATGGGCATGGTGGGTGAAAACTTCAGCCCTGGTGACGTCGTGCCACGGCCGTGGCGTTCCACCACGGTCGTGGTGAGGCTACATCCCCACGGCCGTGCCGCCTTGCACGGGCGTGGAGGGTGAGAACTTGGCACTGTGGACGATGCGCCATGACTGTGGTGTAACCAGCACGGTCGTGGCGATGGTTCTGCTTCATGATCTTGATCATTTGTTGCCCAGGCTTGGGGCTTTGAGGACAGAACGCTTTTAATTGGATGATTGAGAGTGGTCTGCAGAGGGAAAGGAGAGTGTGTAAGGGATAATAGCATCGAATAAACTAGAAATTAGAACTATTTAAGCATTATTTAAGTGAGGATGAAGAAATACACAGAGCAAAGCAAAACAAGGGTAATTTAGTCATAAAGAGGTATAAAAACCCTAGAATTGGCGACTGTAATGATGATACTGGAGGATTCATCAGAAAACATGATATCCGATCTAGAAGTGATTAATTAAAGCAAGCCACCAATCATGGCCCTATATAAGGAATCATCAATGGGTTCCCCATTTTCATCCTTATCAATTTTTGTAGAGGTAGCCATTGGAGTGGTAGCATGTTTGCAATGTTCCATCCCAAAATGTTTTAAAAGTTCATTTGTATACTTCTATTGGCTTATAAAAATCCCAGCGGGTGTTTGCTTTATTTGAAAACCAAGAAAGAAAGTCAATTCTCCCATGAGACTCATTTCAAATTCCTTTTGCATTATATCACTAAATTGTTTACATAAAGATTCATTTGATGCACCAAAGATAATATCATCAACATAAATTTGAACAACTAGAAAGTCAGATTCATATGTTTTGAAAAATAAAGTAGAATCTGAATTTCCAATTGAAAAACTATTATCAAAGAGATAGTTTTTGAGCCTTTCATACCGATTTCTAGATGTTTGTTTTAAACCATAAAGTGCTTTCTTAAGTTTGTAAACATGATCATCTTTACCAGGAATTTAAAAACCAGGTGGTTTGGCAACATATACTTCCTCTTGTATTATTCCATTTAGAAATGCACTTTTTACATCCATTTGGAATAGTTTGATATTTTTGTGGGCAACTATAGCTAGTAGCATTCTAATTGTGGGCTCTGATCTCCAAACCACGATATAATCATGATTTAAACTTAGCGAAAGCGAATCGATTAACAGAGGAAGACAAAAATCACGGGAAATTAAAACTTTTCGAGACAAGGGCTTGAATCCATAAAGTTTCATTCATAAAAGGAGATAAACTGTTTACATCTCATGATAATTACTTCTTGAGTAATTATACACAACAAGATACAAAATCTCAAGAACTCATAACCAAAAGACTTTCAAGACCTGAGAGTACAGAGGACACATAGGACTGACTCTAACTACACCACATGGCAGGCTAAATCTCCACCTGAGATTTACTGCTGCTCCTGGTGCTGCTGCTGCTGGGACTGATCACATGTAGACCTGTTCCTCTGTCCTCGACGTCCACCTAAAAATTTGAAGTCTACGGGGTGAGACAATTGTACATAATTGTCCCAGCGAGAGTTATAACTCTCCGCCAGAAGCTTTATTATAACATCAAAGAATAACTTAAGCAGTAAAAGCTTACAAAGTATTCAATAGCAGATACAGTTGTATACAAGACCTCAACATTTATCAAGCATAAAGAATATATGCACTATTCAGTGTAACATCAATCAATTAGCTCATAGTTACCTTTAACAGGTATACTACGCTTGTAGATTATGTTTTTCAAACAATCTTATTATTATGCCCTGTGGAGATGAGGTTTACCACTCATACCCCAACCAATCACTGTTAAGTGCCTTAGTATCATACTAGGTCATCGAAAGAGCCGGATTCTCATGACCTTCACCTTCCTCAGTCAGTAAGAGGATCACTTGTAGGACATCTTGTGTCTCTACTATTATAGCTCACCAGGGTAATCTGTTCCTTCTCTATTTTAGAGTTACAGTGGCGTTCTGTACTCTCTTCGTCATCAGGAGATTTCATATTTATCTCCACTGATACGGATATCTATGTTTTCTTCATCATCAGGAGGTTTCATGTTTACCTACTACTAATACGGTATGGAAAAGTAGTGAAGGATTGACGGATTACATATCTACATCAAATCCCTTCACTAGGATGTAAGGTTCTACACATCCATGTACCCCACATACTCAATAGTATGTGATCCAGGAGTTCCCTTAGGAAAACTTGTTTCACCATCATTTGATCTCTGACAATGATGGGTCTATGATCAGGGCTCTACATTATACTTGATTAGTTAGGTACATTCAGTATTCATTTAACATCACACATTGTTCTTCAAACAATAACAGTAGCATAACAGCTATAAAAGGAGAATACTAAATGTAACAAGCCTAACTCACATCAATCATCATTTCTCATTATACTCATCACAAGTCATCTCTAAGGCATGACCTTGATGGTATTCATGGCTCTCACAGCCCATTATTATCATAGAATGCCACTTGACAAGGCATCAAGATACTTTACTTATTCATAAAGCTATCAATATGCCTTTAATGAATATAGTATCATCATCCATACCTGGATATGATCACCTCCATATCAAAACCTGCATGGTTAATTCAGCTAATAAAGGTAATTCAAAACAATGATTATACTTTCCACTCTTGTCATAAGAGCTAAGTTCTTTGATTCTTATCAAATAGAGTTTAATACTCATATAACATGTCATCACCTTTGAATTAGGGTCACTATTCACATCACATGTCATTACCCTTGAATTAGGGTTTACTATTCACATTACATGTCATTACCCTTGAATTAGGGTTTACTATTCACATTACATGTCATTACCCTTGAATTAGGGTTTACTATTCACATCATATGGTGAATTGAACTCATAACATCATCATGTATGAGGAACATCATCATTGATGCTCTCAGATTAGCTTATGATTCATCATATATCATAATTAGGGTTTCCATGATCTCACATAGGTGGATCATACCCTAATCATGCACATTCATGTGTATTGAAGGTTCTTTACTTGAGTTTCCACCCTAAAAGGGTACTTTCTCTCTCTTAAGGTACTTTCTCTCTCTTAAGATACTTTCTCTCTCCTCATACTAGTAGATGGTGATAAAACCACTCTAGATCAGGTTGGGTTAAGTCCTCATGGGCTAACATAAGCCAAAACATCACTATCATGTGATTAGGGTTTGATTTGATCAAGGTATTACTCAATTGAACCCATCAAGGTATTTTGGTAATTCACCCCATTGATCACCATCATGGTTCAATTCATTAGTCACTTAATCCCTTAATATCCTAGGTTATCATTAGGGTTTAGATTATAGCATCATTGAACCATTTACACCTTCAATTGATTAAGTGAAATCAACCTTTGAAAACCTCAAACGGTTTCAACCTTCAACCTCCAAACAGTTTGAGACTATTTGGATGAGTTGACCGTTTGCTAGGGTTGACTCCAAGACCGTGTGACCTTCGAGGTCGTTTTCCCAAACCATGTGAGGGTGTAGACCATTTAACAAGTTTGACTTCAAGACCGAGAGGGCTTACACGGTTTGAGACCGTTTGGTGTCTCTCGATCTTGAGATCGTTTGAGTCCAAACGGTCTTGAGACCGTGAGGCCTCACACGGTCTTGAGACCGTGTGACCTCAAATGGTCTTGAGACTGTGAGGTCTCAAACGGTCTTGAGACCGTGAGGCCTCAAACGGTCTTGAGACCGTTTGGTCCACTTGGTCTCAAACCGTTTGGACCTCCAACATGGTTCAATGATTTCAATCGTTTATGATTATCAATGTTGAAGCCTCCAAATGGTCAAAGCCATGGTAACCACTTATAGATTGAGTTAATTAGGGTTATTCTTAACCAATTGGTCACTCAATTGACCCTCAATTGTTATCCAATTAGGGTTGAAGTTGGTTCAATTAAGGTCCATCAACGTTCAACCACCAACACTCAACAATGTGAATCAACACAAGGTTGAACCCTTCAATTGAGCTCCAGTTGGGCCCAAACTTGGCCCAAACGGTCTTGAGATCGTGTGGATGAACTCCACACGGTCTTGAGACCGTTTTCCCAAGATTTCATCAAAATCTAATGTGATTTGATAGGGGTTGAACCTTGATTGAGTCTCAATTCAGTATTTTTGATTAATTCAATAACCCATTGCAATTGGGCCCTCAATTGATCAAATTACCTTAACCTTAGACCTCCAAACGGTCTTGGGTTGTCACCACACGGTCTTGAGACCGTTTGGTTGATCCCCAAACGGTCTTGAGACCGTTTGGGTCAATCAACCCAAAAACACTAAGTTATTCATTGAGATTTCAGTACTGATTTCAATTAGGGTTTGCCCTAGTAATCATCCTTCAACTCTTAGCTCATTTGGAATTAGTCCATAAAATTTTGTGAGTTGTTAATCAACATTATTTTGAACAGTAATCTCATACGGTCAACGCTTGGTCAACGTTCTTACACGGTCTTGAGACCGTTTGCCCAAAAAGGGCGATTTCAACAGATTGGAAATCAGGAGTAAATTCAATTAAAGTTGTTGATTAAAAAGGCCATATCTTACGATTCCTTTGGAGTTATCATCTCAAATTTTGTGGGTGATTAGCCTACATAATTATAAACAGAAATCTTATACGGTCCACACTTGGTCAATGCGGATAAACAGTCTTGAAGACCGTTTGCCCTTACACGGTCCTGAGACCGTTTGCTCACTACACGGTTTTGCAAACCGAGAGAGCAATTTGTGGAGACCGTTTAGTAAAGTGAAAAGTAGTGAATTAACTTTGGAAATAACGTCTTCATCTCCTAGCTCAAGAACAGCAAGGATTTCTCACGGATTTGCTTGCAAGGTAGCAAAGGAAGGTAGAGAAGAAGAAGAACTATCATCTAAAAGCATAAACGAGATGTATATAACAAAGCATAGGTTTAGAGTTATAAAACCCGCCTAAAGCTTGCTCCTTGAGCTCCAAGCTTTCGAGCTCCAAGATTTTAATGGCGTCCTTGAGTTTCCACAGGTCGGCCAAGGCGATCCTTCCAAGGAAAGTCGAGAAGAGATGGATAGAAAGGTAGAGCTATGTGAGCTAGCCATCAATTTGACCTTGAATTCGAGTTCTAACCATGAACTTAAGCAAAAGGGAGGATTCAAACCTACCTTGCCCTCTTTGGTCGTCCTCCTGAGCTCCACAGCTCCTCTTTAGTCGGTTTGGGTGAATAGAACAGTGAAAGGAACGAAGGGAGGGTTTCCTTGCTAAGTGAAGTGGAGAGTATATATACTTGGGGTGAGATTTTCAACATAAGCTCATAAGTTCTCCATATTTTCAACTAAGTCCCTCCATCCTTCTATGCTCGTCCCTTCATATTAATTCTAAGGACAAACCTTCTTCTAAGGTCAAGAAATGAGGGCAAAGAAGATCAACCTTTTAGTTAAGCATACATATAAAAGGGCTATAGCACATACACCTTGATTATTCAATCACAAAGGTGTTTTTTCATAACTTGATTAATCAATTAAAGTGACCTTTCATAATTTCTTCTCTAAATGATGACAAGAGTCTTAAAATATATTTTAGATGATGTATTTTACAAGTTGCACCCCTCAAATTGGGTAAATTGCACTTTTCTCCAATTTAGGGTTTTCAAGCACCGGGATTGCTTCCACAGCTGCACCTTGGTGCCCAAGCTTGGGAAATCCCTCAAACCTTACCATCATCATTCTCATGATGTATCAACATTAGAGGAACATCTCAACATGTGCAATTTGCAAGTTAACCCTTCTAACTGGGTAATTTGCACATAGGTCCCTGTATTACAAAACAATGCTACAACTTTATATAAAAAGGAGCAAAAACTGAAATATATGTTTCTGAGAAACTTAATTACATGCCCAAAGTTAATCACAAGGATTTAATTACATATTTAGGCAAAACACCTAGGGTTAACTCATAACCCAGGTCAGGGATGTTACAAATTATCCACCCCTTACAAGGATTTCGTCCCCGAAATCGATAAAACATACTAAGAGAAAAGGGCAGGATACTTCCTTCTCATCTCATCCTCTAATTTCCAAGTGGCTTCTTCAACACCACGGTGGCTCCAGAGGACTTTCACAAGACTTATATCTTTCTTCTTTAACCTTTTAATTCTATTATCAAGGATTGACACTGGTCCCTCCTCATAGGATATATCATCATTCAATTCTACCTCCATAGGTTGTAGAACTGACTCGGTGTCTGGGTGACATTTCTTCAGCATAGAAATGTGAAACACAGGATGTAACCTCTGTAACTCTGGTGGCAGCTCTAGTCTATATGCTACCTTTCCAATCCGTTCAATGATTGGATAAGGCCCCATAAATCTAGGAGCTAACTTCCCTTTCTTTCCAAAACGAAGGACCCCTTTCCAAGGCGAGACTTTGAGATATACTTTGTCTCCAACCTGAAACTCTAAGGGTCTACGACGCTTGTCAGCATAAGATTTCTGCCTATCCTGTGCAGTCTTAATCTTTTGTTGTATTACTTTAATCTTCTCTGTGGTCTGCTGCACAAGATCAGGACCTAACAACTGACGCTCACCAGTCTCGAACCAACACAGAGGTGATCTACAACGTATACCATACAAGGCTTCATAAGGTGCCATATCAATACTATGCTGATAGCTATTGTTATAGGCAAACTCTATCAAACTTAGGTGTAGATCCCAACTCCCGGTAAATTGGAGAACACATGCTCTCAAAAGGTCTTCTAAAGTCTGTATGGTCCTTTCTGACTGTCCATCAATCTGTGGATGAAAGGTCGTACTAAACCTTAGCTTGGTGCCTAAGGCTCTGTGTAACTGTTCCCAAAAACGACTTGTAAACTGAGGACCTCAGTCAGAAACTATTGTGACAGGAACTCCGTGCAAACGCACTATCTCTTGAACATATAATTCTGATAACCTTTCAGCAGAATAGGTTGTTTTGACAGGTAAGAAATGTGATGTCTTAGTCAACCTATCAACAACTACCCAAATGGAATCATGTCCTTTGCTTGTCCTGGGTAGGCCAACAACAAAGTCCATGGTCACATGGTCCCACTTCCACTGTGGTATGGGTAAAGGTTGCATTGTTCCTGCAAGTTTCTAGTGTTCAGCTTTAACTTGCTGACACACAGGACACCTCAGAACAAATTCTGCAACATCCTTCTTCATTCCAGGCCACCAATATAGATCTTTCAAATTCCGATACATCTTGGTGCTCCCTGGATGCATAGCATACATGGAAGAATGAGCTTCTTCCGGGACTAACTTCCTCAAGTTATCCACATCCGGCACTATCATCCTTCCATTATAACAGGCTACTTGGTCATCTAAGTCATGGAAACCATCTCGCTTCTCATTTCCATACTCAGATCTAATCTGTTGAACTGCATCATCACCTTGCTGTGCTTCCTTAATCTGCTCTCTTAAGGTAGGTTTAATATGCATCTCAGCCAACAACCCGGCTAACAATGACACCTTCAACTGTACATTGTCCTGCCTTAAAGAGATAAGCATATCTCTCCTCGAGCATACTAAAGAGTTTAGTTGTGCTCTATTCATGGTTGACGTTGCTAATTTCCTACTCAAGGCATCTGCAACAATGTTGGCCTTGCCTGGATGATAATCAATTGTACAGGTGTAGTCCTTGATTAACTCCATCCAACGATGTTGCCTCATGTGAAGCTCATGCTGAGAGAAGATATACTTAAGGTTATTGTGGTCTGTGAAAATATGGAATGTTTCTCCGTAGAGATAATGTCTCCAGATCTTCAAGGCATGAACCACAGCAGCTAACTCCAGATCGTGTGTTGGATAATTCTCCCCGTGTTTCTTAAGCTGTCGGGAAGCAAAAGAAATCACTTGTTTATCCTGCATCAACACACATCCTAGTCCATTCTTGGAAGCATCACAGAAAACTACATATCCTTTTCCTTGTTCAGGTAGTACAAGCACAGGTGCACTTGTCAACCTCTCCTTCAACAACTGGAAAGACTGTTGACACTTATCACTCCAAGAAAAAGGAACATCTTTCTGGGTCAACTTGGTCAAAGGTAAGGCTATAGAACTAAAGTTCTTAATGAACCTTCGATAATATCCAGCTAACCCCAAGAAACTTTGAATCTCCGTCGGTGTCTTCGGTTGTTCCCACTGTAGAACAGATTCTACCTTTGTAGGGTCAACACGAATTCCCGAGGCAGATATCACATGTCCAAGAAAAGATACCTCCGGCAGCCAGAACTCACACTTGCTAAACTTAGCATACAGCTTGTGTTCTCTTAGCAAGGTCAAAGCTTGGCGAAGATGCTACTCATGCTGCTGAGCATCCTTACTATAGATCAGAATGTCATCTATGAAGACGACAACACACTGATCAAGGAAAGGTTGAAAAACTCTATTCATGAGTTCCATAAATGCAGCTGGTGCATTGGTTAGTCCAAACGACATAACCGTGAACTCATAGTGACCATACCTTGTCCTAAAGGCAGACTTGGATATGTCACTATCCTTAATACGGAGTTGATGATATCCAGACCTCAAGTCTATCTTGGAAAAGACGGTTGCACCACGCAACTGGTCAAAGAGATCATCAATCCTCGACAGAGGGTACTTATTCTTTATTGTTACTTTATTGAGTTGTCTGTAGTCGATGCACAACCGCATTGACCCATCTTTCTTTTTAACAAATAAGACCGGAGCACCCCAAGGTGAAGTGCTCGGTCGGATAAAACCCTTCTCAAGTAACTCTTGAAGCTGGTTCTTGAGTTCTGCCATCTCGGCAGGCGCCATCCTATACGGAGTCTGGGCTATGGGTTTCGTATCTGGGATCAGATTGATTTCAAAATCAATCTCCCGAGGTAGTGGTATGCCAGGAAGTTCTTCAGGAAACACATCCTCGAATTCCCTGACTATGGGAACTTCAGCAGGATTGGACCTTTCCTAGGTAACATCTACCACATGGGCTAAGAATGCATAACATCCTTGCCTCAACAACTTATCAGCAACCATAGTTGACACAAGATAGGTGGGTAGAATCTTTCTTTCTCCTTGAAAGATCCATGTGTTGCTTTCATCAACAAACACAGCCAACTTGGACTCACAATCCAAGACAACTCTATACCTTTCTAAGGTATCCATCCCGAGGATTATATCAAATCCTTGCATATCAAGCGGTATAAGATCCACTTGAATGTGATGGTCAGAAAAGAAGAGGATGCAAGGAGAGCATACCTCCTGCAAAACGGCAGACCCACTCAACGGAGTCTCCAACAACAAACTACCTGCCCTATGACTAACAGTCACATTGCAGTTACGAATCACTCTATGAGTGATGAAAGAGTGTGTAGCACCCATGTCAATTAGAACAGATACAACACAGGATGTAGACATATCAGGATATAAAAGTTTCATCTGACCTTCCACTACTCGTGGATTGACCACTGCATCTGGTGGGTTCATAGCATAGAACCTCGATGTCGCCTAGTGTTGAGGTGGTGATGATGATCCAGCTTGAGACGCTTGTCCACGTCCACGAGCTGCTCCTTGAGATTGCATTCTCTGAGATCCTTGTTGATTCTGTCTCGGAGGCTGTGTCACACTGACAGGCCTAGAACGGCAATCCTTCATCAAGTGTCCCACCTTACCACAGTTGTAGCATCTCCTCTCCTGTTGTTGTGGTCGGGGTGGTCCAGTAACTGACATCGATGCAGAACTGTGAGTCCCTTGAAGCGGTTGACTCCGTCCTTTACCTCTGCTTGGTGACCATTGAGTTTGAGAACTCGATCTGGGTGGTGGAGGGTTAGGTGCAGAGAATCTAGGTTTCTTGAAATCCCTAGATGAAGAACCCTGGAACTGTGGATATCTTTTTTGGGTTTTCCTCTTCTCAACCACAGATCTCTCTATCCTTCGGACTGACTCAACGAAGGTAGAGAATCTCTCTCGGTTTTCTAAGGCAGACACAAGGGTTGACATATCAGCATTCAAACCCTTCTCAAATCTTCTGATTCTTTCCTCTTCTATGGCAGCCATGTGCGGACAGAACCGCATCAACTCCATGAACTTAGCTTCATACTCGCTAATGTTCATCATACCCTGCCTTAGTCTCTCAAACTGAGAGATCTTCTCATCTAGGAAGGTCTTTGGAAAATATCTATTGATAAATTCCCGACGAAACTCTTCCCATGAGAACTCTACTCCAGGTCTCTTCTGTTCTTCCATGTCCCACCAGTGACCATTACTGCCTTTGAGAAGATAGACAGCATGTCTAACCTTCTCAGCTTCTGGGATAATAAGAATCCTGAAAGCCTTCTCCAACTCTGTCAGCCATAAATCAGCATCTGCGGGGTCGGCAGTCCCAAAGTACTCGGTAGCTCCGACACGACGAAATCGTTCGAACGTCTTACCGATACCTTGTGCTTCAGGCTGGACAGGTGCCCTCGGTGCATGCATGGGCGTCCTGTCGGTTATGTGTGTCATGGCAGTCATGAACTTCCCGAACATTGTCTGTACAGCTGGGTTACCCATGTCGGCTGGGTCAAACTGGGGTGGCTCTCTTGGTGACTCTGGTGCAGGCTATTCTATTCTTGGAACCCTTGCACCGCCTTGAGGTGCACTAGCACTACTCTCTGCCACGTACTCATCATGAGGCTTAGCCATCCTTACGTATCTTCTTCTCCTGAGGAGTAGAAGATTCTATTAGATAGGGAAAGAGTACTAAAGATAGACTTGACATCCTAAGTCCTATGCCTCTGTAGACTCAACTGACCTAGAGCTCTGATACCACTAATTGTGGGCTCTGATCTCCAAACCAAGATATAATCACGATTTAAACTGAGCGAAAGCGAATCGATTAACAGCGGAAGACAAAAATCACGGGAAATTAAAACTTTTCGAGACAAGGGCTTGAATCCATAAAGCTTCATTCATAAAAGGAGATAAACTGTTTACATCTCATGATAATTACTTCTTGAGTAATTATACACAACAAGATACAAAATCTCAAGAACTCATAACCAAAAGACTTTCAAGACCTGAGAGTACAGAGGACACATAGGACTGACTCTAACTACACCACATGGCAGGCTAAATCTCCACCTGAGATTTACTGCTGCTCCTGGTGCTGCTGCTGCTGGGACTGATCACCTGTAGACATGTTCCTCCGTCCTCGACGTCCACCTAAAAAGTTGAAGTCTACGGGGTGAGACAATTGTACATAATTTTCCCAGCGAGAGTTATAACTCTCCGCCAGAAGCTTTATTATAACATCAAAGAATAAATTAAGCAGTAAAAGCTTACAAAGTATTCAATAGCAGATACAGTTGTATACAAGAGCTCAACATTTATCAAGCATAAATAACATATGCACTATTCAGTGTAACATCAATCAATTAGCTCATAGTTACCTTTAACAGGTATACTACGCTTGTAGATTATGTTTTTCAAACAATCTTATTATTATGCCCTCTGGAGATGAGGTTTACCACTCATACCCCAACCAATCACTGTTAAGTGCCTTAGTATCATACTAGGTCATCGAAAGAGCCGGATTCTCATGACCTTCACCTTCCTCAGTCAGTAAGAGGATCACTTATAGGACATCTTGTGTCTCTACTATTATAGCTCACCAGGGTAATCTGGTCCTTCGCTATTTTAGAGTTACAGTGGCGTTCTGTACTCTCTTCGTCATCAGGAGATTTCATATTTATCTCCACTGATACGGATATCTATGTTTTCTTCGTCATCAGGAGATTTCATGTTTACCTACTACTGATACGGTATGGAAAAGTAGTGAAGGATTGACAGATTACATATCTACATCAAATCCCTTCACTAGGATGTAAGGTTCTACACATCCATGTACCCCACATACTCAATAGTATGTGATCCAGGAGTTCCCTTAGGAAAACCTGTTTCACCATCATTTGATCTCTGACAATGATGGGTCTATGATCAGGGCTCTACATTATACTTGATTAGTTAGGTACATTCAGTATTCATTTAACATCACACATTGTTCTTCAAACAATAACAGTAGCATAACAGCTATAAAAGGAGAATACTAAATGTAACAAGCCTAACTCACATCAATCATCATTTCTCATTATACTCATCACAAGTCATCTGTAAGGCATGACCTTGATGGTATTCATGGCTCTCACAGCCCATTATTATCATAGAATGCCACTTGACAAGGCATCAAGATACTTTACTTATTCATAAAGCTATCAATATGCCTTTAATGAATATAGTATCATCATCCATACCTGGATATGATCACCTCCATATCAAAACCTGCATGGTTAATTTAGCTAATACCGGTAATTCAAAACAATGATTATACTTTCCACTCTTGTCATAAGAGCTAAGTTCTTTGATTCTTATCAAATAGAGTTTCAAACTCATATAACATGTCATCACCTTTGAATTAGGGTTTACTATTCACATCACATGTCATTACCCTTGAATTAGGGTTTACTATTCACATTACATGTCATTACCCTTGAATTAGGGTTTACTATTCACATTACATGTCATTACCCTTGAATTAGGGTTTACTATTCACATCGTATGGTGAATTGAACTCATAACATCATCATGTATGAGGAACATCATCATTGATGCTCTCATATTAGCTTAAGATTCATCATATATCATAATTAGGGTTTCCATGATCTCACATAGGTGGATCATACCCTAATCATGCACATTCATGTGTATTGAAGGTTCTTTACTTGAGTTTCCACCCTAAAAGGGTACTTTCTCTCTCTTAAGGTACTTTCTCTCTCTTAAGATACTTTCTCTCTCCTCATACTAGTAGATGGTGATAACACCACTCTAGATCAGGTTGGGTTAAGTCCTCATGGGCTAACATAAGCCAAAACATCACTATCATGTGATTAGGGTTTGATTTGATCAAGGTATTACTCAATTGAACCCATCAAGGTATTTTGGTAATTCACCCCATTGATCACCATCATGGTTCAATTCATTAGTCACTTAATTCCTTAATATCCTAGGTTATCATTAGGGTTTAGATTATAGCATCATTGAACCATTTACACCTTCAATTGATTAAGTGAAATCAACCTTTGAAAACCTCAAACGGTTTCAACCTTCAACCTCCAAACGGTTTGAGACCGTTTGGATGAGTTGACCGTTTGCTAGGGTTGACTCCAAGACCGTGTGACCTTCAAGGTCATTTTCCCAAACCGTGTGAGGGTGTAGACCATTTAACAAGTTTGACTTCAAGACCGAGAGGGCTTACACGGTTTGAGACCGTTTGGTGTCTCTCGATCTTGAGATCGTTTGAGTCCAAACGGTCTTGAGACCGTGAGGCCTCACACGGTCTTGAGACCGTGTGACATCAAACGGTCTTGAGACCGTGTGACCTCAAATGGTCTTGAGACCATGAGGTCTCAAACGGTCTTGAGACCGTGAGGCCTCAAACGGTCTTGAGACCGTTTGGTCCACTTGGTCTCAAACCGTTTGGACCTCCAACATGGTTCAATGATTTCAATCGTTTATGATTATCAATGTTGAAGCCTCCAAATGGTCAAATCCATGGTAACCACTTATAGATTGAGTTAATTAGGGTTATTCTTAACCAATTGGTCACTCAATTGACCCTCAATTGTTATCCAATTAGGGTTGAAGTTGGTTCAATTAAGGTCCATCAACGTTCAACCATCAACACTCAACAATGTGAATCAACACAAGGTTGAACCCTTCAATTGAGCTCCAGTTGGGCCCAAACTTGGCCCAAACGGTCTTGAGATCGTGTGGATGAACTCCACACGGTCTTGAGACCGTTTGCCCAAGATTTCATCAAAATTTAATGTGATTTGATAGGGGTTGAACCTTGATTGAGTCTCAATTCAGTATTTTTGATTAATTCAATAACCCATTGCAATTGGGCCCTCAATTGATCAAATTACCTTAACCTTAGACCTCCAAACGGTCTTGAGTTGTAACCACACGGTCTTGAGACCGTTTGGTTGATCCCCAAACGGTCTTGAGACCGTTTGGGTCAATCAACCCAAAAACACTAAGTTATTCATTGAGATTTCAGTACTGATTTCAATTAGGGTTTGCCCTAGTAATCATCCTTCAACTCTTAGCTCGTTTGGAATTAGTCCATCAAATTTGGTGAGTTGTTAATCAACATTATTTTGAACAGTAATCTCATACGGTCAACGCTTGGTCAACGTTCTTACACGGTCTTGAGACCGTTTGCCCAAAAAGGGCGATTTCAACAGATTGGAAATCAGGAGTAAATTCAATTAAAGTTGTTGATGAAAAAGGCCATATGTCACGATTCCTTTGGAGTTATCATCTCAAATTTTGTGGGTGATTAGCCTACATAATTATAAATAGAAATCTTATACGGTACATGCTCGGTCAATGCGGCTAAATGGTCTTGAAGACCGTTTGCCCTTACACGGTCCTGAGACCGTTTGCTCACTACACGGTTTTGCAAACCGAGAGAGAAATTTTATGGAGACCGTTTAGTAAAGTGAAAAGTAGTGAATTAACTTTGGAAATAACGTCTTCATCTCCTAGATCAAGAACAGCAAGGATTTCTCACGGATTTGCTTGCAAGGTAGCAAAGGAAGGTAGAGAAGAAGAAGAACTATCATCTAAAAGCATAAACGAGATGTATATAACAAAGCATAGGTTTAGAGTTATTAAACCCGCCTAAAGCTTGCTCCTTGAGCTACAAGCTTTTAATGGCGTCCTTGAGTTTCCACAGGTCGGCCAAGGTGATCCTTCCAAGGAAATTCGAGAAGAGATGGCTAGAAAGGTAGAGCTATGTGAGCTAGCCATCAATTTGACCTTGAATTCGAGTTCTAACCTTGAACTTAAGCAAATGGGAGGATTCAAACCTACCTTGCCCTCTTTGGTCGTCCTCCTGAGCTCCACAGCTCCTCTTTAGTCGGTTTGGGTGAATAGAAAAGTGAAAGGAATGAAGGGAGGGTTTCCTTGCTAAGTGAAGTGGAGAGTATATATACTTGGGGTGAGATTTTCAACATAAGCTCATAAGTTCTCCATATTTTCAACTAAGTCCCTCCATCCTTCTATGCTCGTCCCTTCATATTAATTATAAGGACAAACCTTCTTCTAAGGTCAAGAAATGAGGGCAAAGAAAATCAACCTTTTAGTTATGCATACATATAAAAGGGCTATAGCACATACACCTTGATTATTCAATCACAAAGGTGTTTTTTCATAACTTGATTAATCAATTAAAGTGACCTTTCATCATTTCTTCTCTAAATGATGACAAGAGTCTTAAAAGATATTTTAGATGATGTATTTTACAAGTTGCACCCCTCACTAATGGCTTCAAGTCTTGCCACTGGTGCATAAGTTTCATCAAAGCCTATTCCTTCTTGTTGATTATACCCTTGTGCTACCAACCTAGCTTTATTTGTGACTACTTCCCCGACTTCATTTAAATTATTTCTTAAAACCCACTTAGTTCCAATAACGGTTTTATCTTGAGGTTTAGGAGCTAAGTCCCATACATCATTCTTAGTAAATTGGTTTAATTCTTCTTGCATTGCCATTATCCAATAATCATCTTTTAGAGCTTCAGTCACCTTCTTATGTTCAATTATAGATACAAATGCCATTTTTGCAACATCTCTAAAATATGATCAAGTTTTTACTTTATCCTTAGGATTTCCAATGATCGGTTCTTGAGGATGATCCTTAATGATTCTAGGAATGGGTTGTTGTGTCTCAATTTGTTGATCATTTTCAGCATTGTGATCATCTGTAATTGATATAGTTAGATCTTCGATTTGATGAGTAACATCAACTATGTTATCAATTTGTTTTTGTTCTTCATGAAAAGTAATGTGAATGGATTCTTCAACTTTTCTAGAGACGGTATTGTAAACTCTAAATGCTTTGCTAGAAGTTGAATATCCTAAGAAAAAGGCTTTTTTTGATTTAGAATCAAACTTTTCTCTGTCATCTTTTGTGTTTAAGATATAGCAAGTTGAGCCAAAAGTGTGAAAATAATCAACCATTGGTTTCTTATCATAAATGAGTTCATATGGTGTTATCTTCAAATAAGAGTGTACGGTTACTCTATTTAGCACATAGCAAGTTGTGTTTACTGCTTCAGCCCAAAACGTTTTAGGTGTATTATGTTCAAGCATCATAGTCCTAGCCATTTCTTGTAAGGGCCTATTCTTTCTTTCAACTATACCATTTTGTTGTGGAGTACGTGGAGCTAAAAAATTGTGAGTGTAGCCTTGAGATGTGCAAAATTCTTCAAATATATGATTCTCAAATTCTCCACCATGATCACTTCTAATTCTGCATATTTTATTTTGTAATTGATTTTCAATCTTTGAGAAAAATTGTATAAATACTTGAATGGTATCATCTTTATTTGCAAGAAAATGAACCCATGTATATCTATTGTAATCATCAACAATAACAAACCAATATCTTTTTCCACCAATAGATTGTATCCTCATAGGTCCAAATAGATCCATATGAATAAGTTCTAGTGATCTACTGGTGCTAAGCATGTTTTTGGGTTTAAAAGAAGTTTTAGTTTGTTTATCCAAAGTAAATGGTTCACAATTTTCAGATTGATCAAAAGATAGCTTAGGCAAACCACGAACAAGATCATATTTAACTAGCTTTTTGATAACATGTGAACTAGCATGACCTAATTTTCTATGCCATAATTGGAGAGAATTATCTTTTGCAAGTAAACATTTTCTAACTACAGATTGCATAGAGTTAGGTCTGAGAATATATAGATTTCCAATTCGTTTACCTTCATACAAAACATTTGTAGTGTTCTCTATTAGTAACTTGCAACAATTTTTATTGAATAAAACATCATATCTAGTATCACATAGTTGACTAACACTAATTAAGTTGTGATGCAGACCATCAACAAGTAAAATATTTTTTACTTCAAGGTTTGTACCAATATTACCTATTCCAACAATTTTACCTTTGCCATTATCTCCAAAAGTGATTGTTCCACTTTTCTTTTCTTCAAAAGTTTGAAAAGCATCCTTATTTCCGGTCATGTGTTTGGATCATCCACTATCAACCACCCAATCCTGCAACAAAATATGGATTTTGGTACCCATGTGATGGTCCATTATGGTTAGGTACTTTTAATGATAAACGGAACATGATTACATAATTTAAGCTTCTCAAAACCTCATTCAGTCGACAAATACTTCGACCGACCTTGACTTGGTCGACAATTTCTTGACCGAGATTGTTACTATTTTTAGTTGCAGATTTCAGATTTGGTACAGGAATTCCTTCGGTCGAATAATTTCTCGATCGAGGAGTGTCTCGGTCGAACTATTTGTTGACCGAGATTGATTCTGTTTGTTTTCAGCAATCTGTTTGTGTTGATTTGGGTTTAAATCATTGTAATATGCTAAGGTACCATTCTATTTAGTTGAGATGAGGCATTAAGATATTCAAATAAAGTGTTAGGTCAAATCTCAACTTAATCATACTAAATTTGCTAAGTTTGGGGTCTTGGAACCCATACTAATATGAAAAGGAATAATGTCCAAGACGTAAGCAATAATGACAACAAATAGAATCAATTTCATTTCTCTTTCTAGGATTTTGAGTTATGTTCTTGGGTACAAACATGATCTTGGTCTTGGGTGCTTGAGTTCTCCTAGGTTTTGGTTGATAAGAGTTTTCTTTTGGAACATATCCTAAACCTCTTCTTCCACTATAACCAGAAGAGTTCTTTAGGATCTTATCAAGAATACCATTGTTTCTCAAGCTACTAACTTCTTTTTGTAACTGCAATCTCATCAATTTTTTTTTGGATATCTAACTTTGCTTGATCTAGATTAGATGATAAAGCATCTCTTTCCTTAACAATAGCATCATAATCTAGATGATTACATAGGATAGGTT